>CM028366.1:19499241-20019241 GCA_016624345.1 Platycodon grandiflorus
TGTGTGAAATCTTGATTATGATGATGAACTTGGTATGAAATGTTTGGTTGGGTTAATTACTCATTATTGAACTTTGAATTGTACTAAGAGAAGAACAAAGACTTTAGTTGAAAGAAGGCTGCAAATAGCATACCCAAAGTGAACAATTATGTTAGTGAACTCTTGAGGCAGAGTTTTGAATGAACAACACACACCATACATATTGTTAAATCCCAACAAAAATCTGAGTTGATTTAAGTATAATTATGAACCCTCAAATAAGTTGGTTGAAGTGAATATATAATTGATGTTGTGGAATAGAGACTTGTAGATAGCTCTATGTGATTGTATAAACTTGGAACGTATGTGCTTGTTGATAGCATGTTATTGAGTAAAATAAATTACTTGACAATTACCAAGTTCACTACTTTTGAACTTGGGGGTTAAATTGCATAAGATGAGTAGATACCATTTTGTGCATTGCATTGAGTCCAGCTGGCATTTATGTTAACTAGTTATGGTGTAGTGGGACGACATATAGCCTTGACAAATCAATGTTTGGAATCGCTATAAGTCGCCGTACCGGTATGCACACACACCTCACCTGTTGGCCACAGGTGGGAGGTAGCCCCTCTGTTATAGCAATACGCATGACTTTGGTTGCTAAGATCCGATAGATTTTCGGGGAGATCGACCCAGCAGGTTCGGGGATGTCGATACATCGTAGACGAGTATCGATACACGTTGTTATTTTGCGTATTGCAGGAGCAACGCAAAGATGAATAAAGAGAAACAATATCCTTTGTTATGTGATTTACTTTACAAGCACTTATGTGAATATCAAAGTGCTATGTGGTTAACATGAGTTGTATATCGTTGATGATATTTCATGTGAGTTGTGATGTATAAAATGTTATCACCTTGTTATGATTTAAGATGAGCATTATGCCATGACATATAGTTACATTTAGTAACTTATTGAGTTTCGACTCACCCCGTTGTGTTTAATTGTTTTCCTTAGATCCGAACCAGCTAGGTAGCTCTCGGTGAGGTCGGTGAGGACGGGGCTAGATAGTAGGTTGTCCTTGTAGTCGTACTTGATTTGTACAGTTATGTTAGAAACTTCTTTTGGTGAGATACGTTGGTATGTAAAGTTATATAGACTTTACTTTTGAGTAGAATCAACTTGGTTGTGTATATTCTTTTGGTAGCCGACATGTATATTGCGCTTTTGTACAGTAGATTTATTTTAGTTGTTTCCCGAGCATGTTGTAGGTCGTGGTTATATTATTGTTGTTGTTCCGGCATGTTATGGCCGATGTTGTTGTAGTTGTTTTCTTCCCGAGTTGTAAACTCGTGAGTGTTACAAGTTGTTTTCCGGCAGTAGTATCGCCGAAGATTTGTTTAGTATTGTTTAATCAAGTGTTTATTTTTATGATTAAGTCTTGTTAAGTTGTTATGACATCCCGACCTTGGGATTTTGTATGAAATTCGGGTCGGGGCGTCACAGTACTCGCAGCTTTATTCAGGTGTTCCATTTCAAATATTGAATATTCTAGTGGTTTATCTACTAACCTGTATATATATATATATATATATATATATATATATATATGTATGGAGGAGTATTTAACGGTTACTCCATATCTCTAATCATTAGAGCAAAGATAAACTTGAAAAAAATCATTATTACTCGCTCTCACGGACGCAGGTATGCGATGCATACTTATAATGAAGCATGAGAGGGGTACAACTGTAGTGGAGTATAGTGAAAACCTTACGGCATATGTCGATTATGCTAGCAGAATTTCGCCTAGGAAAGTAATTGCACAAGTTGATACTGTTTGGATTTTGATGCACTTCAATATATGTCTTCATGTTCGAGGGAGAGGAGGGGTTGCACCTGATGGTGTTAAGACTTAATATGCATCCTGCGAGCAATGGTCTCCCCCCGGGAGAGATTGGGGTGGAGCTAGGGGTGCTATTGAGCCATAAAATGGTCCAAAATTCATTATACTCAACTCAACTCGTCCTTTTTTTCCAATCACTTGAGGTCGGTTGCATAAATCATTTTTCGTCATTCGTTTCGCTCCAATGCAAGGTCATCGCACACACCACACTCATTCATATCTTTCTTTATTACACTTCCCCTTCCCCTATTTCTAGTCTAATTAATGTTGATACACTCGCACTTTTTAACATGTAAACTAATTGGTCTACGTTGTATGTGTTCATACAATTTTAGGACATTTTCTCTTATTTTATCTACTATTGGGGCGACGTTTACTATCTCTCGACGAATTTGTTCATTATAAATTTTATCTTTTCTAGTTGTATCACATGCATGTCAATCTTTAACATTCCTGCTTAATTATGTCTTAGAATCAATTCTAGTCACTATGGCATTTCCGCTACACTCATCTTGTTAACATATTCTTTCTTAGTTGCTCAACATTTAGTTCCATAAAATAGTGCAGGTCTAATAGTTATCCGATAAAACTTTCCTTTCAACTTAACTGATATTGAGTAATTAAAGCCCTTTGTTAGCCTTTTAGCTTTACAATTCAGTCATTGCCTTTACTTGATGATGGCTAACGAAATTGGATGGAATGTTACGAAAATTTGACCTTTTAACTCGAAATTACCACAAACTTCATGCCATTTTCCATAGAACCATGATCAGTCCCAAGAAATCTATAATTAAGCATAACATCATAAATTCATTTCTTAAGGAATAATTAACCAATTTTTGCACAAAACTAGCTAAGGGAGAATTAAGAGAAAACAATTGAGAAGTATGAACTTATCACCATCCTTGAGCCCATATTTTGTATAGTACAATTGAGAGTTTTCAATAGGTAGCTCAACATCATAAAAACTCTAAACTCAACTCAACGTTAATATTCCTACCTAATCATGCGGTCGGCTTTATGAATCATTTTTTGTCATTCAAATCGATTCAAAGCAATGCCATGACACACGTCATACTCATTCATATCTTTCTTTGTCCCTGATGTCCATTTTAGTTTTGTTTCTCGCACTTCTATCTCGGTTGATAGTGATATCATCACACTTCCTAGAGGGTGCCGTAAGCGATTACATACAACATAGACTGCATAATGCATTCGTTAGGAAGTAGTGATGTTCATATTAGTTTGGGTTTTCCCTACTTTTTCAAAACCATCTTCGTTCCAAAGCTTGATCTATATTTTCTTTATATCTGGCATGTGTCGTACATTAGTTAAAGTCCTGACAATTTCATTATATATGCATCTTCATTCGAACTGTTTCCATCTTGACAACCTTACTAGACACTTATTTCCTATCGAAAAAGCTCCACTGTTAATCGACTGGTTGGAAGAGAACCACTCCTTAGGACATATATGATAAGAACAATTAACCTGAATAAACAATGAACCAACTGATATTATAAGGACGTCTACATTACTATCAAAGTCATTCTCAGCAAAACTAGCAATATCACAATAATTTATGTTAGAACATTTATCTTTCTAGTGACTTAATTTATCTTTCTAGTGAATTAATTTCTTATTTACAATAATGTACGTTAGAACCTTGTATTATAAGTTTTGATGTTGCAAAACTAGAATAGCTTAATTTCTCAAAAGATAGGATTAAGTGTAAAAAGAGTTTTGTTAAAACAACTATGCTCAAGGAGATCAAAGAAGAAAACTGTCTCAAATGAACAACTATGATCAAACAGACAAATAACAAATAGATATGCTATGACAAACAGCTAAGAAGGACCAAACTGCTATGAAGAAAGACTAAAGACTAGCAAATAGCTAAGAATTACAAAAGAGGAAGCAACTAACACTTATGACTCAGCAAGCCACGTCAGAAGATGGAACTATGAAGGAATGTTGCTGTAATCCTAAAAGAACAATGGCAGCTCAAAGACTGACAGAGCATGTGGACTGCAAATTACAAATGCGTGGACTGACATCGGAGAGAATAAACTCAGACAAGTTGCTATTCCTACCATTACATAATAGCTAGTTTCTAATGAAAAACTTCACAATCTCTGCATATATAGTGGATATATACAGTTCATAAACAAGAAAAATATAAAGTGTGGTTGATACAAAAGAAAATGAGACAAAAGGAAAAGACATAGATCAAATCACAGAAAGTGTGTAGAGTGAACACATCAAGACTGTATACAAAGATAAAAGAGCAAAGCATTGACAAGAAGCATATCAGCTATCATAAAAAAACATTCAAGTTATTACTGCAAGAACCTTAGAAGGAATATGTAACTGTTCTTCAAACAGTTATCTTACTGAAGTACAGAGAAGACACAAAACCACAACAGAGCTTTCATCATACTACTGAAGAGTTATTTCAAGGAAGCACAAGTCAACCAACCCACCAATTTCAGTGTAAATTGTGTCCTAGTTAGAGACTGGAGAGCCAACTAGAAGAAGGAAAATATTGTTTCTCCTTTTGCAATAATCTGTATATTGAGATAATATATTTGATTATTGACCTCATTAAGCCAGAGGGCTGTGAGGAAAAAGGATATAGGATAAGAGATCAATATCTCTTCCCTTAAACTCTTTTAATTTCTGCTCATATCTTAAATGTTTGTTGGTTTGAATGTTGTAATTGTTTAATAATCAGTTATTCAAACAAACAGACCTATTAGCTAGATTGCAAGAGTTAATTTTCATAGAGCCATAACAAGAAAATATAAGATCATAACTCGTTTTTAGAATCACTGATTAAAAAGATTTACGTTGTGCACAACTTTTAAACTAAATTGTTTATCAAATCATAATTGTTCTTACAAACACTTATAATTATACAGAGTTGATTCCTTTCAGTGATTATTATGCTGTGTTCAATATTGTATACATCCTTATATCTGTAAGAACCCCACAGTTAGCTTCATAGCTAAACCTATATTATTATTGATAAAGAAACTAAACTGTTGTTATTGGTATCAACATAGTTAAGTGAAAAAAAAGATCTCTTAAATAACAACACTCTGATTTTCTTGGTCCTACATTTAGATCACATCCAACCTTTATTTCCCTTCGAGACCTTCTCAATTATTCTACCTCTAGCAATCAAGCTAACACTATTGATCAAGTTGCTAGACACTTTTTTCTTCAAATCCTTCAAGTTTTCACAATATTTTCTCTTTTTGTTTTTCTGCGTTGACAATAATCAGACACCATGTTCTTTAACTCCTTAAGAGTTTTCAAAATCCTTTCTCTCTTTGTCCTTTATGTGTTTACAATAATTCCTTATTTTCTTTCACACCCTCTGCTTTGACTTTCTTTATGAAGGACCTACCAAGGGGGAAGCTAAAAGTCGTCAGTAAAAATGCTTTCACATCTTATATAGAAAAAGTGTCTCAGCCATAAAGCTTAGTATCAACAAAATGCTCAAATGAAGGAGGTAAAGAATATAATAAAATTAAGGCGTGATATTCATCATCAATTTGGACATCAATACTTTTGAAAGTTTTGTAGCTAGGATAACTTACTAAACTTGAACATAATGTGAATGTGATCAGTAGATGTGATCACATACACAGAGATTTCTACAGTTAAAGCAGCGGGGTAATTATAAGAATAAAAGGACTCATAGATGTAACATTCATCTAACAAGTAATAGTGCTTGTAGATGAGCCAATATGACAAAAACTTTCTCTATAAAATATTGTTGAGGATTACAAGACTTGGAAAATAAACTAGTGAAAACAGTATCACCAACTTATCAAAATAGTATTCAAAAGTTCAACCTCTTCTCTCTTCTTTCTCTCTGCTTCGATTCCTTTGAAATGAAGACTTCCTTGTCTTTTATAGCAGCGGGAGAGATCTATTAAGAGAAACATGAAAAACATTAAAAGGAAAGAGTTAAGTTAGGAAAAAGTTTACCAATTAATTACAATCTAATTCCCAAAACTTTAGACTAATCTAATTAATCAACTAACCTACCATACTTATAATGAATTACAAACAACCTTGATTGATGTATAATCTTTTCTAAGAAAGGCAAAAGCAAATCACACGATTTATCATAAATCACAATTCAACGTGATTGTGATTAAGTGAAGACTTCGGTATTCAACAATTTTTTTAAAGACTTAATAATATTATCGAAGTCATTATAAAAATGATCTTTAATTGGGCGTAACATCTCTCGTAAGAGATCAAGTGTGGAGTTGTTGCTTAAAATAAAATCAATTAGTCAACGACTTCGTCATGTACAAAGCTTTTAACTTCACGTCACCTAATCCTAGCCATGGAACCACTCAAGGTCGATTCCATGTCAACCCATTTCTTCTTCATCCTTAGGGGTGAGCTTGGTTTGATTGACTTACATATCTGAGTCACTTTCTATCTACCACTTTAGACGTGAATTATCTTTTACTTTGAAGTTTTGTCAGTACTTAGCCTTTTATATAACAAAAATATATATTGGATTATGCTTTAACGTGTAGAGAGAATGTTCTGATAAAATTTTAAAGTATGGGGGTTCATTATTAGTCTTGTCTAATTAATACAATATCAATGTTTAAATGCATGCAATAATTTATCACCTAATATATATCATGAGTAATCGGATAACAACTAAAGAATAAGTATATTTAACCAAAAAAAAAAAAAAAAAGGAAGATGATAAGGGATACTCCCTCCGTCCCTTAATTATTATCTTGTTTGACCTAGCATATGGATTAAAAATAATAATTGACTTGATTATTAATATTGGTATAATGTATAATTTTCTTTAGTGTCCTTGTGTATATGACCCATAATTAAAGTATGGAAAAAAGTAAGGATAAAATGGTAAACATAATGTTCTAAAAAGGAAAGTTTTCAAACAAAATAATTATTTTGGGACGAAAAAAAAAAAGGAAGACAATTATTTAAAAACGGAGGGAGTACAATTTTTTATGTTTGATTTCTCATCTCACGTTAGGTGGGGAGAATGTAATGAGTTGAAATGTTCTAATCAATCATATATCTGTCATCGTTAAGGGGTGACCCAGTAATAAAGTTAAGGCTTCATAAGCTATGAGGTTTTAGGTTTGATTAATAATTTTTTTTTATAAATCTAATAATTAGAAAAAGAAAAAAAAATATATTAGGGTGAATTACAGGCTGGTCCCTTTTTCAACATTTGTAATCGTTCTAGTCCACTAATTTTTTTTTAAATCGGATAAAGGCATTTTTAGGGTAAAAAGACGATTATGCCATTAATGAAAGAAAAACACGCGCGCATCAGTAACCCAAGGCATCGCATGGGTTAATCATCGAGATGAGCAACCAAGGCATCGCGATGAGCAACACAGGCATCGCGATGAGTAACCAAGGCATCGCAATAAGTAACCAAGGCATCGCGATGAGCAACAAAGGCATCGCGATGAGTAACCAAGTTATCGCGATGAGCAGTCAAGGCACCGTTTGAATTTCAACTGCTGGAGGGGACTTGATTTTCGTTTACCTTTCGGGGGCGTTTCTCCCAAACCCCCACGAGGGACGCTGTCCCCTCGAACCCTGCGATCTGACCGGGTAGGTCGATCCTCGTTGCGTTACCCAGCATACTGCGATTGGTGAATTAAAGGCATCCCGATGCCTAATTTAATATAATATCAAAATTGATCAAAATGGTTGTTTTTAGTTGAAAATTTTACATACAAACATGGTATTGACTCCCTATAACAGTATGGTATTGATATTATAAACAATTCGAACTCAAATCATTGATTAAAGTTCAAAAATCAGTCTAAGAACATCACTATTTATTTTCGACAGCACACTGCCAAACTCGATTTTGATCTCAAAAATAGTATTTTTTTGGTAAAAAAATTATGCACAAATGTAGTACTAAATTAGGATAACTATGTGATTGATTTTAAACAAATTCAAAGCTTAAAACATAGATTAAAGTGGCCAAAACAGCCCAAGAATAAAGAAAAATGGGATGAACTCAAAAAATTCAAATTTGATCAAATTGTGATCAAATTCGTGTTCTATGTATGAAAATTTGTACCCAAACATAAGGAAATACTATAAGTGGACCGGCCAGCAATTACCTGATTATATTAACCAATATCATCAACATGCTTTATCTCCCAAAATCTTTCTTCTTCATCCCTCGCCCAATTTTTCTCTAACCACCATCCCCACCATCATCATTGCCTCTCTCTCCTCGGTCCCCAGCGAGATCGACAGCCTTTGTTTCATTGTTTGTGTGAATGAGTAGGATTTTCCATTTCATCTACCATTCTTTCTGCAGCAAGGATCGCAGGTCTAGCCCAAGGCTGAAGACCTTTCTGCTTGGCTTTGCACCTTATGATCTGGAAACATGGAACTCTCTTTTCCCTCTTCAGGTATTATAGAGTCTTCGCCTCAACGGATCTCCGACTACTCGCATCCTCAAATCCCCACTCGAAAAGAACATCATCCAAGTATGGAAAAAAGCTTTCACCATAGATCTGACCATCGATATAAGTTCAGTCAACACCAGCCAACAAAAAGAGCATTCTCAAAAGCCTGCTCTTACTCTTTACTCCACGAGGATGCTGTTTCATCAGCCGTCATGTAGCTACAGAAATCTCTCTTCAACACTCATACAAACAAATTAAAACCTCACCAAAAATCAAACCTAGAAAACTCCAATCTCCTCCATAACCATTTAATGATTTCTCTCAAATGGGTTCTTTAATATGTGAGGATCTAAAATTGTTTTCATGACAAAGAAAGGTTTTATGGGTAGGGGGTTGGGGGGTGTTTGTTGGGTTTGCTATATCGCGGGCTAATCGCAGCGGAATTTTAAAATTTTAAAAACGTGTATACAATATACGTTAAACATTAGCCCCCGATTCACGTAACGATTTAACGATCGCGCATGTTGTGCAAGTAATAAAGAAGAGTTTTAGGCTCTTACCGAAAACGCTTCCTTAAAGCTTCCTTTTGATGAAGATGTGGAGGCAATCAATTGCCGGCAAAATCTCTAATCCTTAACTCGTAGAGGTCCACACGTCCCTCCTCTAAAGGTAGTCCACACGAACGAACAGAATCACCGAATCAAAATTTCGCTAGCAATTTTAATCCGTTTTGTTCAACGATATAAAACCAAAAAGCAAGTTTTTGGTTTTCTTGCTTGAGAGAGAAATTAAAAGAAAACCAAAAGCCTTTTTTTAAAAGGGGGTGGCGGCCGTTTCCTTTTCTTCAAAAAGGTAACCCTTTTTTTTTTCTTACTTATTGTATTCTAATATAACTCCTTCTAATTAAAAATCAAAACCCTAATGTGTACTACAACTAATATATACACAATTGTGTCTAGATTCATTAGAAAGAAGATATGGTATTATTATTATTACCATATATTAAAATAACATTTATTTAATATTAGCAATACAACCCCTCTTTTTTATTTCTTTCAAATTAACAAGATGGGCCTCTTCCAACGGGCTTAATTAAATATTGGGCTTAGATTTTCAATAAAATTCCATCAATTAATCTAAATTAATTGATCGAGCCCAAATTTAATTAAATTGATCGAATCAATTCCATCCATCAATTAATCTCTACTAATCAACTGTGTTTCCAACAATTTGGAATAATCCTTGATTGAACAAATGAATCATTCCATTCTTAGTGTGTGACCCTTTAGGTTCACAACTAATGCTAGTTGTAGGCTTACAACAATTTTGTAACTTATGAATAATAATTAATTCTATTAAATAATCCGATTAGTTAATATACTTGAAATTAACTCCTTAATTTCAAGAACCTACAAATCGTGGGAACACCTAGCAAGTAGCACGAATGTCTAGCAATAGGTGAAATAGCGAGCAAACCTATTTCAATTGCGAGTGCATACATGTACGGTCCTTTCGACATCTAATTTCCCGATTAAATCTAGGACATGGATTATAAGTCAAAATCCAATTGATTTAATAACTGTGATTCCATTTCAAGTACCAGTGATTCATTTATGAATCAAATTCATCATGCCTTGGCTAAGGTCTTCGAATCATGAACTACGAAAAACACAGGAAATTCTCTTATCATCTGACAAGTGTCGAATTCTATGTTGGCTACTGATTAACCTCCATGCACACCAGTGCAATACCCAAAATACCCTTTTGCGATTGTCAAGCAATCAGTAAGTAAATTAAAGTGTTACAGGATGTACACAAGGCTACTATCGTACCTCAAGTCCGAGGACTAATCATGTACTATCACAATGTGAAAATTCTTAATTTGACAATTGAAATTTCCATTTAAGAATTTTCAACGGGTCATGTTCAGTGAACTTATTCTCTAACAAGCACCTGCATATATGCACTTGCGTCACAACGCTGATGTTGATGGAATACAACATCCTCGTCATACGAACATACATCATACGCATAAGTCTCACAAGGCTATTCAATGTCCTTGTCTTGAAAAGCCAACCGACTTAGAACCAATTTTAAGACCAAAGCCTTAGAAGCATTTTCCATGATTACCATCAAATGCGTAACCATGCCTCATAGCTAAAAATGGTCTAAGGACTTTATCAAATATTTATAAACATTTAATATGAAAATATAGGATAAAGAAATGCCTTCATATATAAAAATAAATTCCAATAAAATTGTTTTACACGTAGAATAAAATCCAATCAAATTGAAACTCTGGGCATTCTACTCTAACAATCTCCCACTTGCCCCTAGTTCCAATTTCCCATATATTTTAGGCCCATCTTCTCGAGATGTCCGTCAAATATCTTCTGTGATAGGGTTTAGTTAGCGGGTCTGCTACATTTTCTACTGAAGCGACTCGATCCACAACGACGTCGCTTCTACCAATGATCTCTCTAATCAGGTGGTATCGCCTCATTATGTGCTTGGATCTTTGATGAGATCTCGGCTCTTTTGCTTGCGCTATAGCTCCGTTGTTGTCACAATAAATCATTATTGGATCAACAGCGGATGGAACTACACCCAACCCTTGGATAAAGTTTCGTATCCAAACAACCTCTTTTTGCCGCATCTGATGCAGCTATGTATTCAGCCTCAGTAGTAGAGTCTGCAGTGGTCTCTTGTTTGGAACTTTTCCAACTAGCTGCTCCTCCATTAAAGGTAAATACATATCCAGACATCGACTTTGAGTCATCTACATCGGATTGAAAACTAGAGTCAGTGAAGCCCTCTAGTTTCAATTCTCCATTGCCGTATATCAAAAAGATATCCTTAGTTCTTCTCAAGTATTTAAGAATCATCTTAACGGCCTTCCAGTGTTCTTCTCCTGGATTGGACTGATATCTGATCGTGACACTCAGAGCATGTGCAACATCAGGCCTTGTACACAAAATTACATACATAATGCTCCCAATAGCGGATGCATAAGGTATGCGAGACATTCTTTCTCTTTCCTCAGGTGTCTTAGGAGACATTGCCTTAGAAAGTGAAAAGCCATGACTCATTGGCAAGTATCCACGCTTAGATTCCTTTATGCTAAACCTCTTTAGCACTTTGTCAATGTACATGGATTGGGATAGTCCGATCATCCTTTGCGATCTATCTCTATAGATCTTTATCCCAAGGATAAAGGATGCATCTCCCAAATCTTTCATGGAGAATTGTTTAGACAACCACGCCCTTGTTGACTGCAACATACCTACATCATTACCAATGAGTAGAATGTCGTCAACATATAAAACAACAAATGCAACTGCGCTCCCACTAACCTTCTTGTAAACACATGGTTCATCCGAATTTTTGTGAAAATCAAACATTTTGATCGCTTCATCAAACCGAATGTTCCAACTCCTTGAAGCCTGTTTGAGTCCATAAATGCATCTCTGGAGTTTGCAAACCCTTTGCTCACTTCCACTAGATATGAAGCCTTTTGGCTGCGTCATATAGATCTCTTCCTTAATGTTTCCATTAAGGAAAGCAGTCTTCACATCCATTTGCCATATCTCATAGTCATAATATGCAGATATGGCCAGCAAAATCTGAATGGATTTAAGCATTGCTACTGGTGAAAAATTTTCCTCATAATCAACACCTTGCTTTTGAATATAACCTTTTACAACCAGGCGTGCTTTATATGTTGCTATTTCTCCATCTACTCCAAGCTTCCGCTTGTAGACCCATTTGGAGCCAATGGGAACAATTCCTTGTGGTGGGTCCACCAAGGTCCAAACCTTGTTGGAGTACATGGAGTCCATTTCGGACTACATTGCTTCTTGCCATTTCTTTGAGTCGATATCCAACATCGCCTCTCCACAGCTTTTTGGATCATTGTCCAAAAAGAGTCCCTCTTCTTTGTTTTCTAATAAAAGGTTCAGTTTTTCAGGTGCCCTCGAGACCCTTACTGATTTTTGAAGAGGTTGTGCTTTAGATGGTCCAGCTTCCGCTGGTCTATTATCTGCGACAATATTTGGGATATTCTGTGGTTCTTGAATTTCTTCAAGCTCTACAACCCTGCCACCCCTTTCAGAAAAGAATTCTTCTTCAAGAAAAGTAGCATTTCTCGAAACAAACACCTTTTGTTCCGAAGGGTCGTAGAAGAGTATCCTATAGACTCTCTTGGATACCCCACGAATTTACATAAGATGGATCTCATATCCAACTTATCTCCTACTTGTTGCTTCACATAAGCATCACACCCCACACTTTGAGGTATTTGTAGGAGGGTATCTTACCATTCCACATCTCATATGGAGTATTGGGCACGACTTTACATGGCACTCTATTCAATAGATGTGCTGCCGTCTCTAAGGCATGACCCTAGAATGAAAGAGGTAAAGTTGTGAAACTCATCATTGATCGAACCATGTCCAACAAGGTTCGATTCCTACGCTCTGAAACTCCATTGAGTTGTGGAGTAGCAGGAGGAGTCCACTGTGAGAGAATCACATTCTCTTTTAGATAATCAAGAAACTCAGTACTTAAGTATTTTCCTCCTCGATCAGATCGAAGAGTCTTAACACTACGACTAATTTGTTTCTCCACCTCACATCTAAATTCTTTGAACTTTTCAAATGCTTCAGATTTGAGCCTCATGAGGTACACATAACCATACCTAGAATAATCATCAGTAAAAGTTATGAAGTAGTGATAATTCCAACGCGCACTAACACTTAGTGGTCCACAAACGTCTATATGGATCAAATCCAACAAATTGTCGGCACGCTCCACTTGTCCAACAAATGGTGATTTGGTCATTTTTCCTTTGAGACATGATTCGCATGTTGGCAACTTTTCCTCTTCCCTAAGGTCGAGATTTTGTTCCAACTTGCGGATCCTTTTCTCGGAAATGTGACCCAATCTAGCATGCCAAAGAGGGAAAGATTTATGATTATCTAATTTCCTTTTCTCATTTTGTTGAATTGTGAGTATGGGGCTATCAAGTTTAACTGTGTACAAACAATTCGTCAAATAACCGGAATATATAAAAGCAGAGTCTTTGAAAATGGAACAACTTCCATTCTCAATAACAAACTTAAAACCTTCTATGTCCAAAACAGGAACAGAGATAATGTTTCTAACAATATCTGGAACATAAAGACAATTGTTCAAACACAAATCAAAACCATTCTCTAAAGAAAGATTAACAGTCCCAATAGCTAATGCAGCAACTCTTGCTCCATTCCCCATCCTAAGGACCTTGTCCTTACTGTCTAGCTTCCTGCTTCTTGTGATTATCTGCAAGTCATTGCAAATGTGTGAACCACAACCGGTATCTAATACCCAAGAAGCATCATCAACAGATAAATTAACTTCAACAAAATATATACCTGAACTTTTCAGGCTTGCAAGGTACTCCTTGCAATTTCTCTTCCAATGACCCAATTTCCCGCAATGGTTGCATTTGTCATCGGCTTGAGTTTTGACCTTTTTCTTGCCATTGTCCTTTGCCTTCTTGTTGGGTTTGGAGGAACTCTTTCCTTTCCACTTCCTCTTATTATTAGACTTTGCAGCCTTTGACCCAGAAGTGGATCCAACAAGGAGGACCGGCTTATCCTTTTTAATGGTGGATTCAGCCGTTGTCAACTTATTCACCAACTCAAGAAGACTAGTTTCCATAGAGTGCATGTTAAAATTGACAACAAATGAGTCAAATGAGGGAGACAGAGATTGCAACAAAAGGTCCATATAGAGTTCATTGTCCATAATGACTCCAAGGGACTCGAGCTTTTCAATGAGGGCTATCATCTTCACCCCATGGTCATGGACTGAAGAGCCCTCAGTCATACGACATCTGAAAAGCTCCTTAGATATCTGATATCTAACTTGCCTTGCACTTTCACCATACAACTCTTGTAGGTGAAAAAGGATCTCACGTGCAGTGTGAAAGCCCTCATTCTGCCTACGCAGCTCATTTGACATCGATGCTAACATGTAGCATCTAGCTTGGAGATTTTCATCAATATGACGAATATACTCTCCATAGGCATCAGATGTCTGGTCCTCGGGAGGTGGAGGAGGTGCTTTGTCAAGTACATAAGCCTTCTTCTCATACTCCAGGACAATCTTAAGGTCACTTAACCAAGCATTAAAATTTGGGCCAGTTAACTTGTTTTGCTCAAGAATTGATGTGATTGGATTCTTAGCCATTTTAGTAGAGTTATCTACAAAATGAACGAAGCAGAAAATGAGTAAACTATGGAAAATATTTATATTTAATATAAGGTCTTTAATATTAAACTAGTTTTACACCCGTGCGTTAAATGCACGGACATATATCTTTTTCAATTAAATTATACTTAAGCAAAATGAAGAGGAAAAACAAAATTAAAATAATAAATTAAAGAAAAGTAATGTTGGAGACAACTACTTAAATAGAAATACATCATTGTGTCGCTAATATTATGAATTCTAAAAAAATTCCTTATACACAACATTTGTAGTTTTATTCGTTGGCTTTTCCTCTTCATCGCATATCAATATATTCACACAGACCAGAGCGGTTTGTTACCCTAGAAACTGCGACATACATCTGCTCAATATTGAATTCTTCAAGAGTCCTATATGCGACAGTAATTGACCTTGACTTTTGTTAATTGTCGTTGCATACGATACTACCAATGAAAATTGTCTTCTCTGAAACTTGAAAGACAATCTCACATGTGATGGAGACAATGACATTCTTGGGATAAACTCTTTGTCTCAAACATTGCTTCCATTTTAAATTTTAGATTCTATAATGTGATGCAAGCTTTGTAATGATTAGTCTAGTTCTAATATTGCACAACCCTGCACAAGGTCAATGTTTCTCAATAGCATCAGCGGAACACCAATCTTAATTGTTAGTTCATGGCTAGGCAATCCTAATCACTTTATACTACTCAAAAACTCCGTAGAACGAATGTCTTCAAACAAACTTAAGTTATTTTCTGCGCTGCAGATAGAATCTGAACTCAAATAAGTTCTTCCTTCCTTTTGAGCGATTTTTAGAAACCATGTACTCATTTATGGTGTCCACAACATCAAGCGCCAGGGCAAGTATGACATATCATCAAAAGACTCTAAAAATGATGCATATATACTTTCAACTATTGACTGGATATGTGATGCATTCACCAAAATATTATATGAAACTTTTATTGATGTAACACCATTATTTTCACCCCCATAAAAACAAAGAACAAAGCATGAATAAAAAGTATAGACATTAGTAATACAATTTGAAAATATAACAAACAAATGATGAGTCTCACTCTTACATTGGTATCCTTAGAAAAATATCTACAATCTAATATTTGTGTTCTTGAAAATTTATTTTAACATTTTACCCTTTATTTAAGTCTCACTTTAATTTATGAGTTCGACTCTGATATGAGTATCCTTAAAAAATACACGTTATACTAATTTTTATAATAAATTCAAATATTCCTTTTTAACCAGGGTGTTATGTAAACATGAAACTTTATTAAGAAAGAAATGAGTAATAATTTTTGTATAACATATTCTTCATAAGTTGCAATCTATTAAAAATATACTTATTTATGGTATTACTAAATAAATAATGCCATAAATAAAAAAAAAAGACAAAGCATGAATAACATGTATACAACATAATAATAAAAATTTAAAAAATGTAACAAACAAAACAAAACTTTACATTGAGTAAGAGATGAGGATTTGTCTAAATGCATTTTCTTATTCGGAGTAGGAGTAATAAAAGGATTTGAACAATTTTCATGATTTGTTAAATCAACAATTGGCGAGATATTTAAAACAGTAAACGACGAAAATAGATAGAAATTGCTATTTCATGTATTCCATACCGGCGTATTAGCTGAAAAAATATTTATTATTGTAAATATATAGAAATTAAAAAATTAAAAAATTAACTTTAAAATAGTATAATATCATACTTTAAAATATTATTATTGTAAAGATTATATTATTGTTTTGTATAAATACGATTTTGTATTTTCGAGGACAATATTAAATGTTATAAAGATGACTTTCTATTTTTAGTAAGATATTTTTTGCGAAATTTTACTATTTTTGGACTTAGTAGGCTTTATATATATATAGATGTCTCCCAATATTTTTTTTAAAACTATTAACCCCATAATAGATTTCAGAAAATCAAATTTTTCTTAGTGGGCTTGAAGCCCAATAGAAACATTTCACACCCCAATTTTATGAGCCCATGAAATATTCCCATCGGTAGTCAACTCTTTGACAATTGTATCAACATACAACCCTCAAGATTATTTTGCATCATCTCTTCCCATATACCCCAATTTTATGAGCCCATATGGTACTAAATGTCAAACATAACCCATCAAACCATCGTTTAGATGGAACATTTAGAGTCCCACGACTCGTGGCCAACATAAAAACGAGTCCATCCTACGAGCATCTATATGCTTGGTAGGGATCACAACTTTCTCACACAAAGTCACTCCACGACTCATGGCCAATGACTAAGAGCGGTAGCATCGTCATGTCGTCTATCTTTGATGGAACGATATGTCCAACATATCTTGTCCATATATGTTTGATATAGAACTAATCAAATTAAATTCCTTTAAGTTTCAAAAACTTGGGGATTTTCCTTTTAAGACCTCATCAAATTAATCTTACTAGGTGGATTTATTTATATAATGCAATATTTCATCGTATGAGTGCAAGCATAAAGCATTAAATAAATCTAACATACATCATATGCATAAAACGATGGGATGATCATGACCAACATATGCAACCCATTTGAGCCAAAATGGGTATAAGTCAATCTAAGGGACAAAATAAATAGAACTACTTCTATTACATTTTATTGTATTTACTCATACAAGCATGGGCCTTCAAAATTCTATTTTATTACATTTGTAAGATCTACCCACACAAGCGTGGGCCTTCGCATCGAACGTCCTCCAATTCAAAAATTAAATAACCTCACCACCTAACCTACTCTCAATGCAAAAATTTAAAGAACTTACAAATAATAGAATAAAAGGCTCGCAGGCTCCAAAAACCCAAAGATAAATACATCCAATCACATTGGTCATAGGCTCATGATCATCCCTAAATAAATTCATACTAACTATTCATCTCATGAATTTAAAATATATAATGGACCAAATTTATGTGTTGATTTAATTATTGGATAAATGATTTTGAAGATTCATAAAAACAGTTTTTATCAATTTCAAAACTAACATTTAATTTTGAAATCTGACTAAGTAGTAAATACGGAACTACTTGATCAAGTAATAGCAAGGCAGCATAGTGGTAAGGTAGTATAGTCATTCACCTAATAATCATGGTTCGAGTAACCCAAACAACATTTTACCCTATTTTCCAATTAGACCATCAGCACATTATATGTGTCTAAATAGAAAAATTGAACTGTTTGAATAAGTATTAGCAAGGTAGCACAATGGTAAAACACTATTAATGTTCATAGCAGTGACCAGGGTTCGAGTAACCCAGTTTACATTTTACCAAATTTTTTAAAGCAGCCCAACTTCATGTCTATTACATATACATCTCCAAAACCGAAAATTTCACAGATTTTTCATAAAAACAAAATTAATTTTCTTTTCTTTTAATCTGAAAATTTCTTCAAAATTTATCCAAGTAATAAATCATATAAAACAATTTTATCACACATAAAATTATCTTTTAAACATATTTTAACTAATTAAAACATGTTTAAAACCGTAAACAAACTTACACAATTGTGTAACCGTGGCTCTGATACCACTGTTGGGTTCGCTATATCGCGGGCTAATCGCAGTGGAATTTTAAAATTTTAAAAACGTGTATACAATATACGTTAAACATTAGCCCCCGATTCACGTAACGATTTAACGATCGCGCATGTTGTGCAAGTAATAAAGAAGAGTTTTAGGCTCTTACCGAAAACGCTTCCTTAAAGCTTCCTTTTGATGAAGATGTGGAGGCAATCAATTGTCGGCAAAATCTCCAATCCTTAACTCGTAGAGGTCCACACGTCCCTCCTCTAAAGGTAGTCCACACGAACAAACGGAATCACCGAATCAAAATTTCGCTAGCAATTTTAATCCGTTTTGTTCAACGATATAAAACCAAAAAGCAAGTTTTTGATTTTCTTGCTTGAGAGAGAAATTAAAAGAAAACCAAAAGCCTTTTTTTTAAAGGGGGTGGCGGCTGTTTCCTTTTCTTCAAAAAGGTAACCCTTTTTTTTTTTCTTACTTATTGTATTCTAAAATAACTCCTTCTAATTAAAAATCAAAACCCTAATGTGTACTACAACTAATATATACACAATTGTGTCTAGATTCATTAGAAGGAAGATATGGTATTATTATTATTACCATATATTAAAATAACATTTATTTAATATTAGCAATACAACCCCTCCTTTTTATTTCTTTCAAATTAACAAGATGGGCCTCTTCCAACGGGCTTAATTAAATATTGGGCTTAGATTTTCAATAAAATTCCATCAATTAATCTAAATTAATTGACCGAGCCCAAATTTAATTAAATTAATCGAATCAATTCCATCCATCAATTAATCTCTACTAATCAACTGTGTTTCCAACAATTTGAAATAATCCTTGATTGAACAAATGAATCCTTCCATTCTTAGTGTGTGACCCTTTAGGTTCACAACTAATGCTAGTTGTAGGCTTACAACAATTTTGTAACTTATGAATAATAATTAATTCTATTAAATAATCCGATTAGTTAATATACTTGAAATTAACTCCTTAATTTCAAGAACCTACAAATCGTGGAAACACCTAGCAAGTAGTACGAATGTCTAGCAGTAGGTGAAATAGCGAGCAAACATATTTCAATTGCGAGTGCATACATGTACGGTCCTTTCGACATCTAATTTCCCGATTAAATCTAGGACATGGATTATAAGTCAAAATCCAATTGATTTAATAACTGTGATTCCATTTCAAGTACCAGTGATTCATTTATGAATCAAATTCATCATGCCTTGCCCAAGGTCTTCGAATCATGAACTATGAAAAACACAGGAAATTCTCTTATCATCTGATAAGTGCAATACCCAAAATACCCCTTTGCGATTGTCAAGCAATCAGTAAGTAAATTAAAGTGTTACAGGATGTACACAAGGCTACTATCGTACCTCAAGTCCGAGGACTAATCATGTACTATCACAATGTGAAAATTCTTAATTTGACAATTGAAATTTCCATTTAAGAATTTTCAACGGGTCATGTTCAGTGAACTTGTTCTCTAACAAGCACCTGCATATATGCACTTGCGTCACAACGTTGATGTTGATGGAATACAACATCCTCGTCATACGAACATACATCATACGCATAATTAAGTCTCATAAGGCTATTCAATGTCCTTGTCTTGAAAAGCCAACCGACTTAGAACCAATTTTAAGACCAAAGCCTTAGAAGCATTTTCCATGATTACCATCAAATGCGTAACCATGCCTCATAGCTAAAAATGGTCTAAGGACTTTATCAAATATTTATAAACATTTAATATGAAAATATAGGATAAAGAAATGTCTTCATATATAAAAATAAATTCCAATAAAATTGTTTTACACGTAGAATAAAATCCAATCAAATTGGAACTCTGGGCATTCTACTCTAACAGTGTTAAGTTTGAATGATGATGGGAAGGGAACAGAGCTGTCAGAGGTGTGAGGTGTGAAGAAGAATTGTAACAAATTGGAGGCCAAAACTAGTAAAAGTGAAGCAAGATGTTCGATGAAATAGATCCTCTCAAGAGAAGAAGGTGCAGAGATTTGACTCCATTAAACTGACCAGTCAGTTCCATTTCCCTTTTTGATACCAAATTGAGTGGATTCTTCCTTCGATTCACTCATTTTTTGAGATTGAGATGTAGAAGAAACCACATTTTTATCGGGAATTAGTCTAAACCTTCTTAGTGTTTGAAGAGATCAATGACTAAATCAGGATTTGGGGGACGGATTGAGTAGCTACTATTCAATTCTCAGGAAGGCTAGCTTCTGGGGGTGCTCTGCAAGAGGCAGCTAATATCATCTTTCTCACGGCGAACGTTATAATTTCTTGGGTTTTTTGAAAAATTTTAAGGGTTTTTTTGGGTTTTCAAAAAAAAATTAAGCTTTCCATCCCAAAAATCTGACAAGTGATTAACGTGACACTTTTTGCTAAAGTATACTTATTAAAGTCTAAAAAATATTTGTAGCGTCAGTTTATTGGACCTTTTGAAATAATAGGGTAACCAAATTAAAATTAATCCAAAATTTCATCTTAGTTTAGGTAACAAACATGTAATTGTCACTTAAGATATGATATTATCTTTCAATTCATCACACCTTTGCCACATGTATTGAAATAAGAAATTTAGATACAAAATTTCTATCCTTGTTATTTTCCCATAGATTGTGTTTGAATGTCGGGAAAGTGCGGTAAATGAAAGGAAAAAGAAAAATTAAACTACTTTCTTGCATTTGATGTGTTTAGAAGATGCAAAAAAAAATTATGTAATCGTTACAAACACTTTTATGTAGGAAAAACTTTCTCGCAGATTGTGTCCTGCATTTTTTGTAGCATTTTGCATTGTGGGAACGTTATGCATTTATAAACTAGATTTTCTCATATCTTTCTTCTTAATCAAACACATACTAGAAAATAACTTTTCAATTATTTTTCTTTTCCTTCAATTCACTTGACCATAAGAATCAAAAAAAATTTTTGACCCTCATATTATTTAGGGATCATTAATTTGACAGTCGTATTATTGAGATCACAAATGTCATATTTGTACGACTACTAATTTAACTGTGAGTATGACCTAAATTGATAACAACCGTTTAATCTTTTACGAATTCTGCTGACTGCGGTATTTGTAGAGATTATTTAAAAGTCAAGGTGGAAAATAAATGATAAGATAATAATTTTTAACAAAGTAAATAATTTTCTTTTTTTTCTTTTAATGTTTTTTATTGGTTATTATTTTTAATTTCACTTTTTTCTTTAATTATTATTAATTTTACTCCAGTTATTAATTTTAAAAAGACTTAAATAATTTTTTGGTCCCTCCGCTTTCACAAATCTATGTGTTTGGTCGCCCGTTTCAAAACAATTCATTCTAGTCCCTCAATTTGTATTTTTTTATGAGAACCCCCTTTATGTCGTTAACATTAAGTTTTTCGTCTGAATTTTTTAAAATGGCCAAACTACTATTAGGGTTTGCCTTCATTTTTCTCACAGCCTCTTCTTCTCTCAACCTTTAGCAAAAAGCAAAGAGTAAGGAATTAGCGAATATGGTGGAATCTCTAGTTTTGAGAGGAACAATGAGGGCTCACATCGACTGGGTCAAAACAATCGCAACCTCAATCGAAAATTATGACATGATCGTCACCTCCTCCCGTGACAAATTCATCAGGGCACTCACCAAAGAAGACAAGACTTACGACATTCCCCGTCGCCATTTAATCGGCCACTCCCACTTCGTCCAGGACATGTGTTGCTTTGTCGCCGTCCATGTCGAGATCCACGAATTCGCCAAACCATGAAAACTCAATTAAACCCCAGGCAAAAAGGTTGCGAACTCCGATGAGTTCGATTCCAAGGCAGTGAGACCCAATTAGAAGGTCGCGAAGGCCTTCCTTATGCGTGGCAATCCAAGAGAAAGAGGGAGAGGGTGTACTATACGAGGGGAATTACCACCACCAACAACCCAAATCGAGTTACGTTCTGCGTCAAAGAGAATGGGTTTCACCTAGTGTCAAAACCAGATCTTAGCTTAATCTTAGAATAAAACTACGAGGATAAAAGCTAGGTTGCACGGATACGAATACGTGGATACGGATACGCAGATATGGGACACGGGGATACAGGATTTTTGAAAAATATAGGATACGGGTACGAGGAGTAATATTTAAATATTAAAAATATAAGGAGCAAAATATAAATAAAAAATAAAAGGACCAAAATATAAATATAACAAGTCAGTGAAGTCACAGTGTTAATTATAAAAAAAACAAGTCACAGTGTCACACACACACACTCACAGAGGCTCTATCCGAAAAAGAACAAAAAAAGAAAAAATAGTCGACGACTCGACAAACATAGGCGATGAAGCCTTCAGAAAAAAAGAAGAAGAACGACTTACCTGGCCTGAGAAGACGTTAGGGTTCGAAGTGAGGCTTCGAAGAATCGATGGCGGCTTCGACAAAGGAAGCACTGAAGCAGATCAACGGCGGCTGTGAAGAAGACTTTGCAAATCGACGGTGGCTTTGACGAAAGAAGTAGATCGACGGCGGCGGAGGTTGTTTTGAAGTGGCTAGGGTTCATTTTGACTCTTTTAAGAAGAAATCGACAAACGAAATAAGATATCGTGTTCGGATTTCAAATTTTGGATGAAAGAAGAGTTCGTTTTGAAGTGATACATATACAAATATTTGGGTATACGTGTCCAAATTCGGGTTGACGTTCCGAGTTTTGGACTCGCATACCTGTGTCCTGTGTCCAAACTCTTCGAAAATTCAAATTCGGCCCCGGTACGTATTTCTAGCCGTATCTCACGTATCCGTGTCCGACACTTATTCGACACGCGATACGCTGGTTTGTGCCGTGTCTGTGCAACATAGGATAAAAGCATCAAACAAAATGGTAAACCTTAAACAAATCCATAAATTCTAAACAAGTTTTTGAAAGCAATTCAACTTTTCATTAAATAACAAATCTAATTTTAATTTTAATTTTGTGCTCTTCCAAGATTGATGGCGGGCTAGACTTGCTGATGGTGATGATGACGGTGTGAGTAGTGATGGTGGCCATTGATTGTCGTCGACGAAAAGAGTGGGTCGGATATAAGAGAATTAGATGAAAGTGTCCGTGAATGATGGTGTGATTCAATCAAACACACACACACAGATTTTTCAAAATTCTATTCTAAGAGTTTAACACATAACACCCCCCCTATGTTAGAATTTCACTTCACTAAATTAAAGAAAGAATGTAAGGGTAGTTTGGTCATTTTCTTAAAAATAAGAAGGAAATTAAGGTAAAACAATAAGAAAAAAGAGAGTTGCTATTCCAACCCCCAAAATTGCTAAGTATACCCTTTTACTTAGTTCACACACCCTTCAAATATTATACCACCTATATTACTAAGTATACCCCCACTTATTTTTCTAGTTTACCCTTTTAATAATAAACCCCTACCAATTTAATCTACTAAGTTCACCCTCCAATTCTCACCCAACTAAAACACACCATCTACCGTTGCCATCTTCCTCCCAAAAATTTTATCACTCAATTTCTCTCTCAGTCATCTGCTCTCTATCCTCTCCACTCCTCTCCATTTGCTTTGAAACTTCATCTACTTCTTAGCTTCCTAATTGCACAAATTCAAGCCACTACAAGCTCCAAGATTTCAAAGTTAAAAAATGGAAACATTCGGTAAGTGTTTCATTTAAAGTTTTTTTTTTTTTAAAGTTTTCTTCTCAAGCTTCTACTTAGGCTTGAAACACGCATTTTGGTTCTATTTTTTTGATGATTTTTTGAATTTTTTTGAGAAAACTGCGAATGAAGTGTGCGGCACCCCCTTACCGCACGCCCTAAGGAATGTGCGGCACTGGTCCGCTGCACATACCTTAGGGCGTGCGGTCAGGGGGTGCCGCACATACCTTAGGGCGTGCGGCTAGGGGTCCGCACAGTCCTTAAATCGTGCGGCCAGAGGGTGCCGCACAGTCCTTTTTTTTTTTTTAAGTACTACTGCAATCAACTTGCACATCAACTGTTTGATGAATGTATGCAAGCTTACAACTTATACTGCATGTCTTGCCTTTTCTCTCACATTGTAGCTATCCTTTCATTAATATTTCCTTGTTCTTACATTACTTTGGTTTGAATGAATGCAGGAAGGATATATATGCGGAGGGTTACGGCTTCCGCTAGGAGGGTACAAAATCCCAATCCACTCGATGAAGCAGAACGGATACAGGGGCTGGTAATGTCTGAGGGGGCCGGTTAAGGGGCCGGTAATGAGGGGGCCGGTTATTCGGGGGCAGGTTATTCGGGGTGGGTAATGAGGGGTTATTCGGGGGCCGGTTATGATGAATATGGTGATAATGAAGGGGCCGGTGATCAAGGAGCTGGTGATGACACGTTGCCTGAAGAAGAAGCACCATTTCCAGGTGGGCCGGTTGATGATTCACTACTAGTTACGTACAACACGCACGTAGCTAGGTATGTTTGGAATGGGATAAAACGACCAGTTCTAAAGATGCAAAATTATACTAATAAGTTGTTGAGTTGGTCGGTTCCGCTTACAGATGAGCAACAGCTGGAGAGTAGGTGGTGGGATATTGTGCTGAGGTCTAGACTATTTACGCTGACTAGGTGTTCTTATAAGGAGTTATCGAAAGCATTGGTTGCTGCTTTTGTTGAACGATGGCATCCGGAGACGAACACCTTCCATTTACCTTTTGGTGAGATGACAATCACCTTGGATGACGTGTTTTGTCTTACCGGTCTTCCAATAAAGGGGAGGCATGTCGTTTATACACGGACTTTGGGATATAATACTGAGGAGCTTGGGCATATGTTACATTTGCAAAATGCTGAGGTGCTTGAGGGCACCCATGGTAGGAGAGGCTGCGCTTTCAAGTTAGAGTGGCTTCGTCGTAGGTTTCAAGTTAGAGTGGCTGCGCCAACTATTTCCTGCCCAACACCAACATCATCTCCCTTGCTTGGTACGAAATCTAATTTTCTCCAAAAAGCATCAACCTTGTCGAGGGGAATAGGCTCCTACAATCTGATATATTCAGATATTTCATGCGCACAAGGAAGACCACATGTCTTTCTCAATGTACATGAACACAATAGAGGGTCTGCACCTGTTTCAGGAATAGCAACCATTTCATCGTATATCTTGTTCAATGCATCCACCGACACCATAACTCAGAGCGACCTAAATACATTTTGACTTGAATTTATGTTGGACGACATTCCTACTCTTCTCGAATGAATCCTTTATTGCAACGTGTGATGTTTCAATAAGCGTGTGAATCTGTCACCAACATGTGTCAAAGTTACCTTGGCTCAATCCGAGCTGTCTTTTCAACATTGCGTGCTGACTCTCCATCCTGAAAAATAAGATACAGTATGTAAGATTTTAAAATGTGAGAAAGTTATGAAAGCTACATTTTATTTAAATATACCTATTCGTTGTGTTATTGTCATAATGCATGACCCAATCTTGACATTTTCTTTATATACACCACTACGTTCACAAATCAATAACATCCGAGCTCGTTTCTTACCGGCACCACTGTCCGACCTACTGATAATGATCACAATGTCATGCTCCCGTCCTCTAGCTTGCACACATTCAATCAATTTATCCCGAGATATAAAATATTCTTGAGTTGTGAACACATCCGTGAAATCAACATTGAGGGCTTCGTCGTTCACAACATGTTCAAATGCAACAATTTTTTTTTTTTTTTTCTTAATTGGGATCAATAGTGGTTCTCCACTTACCCCTTTGATGACTCGAACCCACGACCTATCGGTTGTAGGTGAAGAACCTGTTGCACACTCTATAGAGTGTGCGGCAGGTTTAGGTTGCACACTTTTAAGATTGTACGGTAGGGTCCTGTCGCATATGACGACGTAGTAGGTCGAATTTTTTGAATTTTTTTCATTTTTGGCATAAATTAAACGGTAAAATGACTATAAAATGAGTTGTAGTACTTACACAATTCATCTCTTCCATTTCTTTGTGCTCCTTTTCATCAATGTGGATCGATTCATTGATAGGGTTTGAATTTTTTTTATTCATTTTTGGTGTTGAGTTTTAAGAAATTTTTTTCAAAATGATGAAGGTGAAGAAGGAGGTGGGAATAATAGGAGATGGGTATACTTAGTAGTTTTAGGGTTCTAAAAATCAGGAGGAGGTGTACTTAGTACTGAAATTATTTTAAGGGTAATATAGTCTTTTTAAATTGTGATAATTTTGTATTAATAATAAAAAGAGTATCCTTAGCAATTTTGAGGGTGGGTTAACAATTTTGAGAGTGGGAATAGCCGTACTCAAGAAAAAAATTGCTTACTCTATTCAGGTGCAATGTACACTTTGACTCCAGCCAAGACGTCGTTCTAAAAGTCAAGACAGACATAGACGACCTTTCCATTCATCACTTCTCTCTCTCTCTCTCCCTCTCTCCGTGAACAGAGGATTGTCGTTCTCAGTAGAAAGAATTGGAAATTGAAAGCGTTGACTCAAATATGGACTTCGACGCAGCTCCGGCGGAGACGACGTCCGTAGCAGTCGCCGTGAAGGGAGGCGCCGGAGGTGAGGGAGGCAGAGGAAGCAGAAGAGCAGTGAGGTGGGCCCTGGAGAACGTAGTTCCGAAGCCGGATCGTTTCGTTCTAATTCATGTCATCCCCTCCATCACTTCCATCCCTACTCCATGTATTGTACAACACTCATCTCTCTCTCTCTCTCTCTCACACACACACACACACAGAAACAGAAACACACACAAACAGAGGTAGTGTTGGTATGCATTATTTTTTCAATTGTTACTCAAGTTTTGAAAATTACTCGGTATTATTATTTCTATTGACTAAACTGTAGTAAAATGAGAAATTTAAGATGATCATACAGAAAAATTGTTGTTAATTTATGGCATTCAATTCTGAGCTTGTAAATTTTTTTTTTTAATTTCTAGAAAATGAAAGGGATGGAATGAGCAATACGTGGCACTGATTGGATTAATGAAAGAACAACTGCAGAAAATTTGAAATATGATAAAATGTTCCAAGTGAAGTGCAGGTCCATTACGCCTGATCTTTTTCTTTCTTGATCATATTTGAAGTAAATTGCTCCACGGAATTTTGTTTCTCAACAATTTTGCAAATTTTTTGTTTTTTGGTAAGTAATTTAGTATATATTCATCAAAAGCAAGTACAAGAAATCTCAGGGGCATTCCCTTGCCCAGGCAGCCTTGCAAACAAAACAAGAAAACAAACGTTGAAACTAACTAGACTTCCATCATACTCTCGTCAATTCCCCAATTCTTACATTAGCATCAATTAGTAAAATTCCTTGGATACTTCCTACCTCCCAGGACACAGCATCTAACTAATTCTTCAATGTCCTTGATGACCACAGTGACTTGTTTCTGTTGTTTAAGGAAAATTCTTGCACTTCTCTCCCTCCTCACATAACATATAAAACAACTGAGTGCCAATCTCCTAATGGTATCTCCCAAAGTTGCAGTTCTCCATTTCTTGCTTGCCATGGTATTCAGATTATCCCACTTCCATTCCATACCTTGTTGGGCTCTAAATTCATTCACACTCCTATCCATATCTTCCTTGTTTCCCTGCATTCAAAAAATAAGTGCTCCTCAGATTCCTCAGCCTCCATGCATGCACTCACTGTCCTGTACCACATTCCATTGTTCAGCTTCTGCAAGCAAGCCAGCCAATGTATAAAAGCACATTTGGGGATATGATTAGAGAACCACACACCCTACGACCACTCCTTAGCAGTACTTTATTCCCTAAAGAAATTCCAAGCACTTTTAGTTGAGAATCTCCCCTCCTTATCTGGTAACCACCAAACTATGTCAGTTCTAGTATCACAAGGTTTGAAATTTTCAGGGGTTTTATTAATCAAGAACAGTATATCAGCTAAATTTTGTCCAGGCAATTTTCAGTCCCTCCCCTGTTTAATCTAGCTCCCAGTTGCATTCTCTGGTATCCTAGTATCATATATTATTCTCTTACCAAATTTCTTAACAAGAGGGCCTAAAGAATGCCAATTATCCCACCACTTGCCTGTACTTTTACCATCCCCAACTATGTATTTGATATTATGTTGTATGTCCCCCCTTCGCTTTAAGATTTTCCTCCAAGTGCAACAGCAATTTCTTGGAACTTTCATTTCCCAAAAGTTGTCACCGCCTATCAAGTACTCACAACTCCATTTTATCCACAGAGTATCTTTTTTTGAGCACAAATGCCACACGTTTAGCCATAATAACCTTAGTCCAGCTAAACTCTTCACCCCCAACCCTTCTTCCTTTCTTGGCATGCATATATCCTTCCAAGCCACTTTGGCGTGAACTTTCTCATTAGTTCCCCCCCCCCCCAAGAATCTCATTAATACTTTATCAACATCTTTAATAACCCTGGATGGCAACATGAAAATACTATACCAATACAGATTCATTCCAGTCTGTACTGAGATTACTAACTGAACCCTTCCAGCATTGGTGAGCTTCTTAGCTGTCCAGTGAGTCACCCTGGCCAGGATTTCTCTTTGATTCCCTGACAATCCTCTTTTCTTAGCCTTGTTGATGTCAAAGGAACTCCCAAAATACTTAACAGGGAGTGACCCAATAGGCATATCCTGGATATCCTTGAATTTTTCCCGTATAGCATCACTATCAGAACAAAATATCATGCTCTTGTGATTGTTAGCTTTCAACCCTGCCAAGCATTCCAATTGCTGAAGTCTGATTTTTGCAATGTTCGTAGAGCTTTTGTCAGCTTTGGCAAGAAGGAAAAGATCATCAGTGAAACTGATGTGTGAAATCACTAATTTCTAACATTGAGGATGGTACGAAAATTCCCCTTGGCTTATGTTAAAATCCAATAGGCAAGAGAAAGCTTCTATTACCTGTAAAAGTATGGTGATAGGGGATCCCCCTGTCTAAGTTCCTTCATAGCAATAAAGTAACCTTCTAAACCACCATTAATATTGATGGAGTGACTAACAGTCTTGACACAAGCTTCAATCCATCCAATGAACGTTCCAGGGAACTTGATGATTTCCTGTACTGTGTACAGAAAACTCCGTAAATTGAATCATATGCTTTCATTAGATCCACTTTAACACCACACCTGCTCTCTCCTTTATTTGTATGATAACCTCTCACCAACTCTTGCATTAACAACAAACTATCCGCTGTACTCCTCCCAGGAACAAAAGCATTCTGACATTTGTTGATTAAACCATCCAACATGGGTTTCAATCTGCTAAAAATAATCTTAGAAATGCACTTGTATAAGGTGAAGCAACAAGCAATTGGCCTATAGTCTTTGATGGTATCAGGGTTATGTATTTTAGGAATGATGGTAATGGCTGTGCAGTTCCATTGTTTAACCATAATTCCAGTGTTGAAGAAATGGTGTATGGCCTTAGTGACGTCTCCTCCCACAATCTCTCAATTCTTTTGAAAGAATCCAGCATTGCATCCATCAGGTCCAGGGGCCTTTTGACTGTTTATTGAAAACATTGCATCCTTAATTGCCAAATCTGTAATAGGTCTGATTAGCTCATTAACCTGAGTGCTAGTTATTTTCCTATTCATGATCCTTTGCAATATTTGTCCTGTTCTGAAGTCATTAGTACCCTCTTTCCCCTTTAATTTTGGTAAAAACTTATGATCTCCTCTTTTATCACCTCATCTTCCGGTCTAACTCTTTGATTATTCCCTAAATTGATAATTCTGCTCTTAATCCTGTTTACTTAAAAAAAAAATCTGGTTTCCTGTCATCTTTCTGTGAAATTAAGCTGTATTTTGATCCCCCTTTTTTCACCATTTAATTCTGACTTTCTGTTTGTAGAAGCTCTCCTCTGCCATACTCAATTCCACATACCTAATAGCTCTCTCTTTTTTCTCTTTTCTAGTCTGAACATCAGTAGGGTCATTTGCTAACTGTTGCTGTATAACTATCAGTTCATGCCTAGCTTGCTCCAACCTGGTACTTATGTTACTGAACTTTTTCTTATTAAAATCCCTTAACTCAATTCAGACGTTTCAACTTGGTACTGACCCTGTACATAGGGGTCCCATTCACCTCTTCATCCCATTTCCTTTGTAAAAGTTGCTTGAATTCCCAATGTTTCATCCAAATAGTAAAAAATACGAAAGTTCTCTTAATGCCATCTTCTTTAGTAATAGTTACAATGAGAGGACAATGGTCAGATATCCTTGGTTCGATAGCCACTATACTGCTTCTGTCAAACTTCTGAAACCAGTTTGTATTCCCAAACTCTATCTATCTTACTTTGAATATTTGCTCTCCCTTCCCTCTTATTATCCCATGTAAAGCATTGCCCTGTTGTAGGAATCTCATCCATTTTTTATTAGCCAAGTAGTCATTAAACTCTTGAACTTATACAAATTCCCTGTCCACCTATTCTGTCATGACTATTCCTCATTATTTATAAATCCCCAATAACCATCCATGCCACATCATTAATCTTTCCTTCAACTCTCTCAAGTTGACTCCACAATCTTTTTCTATCCTCTCCTTCATTATCTCTATATACCCCGGAGCATTGAACTCCTCACTTTTCCCTTTCACAGAAGCTTTCATTGTGATCAACTGTTCATGAATATTAATCACCTTTATCTTGAGAGTGTTAGGGTCCCAACAAACCTACACCCTACCAACTCCATCACCTGTACAGTTATGAATAAAATACCATCCTGGGCAGCAGTTAGTAAACACATTATCAACATTACAAAGTCTTAACTTTATTTTCCACTAAAACATGTAAAGACAATCTATGACTAGATATTAACAACCTGACCTCCTTATGTATAGCAGGGTCATTACACCCCCTAATATTTCATGATGCCATCTTCATGTTACTCCTTTGGCATTGATATTCCCTCCTTTTTGAGAGGCTCCTGTTTTGTTAGCCTGATTTGCTGGTTGTTTACCCTTTCTCTGCTTCCCTCCCTTCTTTGATATTGTTTGTGCATAATATTTTTTGACATTATCACTTTCTTCTCCACCATTTTCCTCCTCTTCCTGTTGTTGATCATCATCATTTGTAGATAGATGATCATCCCTGCTGGATATTCTATTTCCACCCTCTGCGTTCTTACCCCTTACTACAGAATAGTTGTCTGTGTCCCCCCTCCCCAATTCGGACCTTTCATTCACTTCTCGCCTACCATGCTTATTACCATCTGATTGACATTCTCTTTCTTTCTCTCTTTCTTAATCTGGCTTCTTGTTATTACAATCCATTCCACTTTCTTCAACATTCTTACCTACATCCTCCTTTCCTCCCTATTGAATATCCCTTTCCTCAATCTCTTTCCCGTCTTCCTCCTTATCTTTTCTCCCAATTTTTGTCTGTCTACACATACTATTTTTGTGACCAAACAGCTTACAATTAGTACATCTATAAGGAACAGATTCATACTCAACTCTCAACTGGATTAACTTTTGGAATAACTTTTGGGAGCTCATGTTCAGCAGAAACTTCAACACACACCCTTGCATAGGCCAATCTTTCCATGCCCGCTGTCATACTATCAGTGAACAAGGGAGTACCAACTACACTTGCTAGCTTGCTCAGCATGCATGCTGACCCAAATTGCATATTTAGTCCAGGGATTCGTACCCAAATAGGGATACTTCCAATGCCTTCATTCGTCAGGCTAATATTAGCCTGCCATGTCTTCAAGATTATCGGCTTATCGTCAAAAGACCAAGGCCCTAATTCCATTGCCTTCATTTAATCATTTTGTCTTCCTCCGACTTAAAGACAAACACAAAAACCCATGAGCTTAATAAGTAAATCTTCATCTCTCCCAGCTACTTCATTTGCTTGCCATATAATTTCTCATTTGATGAATATTAGGATTGCATCCCATCACATACCACTCCGTGCTCCCACTTTTTTTCCTCTTCTTTTACCTCCTCTTTTGTGTATTTAATACCTTTGTTGCCTTCGACAATTTCTGGTTCAACATACTGCAACATGATACCAGATGCTTTGACTCCGTTTGTGCCAAATTTGAATTATTTGGATTCACCCTTCCAATTTTATCTGTTGAGTTTAATGGTGGAAATTATTTTGCATCAAGCCCACTAGGCCCATCAATCTCATTAGCTGGCAAGCCCCCACGTGTAGCCTGAAGCCCACTTCTGTTAGTGCTTAACACGTGTGAACAATTTCGCATTTGGCCAGTCAAGTTATGAGTAAGTGACGAAATATACAAATATTAGTGTTCATTTCTACGAACGTTGAGTCCAAATGTTCGTTCAGGGTTAAGATTTCTACGAACTCCATCCTAAAAAAATCTGCTCTTGCTATGAAAACCTGAACTTCATTAATGAATTTCCAACTATAAATGATACTCATTTCAGGACAAATATACTTTAAAAAGATAAATCATTTATTTAGGGACAGAAATACGCAGATCAAAATTTTATATTTTCAAAATAACCTCAATGGGGATTCACTTATCTCAAAGAAAGGTGGGAAAGTTTCTGTAAATTAAAGAATTAATGTATGTAGTTTAAATTTTCTAGTAGTAAAAAGATCTTCTATAAATGGAGGGCAACCGTTTCGCTATTCTATGCGCGTTCACCCCTGATTCTTAGAGGAGAGTCTTGCAGTTCCAATTTTACTCTTTTGAACCCTAGGGATCAAAACGCATATTATTTTTTCCGTAATGTTTTTTACAGCTTAGTCATGCCACTTTACTTTGTTGTCATCTGCTCTTACGGGCACTATTCATCAACACAGCAGGAAATCTCATCCCAATTGAGGATCTGGACGCGAATGTGGTGGCTATGTATGTGCAGGACACAAAGGCAAAGTCCCAAGAGGTTTTTATACCATTTAAGAGATTGTGCAAAACAAGAAAGGTGAATTTCTTGAACAAGTTAAAAACGATATGAGTTATTTTTTAAGAAACGCGGTGTTATTCCTCCAAGTTTTTTTGTAGATGGAAAATTTGGTGCTTGAAGGGGCCAATCCTGCATCAGTGCTGCTAAGATATATATCTGATTCGGGTATCACTAGTTTAGTGCTTGGGTCTTGCTCCTCCAATTGGTTAGTGAGGTATAATATCATAAATGCCAAATAAAAATCATTGTTGGGGTTTGACTTTTACTGGTAGTTCCATGTTCATGACTTCTGCTTCATCTCCTTGCGATTATATATGGATGGGTATCAATAATGGTGGTTGAATCTTTTTTTACCAGTGTCTACAGTTATGTGCGGATTTCTTCTAAGATACAAAATTAAGTTCTCGAGTAAGACACTTCTGTTGAATATACTTATTCTCTCCTTGTAGGAAGCTAAAAGGTCCTGCAGTACCCTCAACTGTTCTTAAGCATGCTCCTGGGGTTTGCAATATATTCGTGGTATCTAGACATAGAGTCATCACAAATTCAGCCAACCTCTTGCGAACTACCGGTTGGTAGACATTACTTGCCTATATGAATAAGCAGTTCTCCAATCCATAAACGTTCTTTTGTTGTACTCTTTGTCATTTTTGCTGCCTTTATGTTCCAGAGAGCCGTTCTAGGCTTTGGTTCTTTAGTGGGTGTGGTTCTCGTGGCATTCGTAAACTATCATCTGGCCTCCATTCCTACTCACCAGATTCCACAGTCCATAACTCCTCTGGAGTATCATCAGTGCCAGATCGTATTTATCCAAATTCTCAAGCATTCACCGGTGAGAGCCCTTCAATCCATTCCAGTGCCATTCAGAAGAGCAGTTACCGAAACTTGGGTGATACAGTTTCGGATGCTCAGTCAGTAAATCAATGCCCTTCGTTGTCTTCTACATGTACAGACCAGGTTTTTTTTTTCTTTCTCTTTTACTGTTTCTAGATGTATATATTTACCCCAAAAATATATTCCCTCAAGCTTTTGTAGGTATTGAGCCATTCGTTGGTAACTTTACTACAAAACGAATTCAGGTGTATTCAAATCAGAAGTCTGTGCTCATGTTAACAGATGCAAATCTCTGTGCAGTCATACTTGCAGACTGAAGTAGAACAATTACGCCTAGAGTTGCAGAGTACTGCTACCATGTACAATCAAGCTTGTGAAGAACTGGTCCATGCACAAAACAAGGTGAGAGGTTGATCACTGTACAAGTTTACAGTTTACCGAACATTTCATGCATGGATTATGATTTTCTTTTGATCATATTGTTTTCAAGCCATTTCAGTTGGGTGTTTTTTTGTAATTTTTTTTATAAAAAGTAGGATAGGTTACTCCATTCCAAGGCCACGGCAGGCCACCAGTACTGTGAGGGATTTCAGTTAGTTTCAGTACCTACCTCTCACAGTAATACTCCCATTTAGGAAGGAAAGTTAGTTGAAAGTGTTAAGGAGTGTTTTTGTTGTCAGATACACCCCAGGGAGTACAATTGATCTCAAACCGAAAATGCATGAAAACATATGATTAAGCCAATGGATTTCACCATCTTGTTCTACTATATAGGTTAAGTTGACAATCATTAACATGGTGGCTTATTTTGAGAAGTGAACTACTTTTTGAAACATAACTAATAAGAAAGACGGTACAAGGACTTCGGTACCGTGTCTCCTTTAAAAATATGATCAAGATTGAAGAGTAACCTTTTCTGTAGCATGCATGCGTTAGAGACAGTAGCCAATATAGGGAAGGAGCTGTCTGCTTTAAAAGCATGATGGGGAGTAAGCTTTTCTGTAGCATGCATTTATTAGACTGTAGTTGAACCTTTATATTTTAGGTACTGCATTGTGCAGGTCCACATGCTTTCTTCAGATGTCCTTGCAGAAGCAAGAAGAGTTAGTTCTGCTTTAAAGCGAGAAGAGAATTACAGAAAAATTGCTGCTGAAGAGAAAGAGAAGCATTTGGAAGTGATGAAAGAGCTTGAGATGGCTCGAATTTTGCTAGCCAAAGAGGCTTATGAAAGGGAGATAGCAGAAGGGAAAGCCTTAAAGGAGTCCTTGGAGAAACAAAAGATTGCTGATGTACTCTTCTCTGGTGACAGAAGGTACAGAAGGTATACAATGGATGAAATAGAGGCAGCAACTGAATTCTTTTCAGAGACTAAGGTGATTGGCGAAGGCGCATATGGTAGAGTCTACAAATGTAATCTTGATCATACCCCAGTAGCCATCAAAGTTCTTCGGTCCGATGCATCTGAAAAGAGACACGAGTTTTTGAGAGAGGTTTCTTCAATTTTCTTTTCATTCAAGTTTTGTGTCTGCTCCAAGTCTATGCTATCAATATAACCTCATCATATTATAAATTTATACCGTATATTGCAATCAAAGTAGAGAATCCTTACCCATTTGTACTGAGTATAGTAAATGGCTAAGTAGAGAATCCTTACCCATTTGTACTGAGTATAGTAAATTGCTACGAATAATGTTACTTCATTGATTCTTTCTATGGTTTCTCGATTATACAGGTTGAAGTTCTCAGCCAGCTACGCCATCCAAACATGGTTCTATTGCTTGGTGCTTGTCCAGAGACTGGTTGTCTAGTTTATGAATATATGGAGAATGGAAGCCTGGAGGATTATATTTCCCGCCAGACTATCAGATCTTCGCTTCCTTGGTTCACCCGATTCCAAATAGTATTTGAAGTGGCATGTGGACTTGCATTCTTACACAACTCAAAGCCAGAGCCTATTGTACATCGGGATATAAAACCAGGGAATATTTTGTTAGATAGAAACTTTATGAGCAAAATAGGAGATGTGGGGTTGGCAAAACTTGTTTCAGATGTTGTGCCTGACAATATAACAGAATACAGAGACTCTGTTCTTGCTGGTACCCTCTATTATATGGATCCGGAGTACCTAAGAACTGGCACTGTTCGACCCAAATCAGATCTGTATGCTTTCGGAATCATAATCTTGCAGCTCTTGACTTCTCGCCAGGCAAAGGGGCTTTTATTGGCAGTTGAGAATGCAATTGCCTGCGACTCTTTCTCAGATGTACTGGATAACTTGGTAACAGATTGGCCTGTAGACGAAGCGAAGGAACTAGCTGTTTTAGCAATCAAATGTTCCAGCCTCAGATGCAGGGATAGACCAGATCTTGACACTGAAGTGCTTCCAGTGTTGAAGAGGCTTGCTGATTTTGCAGATGCAAGTAAAAATGTAGAGAGAAATGACAAGGCTGCACCTAGCCACTACTACTGCCCGATCCTTCAGGTAAGGTCGTGTTTTAGTGATGCATTTTCATCACCGATAATTGTGCTTGTATTACCTTGGTTGGCATATCCCTATCATGCGTCATCCTATGACCAGGGTTCCAGAAATTATGGAATATTACGAAAATGTTTTGTAGAGTTGTGCCATCTCAAATGCACAATAGTTCTGCTCAGAGAGCCTGATTTCAGTTAAGAGGATTCAGCAATTATTATAACTTCCTTATTCTGTATGCATCTCATTCTACTTTTTTGTGCACAATCGCAAAATGGTGAATGCAGGAGGTAATGGATGATCCACACATCGCTGCAGATGGTTTTACATATGATCATAAAGCTATAGAGGTATGGCTTGAAAGACACAACATATCACCAGTGACAAGGCATACACTACAACATAAGATGTTAACTCCAAACCACACATTACGCTCTGCCATACAAGAGTGGAGATCACTAGCAACATTCTCAAAGAGCTGAACACGAGACAAAATTGCTTCTTGTATAGCATTTTATTCCACAACTTTCGTGTGCAGGTAATCTTACACCATCTTTCAAAAAAAAAAAATCGTTGTGTATGTTTATTTATACATGTATCCTATACTTGGAGAAGTTTGTAATTATCATTTTACAAAGCAGATTGTGTTTTCCACTATAAATGTACAGTCAACAGAAACTCAATTCTGAAATTGTAATTGTGATGCTGTGAAATAAATTAAAAAAAAAAAACACCTTCAAAAACTTTGGATTCAATCTGTTTCGACCTTGAATGGGTTGTGAAATAATCAAAGGAGCCAAAATAATTGGGTAATTTTAGTTCGCTGTGGTTTGTTTGAAGCCATGGCGAATGATCAAAGATACAACCCTCTACAAACTGCTTTACCTTGGTGGCTGTCTAAAAATAAAGATTAGCCTTAGGTTAGCTACTTGGTGTAAAAATAGCAGTTAATTAGGGGCTCTGAAAATTATCCAAGAAATAATCCACAGGTCTATAAGGATGAGATAAACCTACTATAACTCTCCTTGTTATTACATAGCATCCCCTATACAAAACCGTGATCCCTGGCATTTGACAATTTCAGCAACTTACGCACATCAAATCTGTTTATTAAGAAACAATATCGATAGCAACTACCTTGACATTTCAGAGCTGTGCTATAAACGATACAAAATATGTTCAGACTTGGGTGAATTCTAGTGCATTGGTATCTGGATCTCGTGTAAAGATTGCTGGCCTTCCAGAGCGGCTGAGGGTGTACGGAATTCCTGAAATTTAAAAATAAAAATAACAAAATATAGTTGTATACATTTTTGAGAATCTGATGTCCAACAAGGAAAACACAGGTTCCGAGAGCCTTAGAAGTTGCAGTAAAATCTTTAAGCAATTTGCAAGTAAAAATAAGCAGCAAGTCTTCTTACCAGCTTTATCAAGAATTGCTTTTAGCTTTGACACATCCTGAATTGCAATACAGGCATGACGATCTCGGCCCCCATGCTCAGGCCGTCCAGTAGAGGGGTCTGGATTTGGAAGCTCCATCAAGTGGATCATCTCAGAACCTACCCACAGCCATGCACCCCTATATGGGAGCTTATCATGTGGCCTTGCCTCATTTATTTTAAGACCTGGTCTTAATTTAAAGTTAACATTTTTCATTAAACAAATGACAGAAAGCTAAAAACTTCAGCCAGAAAAAATAATGTACCCAGGAGTTTGTGGTAAAAATCCAGTGATCTTTCAAGGTTTTCGCATAATAATCCCACGTGGTGTACACCAACAACTCCAAAATCTGCATCAATTTTTCAAAATATAACTCAAAGAAATAAGTACTACCACAATAAGCCCAAACCTACAACTTCCAAAACTGAAATAATAGATACTAAACTAAAAAGGGTTTTCCAAGCATATCATTGCTGCACACACCAAGTGATTGGGACTAAGGTTGAGTTGAGTTGATTTGAGTTATCATTACAGCACATAGAGGGTTGTTAATAGCATTTAAAGCCGCTTGCCCTTGTGTTTTTCTCTCAACATCCATCTTTATCACCACTCTCAGTTCTCATTCCTTTCAATTCTCAGCAACTTCCTCTATTTCAAGTGAAATCAGTGGATCACGGAGTTCACAGAGTCAAAAAGGGTCGGTAGATTTTCACAAAATATTTTATTTTATTATCACATTTTAAAGTTAGGTATTGTACTTTTGACAGAGGGGGTGATTTATCAAGTTTTCATGTCAACGGAACACACCTTTTTCTTTCCCCACTCATCGCCTACATCATAATAGAGTAATGAACCACAAATAAGTAAAGCCATATACATGCAGTTCTTGCACAAGGATGCCGTAATAAATGTCATTGTAAGATACTTTGTATGTTCCACGACTTAGTGGTAAGACCCACTTCCAAACGAATTACATTCTTTTACATCATATATGCAACCACATATAAGTAACAATCCCATCTACCGCAAGTACACCATCCCCACCCCAAAAAGAACATGCACAAGTCCATACTTATGGACAACCAACTCGTAGAGTCATGCTTCCACCAAGGTTTGAAAGGAAGACCTTAAGAAGCCCTTTTGATGTGGGAATAAATGTTTCCTTCAGTGTATACAACAAATTGCAATTTTAATTATATATCTTGGACAACACCATATACATGCATTTGGTATAAATCTACAGTAAGAGGATGACGGAAGATTAGAGAAGATATTGCAGCAACAATCCTAATAGGGATATTTTTGTCACAATTAAAACAATTCTATAAACCAAGAAGAAGACCAATAACTAATGCCAGTGTGACTGGCGTTCTCACCTTCAACTTTTATGTGCACACTGTGGATGCTTTTGAGCTAAAACTTTTGCTTTTTTGTTTTTGTTTTATGAATTCTCAACAATGATAGGCTAGAGAAAGGGGGATAGCCCACCGCCCCCCTAAATCCCTCCTCTCCCACGACACTTGAACTCGCGACCACGTGCAAGTGGGCTGGGTCCTTATCCACTAGACCAACCATTTCTCTCGCTTTTGAGGTAAGACTTGCATTTGAATTTAAACACTGACTTAGAATCCCATCGTGCCGCTAGGCACTAGTTAAAAATGATACTTATATAAATGAAAGTACGTTAAACAGAAGAGAAAAGAGGATCGCAAGAACAAAGTTGGAATTGAAGATCTGTCCACCCAAATGGTTTCCTTTCCTGAATTTTCAGATACCTTTACTTCCGGAAGCCCCAACTTTCTTCTGTCTTCCTTTGTTACCACGACCCTAGGCCATTACAATTCTTTAACCACCATCAAATTCCAAACTCTTAAGGGAATATGTTCAATAAAACAAACAGCACTAAATCTGAGGAAGGGAGAAGCTGTGACTAAACTATTGGCTGTCTTTCTCCTCTTAAATGAAATTAAGTTTTGTTAATTATGTTATATTAATGGAGTATTTAATAGACTCGTCTTTCTAATAGATTTATTTCAATTACAGAATATGGTGTAGTTTAGTGGTAAAGTAAGGACACGGGTTCAATTCACTTCCACAACAGCTAGCTATTACTTTTGTGACTAATACAATTTTCTGGGGTGCCGTCCCCTTTTCTTTAAAAAAAAAAAAAAGAGTTTATGATGGCAATTGAAACACAAATATAAGATGCAGTGTCGTGGTCATAGCTTATGTCAAAATCAGGAATATTTTTTAATACTATCTCTGTCCTGAAATGAGAGTTAAGTATGGGATATATTGTGTCCGAAAGTAGAGCATGCTACTAAAGCTGCAGACACAGGAAAGCCTTTGACAAGGTACCTACATCAAAGGGATTCTGGAAGGACTAAAGAAAAGGGATGATGAAAAAATCAGTTTCGACTTTCAACTTCACCACCAGTGGCAGAGCAAGACTTTGTCCAATGGGGGCACTTCTTATCTGATTGGTCACTGTGGGGGGAGAGGAATCTGGTTGTAACGGATATTATTTTTGCAAACAAGGGGGGAACCTCCTTCGACTATTGCAATTTTACCAATATAACCTATATATAAAATACCTAGAGTTATTACTATTAATTAAAGTGTTTCTACATTCCCCTACCCCCAACCCCCAACAATGTGGTCCACAACAGATACTATTCTACGTGCTTCTCCATTTAGCTGCAAACAACTTCTCCAACAAAGAAATGGAGTTGCAGCCTCTCCAATACCAAAGGACAGACAAGAAAGCAAGAACAAGGGACCATAAATAGACATATGTTTGACCAAACCTAAGTGCCTGCCTCCTGCCTGTGTGTCGGACCTTTCGGTGCAAATAAGTAGAATAGTGCAAGTTCCTTTCCTAAAGTTATGCGTTTCCTGAGAAAATTTATAAAATGGGTTGGTTTGCAGTTATTGGGTTGTTACTTATTAGTGAAGAGATACTTGGAGCTGAGGCATAAATTGGTGTAGTCTGTATTTGGATAGGTTTTCTGGGTTGATAAACCTTGTATAGGAGGGTTTGCTAGCAACACTTGTTCCTTTCTCATAAAATCCAACTTACCGATAAAAATCTTAGGATGTAAACAACAATGTAATACCCACAAATTACTGAGTATAATATTAGTTATAAAATTAATAATAATAATAAAGGAATGGCCTAACGCCATTTGTAACCTCTCTACTTAGGTTCAAATACGAGTTTAACCACCCTACTTTAACTGTTTTCATTTTTGCCCTTGTACCTACATTTCTCTTTAGCCCAAACCGTTACCTCCGTTATATATGGCAATCAAAAATCACCGTGACCACCACCTTTGCCGCTTCTAGCGTAACCTCCATCATTCCCACTACCAACAAACAACACTACCGCTGTAGAATGCGAGTGTCCCGGAGGGGTATGATGTGTGCTGGGTATAATACTTCGCGTAACACGTCTCTATCAAAGAACCTCAAAGAGTAAATGACAGGTTGGAAGTCACGACTCATCAGGTAAAGAGAAAGAGGGCAAAGGTTGAGTACTCACTAGCTCCAGATTATTGAATAACGGTTTTTTGTAAAATGAGGTTTATGGCCTCTATTTATAATGAGTATGAAATGACATAGGAAATATTCCAAGATTTTCTGCTAGGTGTCATCATCCTATTGACCATCCGATAATCACAGGACGCGTGTCCCGTAAGCGGGGATCACAATCACCTCTTTCTCTCTTCGATAATCTATAGTCACGCATGTCGCATACGTCGCACGTGCATGATAACACATGTACAACGGGTGAGACTTTCTCTTGACTTCAGGCACCAAACCAATAGCCCTCGAGGTTCTCAAGAACCGGCTCGATCTTTTGGGAGGGATCCTAGGCCGGCCGTTACACTTAGAATAGATCACTCGGTAGTGCCCTAAGCCCGGTCATCCCTAAAGGATGTAAATGCTAGTGGTAAATTGTTGTCCTTTATCTGAGGCGTAAAGTTAATTCCTTAGAACTCTAACATTCGAGAATTCGGGCTCCCTGGCCAGCTCGACCTCATAGGGTCAAGCAAGAAGTTTTCGTGACGGAGCGTTTGGGCCTTCCACAAGCTTGCTCCTGGAGACTATTAACAAAGTCGGGGTGCGGCCATAGAGACTTGGGTGTCATTACCCTTAGGCTAAATCACTCAATCTCGGGCCCCTTTTGGAATATCTCCCGGAGCCTAGTACGTTCCCGTACGCTAGATCTTAGTTCGGGGAAGACTGTCACCTGAAGTGACGTGGCACAACCCATACTACAACCACCGGTAGCCACCAACTCTAAAGTCCAAAAACACAAACTAACTACGAAATTTCCCTCTCTAAAATCTAAAACACATTTCATCCTTCTGTCTCTAAAATCAAATTCACAATGTATCACAATCTCTTAATCACCACCACTGTTATAATGTCTATCCCTGCATAAAAGCCGCCACTCCTTGCACCAAAGCCGCGACTGCCCACAACCTAAATTAAACCCTAGTCTCAATCTCACCGAAAGCAGCAGCATAGTCAACCTCTTGTGCAACCTCCCTTATTCTCCTCCATTACCTCCCTCTTTAACCCACCCTTCGTACCACCCTCATCTTCACCGCTACTGTCCTGAACTACTTCTCCCCTAATATTTAAAATTTTCAAAATTTATGTGCATTCAACTAGCTGGAAAATATTGTCAAATGAATGACTACCTTTATTAAAATGTTTCCTAGACAATTGCCGGAATTTGAGAGAAATTGTTACGGTGTTTCAGACAGAGAAAGATGAAATGAATTTTAGTTTTTCGGGAGAGAGTGAGAGACTTCGTAATTAATTCGTGTTTTTGGACTTTTGGGTTGGTGGTAAGGCTGGTGGGTATGCTCGAGCTGGGTGTGGAGGCAACAAAGGTGGTGTGGATGGTGGTTTTAGGATGCCACATCATCATTCTGTGAGTAACATAACGAGAGTAACGGTTTGAGTTAAAATAGAAAGAGAAATCTAGGTACAATGGCAGAAATGAAAAAAAAAAAAAATTGAGTGGTTAAACTCGTATCCAAATCATATCTGAACGCAAGTACAGTGGTCAAAAATGGCATTAGGCCTAAAGGAATAATTGTTATAATTTGTATTTGGGCCAATTTTGGGTTAGGTTAGTGTGGTGATGCATTTGTTTTAATTGAGCATGGCCGACAGACCAAGAAGTTACAACAATTGGTTTTAAAAATTAAAAAAAAAAAAAAAAAAAAGATAAAATTTATAATGCAGAAAACAACTACCTGATCAGATTACTGAAGAGTCAGTTAGGTTTACGTTTTAAGGTGGGTAGAGAGAGAAGGAAAAGAGGAAACTTTTAAGAGAAAGTGAGTGAGAGAGAGTAACAGCAGTGCGGCAGTGCAAGAGAGAGCCAAACTGGTAAGTCAACTCGCTAATATTATCATTCCTTTTGAAAGTTTGGTGATACTATTATCATTTGTTTGTTATCCTAGGCTTGTACTTTAACAGGATTTTTGTAGTGTTGGATTTATGTATTATGGTGTGTGTGTGGGTGCCAATTGGTGAAAGGAGAGAGGAAACTGATGATGACGGTTCATTGGGGGTTGTACTTGACTTAATAATGTGTGTTGCTGTCAACATTAGAGAGAGAGAGAGAGAGAAAGAGAAGGGGAGAGTGTGGGTTTGTGTATGTTGTGCGTGCGTGAGGTGTGGTGCGTGCGTGTGTGTGTGTGTGTGTTTGAATATTGTATGTGAGAGTGTGGTCAACAGATTAGGAAATAGAAAGGGAAAATGTGTGTGAGTGTGAAACTTCGGTTTTAATAAGTAAATGGCTTAAATCGCAATTTGGTCACTCTATTTTGGTAGAAAATTCATTAAGCTAACCATACTTTTTTTTTTCTTAATTTCATTACTATACTTGGTATTTTTAGTCAATAAGCTCACTGGGCTTAACTTCCGTTAGTTAAGTTGGATGGAGATCTGCAAAAAGACAAAGATGACCCTGATTCACCGGCAACTAAAGAAGATGACCCTGGTTCACCGTCTCCACATTCCGGAAATCATTGGAAGTATTACCTCCGGCAAATCATTGGAAGTGTTCTCGCTGGTATATCGCCAACTTCACCAGCAACAACGGTCTCCTGACTCTCCCTTTTCCCCTCTCTCTCACACACTACACGCTCAAGAAACAAGCAGAAAGAGAGAAACAGACACACACACACACATATATATAATCTCCACTTAACCCTCTCTCTCTCTATCTCTCTTCCCCCAAATCCTACCAAAAACCCTGATCTCTGTCTTTCTCCATACTCCAAAATCACTAATTAACCCAAATATTTTCCCTAATTTAAGCCTTTTTTTAACTATACCCTTTCATTTTTTTATCATTTTACTGATTTTAGGGTTCATAGAGAGAGAGAGAGAGAGATGTATAGAGGTGGATTGAAGGCGGAGATGGGATAGGTTGATCGGAAATGAATCAACAATGCGTTAGATAAGCATTTGGAGAGATCTTCACCGTCTAGTTCGATGGTGGATATGAACGGCAAAGATAAGGATCGGAGTTTGGCTACTTCTTCTGCTGCTCACTCCACCAATTCATAGAGAGAGAGAGATGTATAGAGGTGGATCGAAGGCGGAGATGGGATAGGTTGATCCGAAATGAATCAACAATGCGTTAGATAAGCATTTGGAGAGATCTTCACCGTCTAGTTCGAGGGTGGATATGAAAGGCAAAGATAAGGATCGGAGTTTGGCTACTTCTTCTGCTGCTCACTCCACCAAGCTCCCCTCCGACCTTAGGGTTTCTCGTCTGATGGGTTTAGTCGCGGTGGATTGCCAAGGGTTTTTATTGGGGAGAAATACATTGGTTGCGCTGATGAAATTCGGAAAATGCACGGAGGAAGTTTTCACGCCGGTCGGACATGCCGATCGGAGATCATTCAAGTGCCATATTAAAAGTTCAGGGGCTTAACTTCCTGAAGAGATTGCTTTCCTTGCTCTAGCCTACCTTTCTTGCTCACAGGATGGATTCCATTGCTCACTCGATGGATTTTTTTAGCACCCCAATTGGATGCGCTCAATTGCCTAAATCTTTATCCCAACGAAGACGGGCAGCTCGAGAAGGTGTTAGAAGGTTGCAAAATGATGGATGATGGTGGTGCACGGCATGCTTAAATTACTGGGCATTTTTGTCTTTTCACAGTCCTCCATCTAACTTAACTAACGGAAGTCAAGCCCAGTGAGCTTATTGACTCAATGCCAAGTATAGTGATAAAACTAAGAAAAAAAAATTTTGAGTTAGCTTAATGAATTTTCTGCCAAAGTAGGGTGACCAAATTGTGATTTAAGCCTTAATAAATCAGTAGTGTACTTTAATGTAAGGCTTAAATCACAATTTGGTCACCCTACTTTGACAGAAAATTCATTACGCTCACTTTACAATTTTTTTTCTCAATTTCATCACTATACTTGACATGTTGAGTCAATAAGCTCACCGCACTTAACTTCCGTTAGTTTTGTTGGATGGAGGGCTGCAAAAAGACCAAAATACCCTTTACCTTAAATTTCTATATAGTTACCCTACTTTGACAGAAAATGCATTAAGATTAATAGTATAAAATTTTGTATATAAAATATTTAAAATAATCAAATCCGTTAAATACGTTATTTCAAATATAATAAAATAATATAATTTTAGACTAATTCTTAAAAATATTAAACAAAAATTAGGTTAACTTATCAGAATTCTTAATCAAAATTAATAAAAGATTATGGTGGTCTTTTCTAAAGCAATAAATTCTTTAGCTTGACTTTTTTTTATATAAAACTAATTATATTAAACAAATGCATTAAATTATTATGAGATAGTTATTATTGTAGAATAAAGTAAGCTTAAAATATTATTATAAATTATTCATAAGTAATTATAGATATTTAAATAAGGGTTAATGACACCACTAGAAAAAATCCGTTAAGTCAATCATGTGGTACATGCCATTTTTCAAGGGTATTATGGAAAATTTCTAAGAAATTTAATTATAACAATTTTTTATCTTAATCTAATTAAAAGTATTAGTCATTTATCTCAATGTAGTTATAATATTAAATATTAATATTAATTTAATTAGGATTAGTAATATATTAAATATTAATGTTAATTTAATTAGGATTAGTAATAGTGTTCAAACAAAATTAGGATTAGTAATTATTACATTAATTGGTCAAATAAAAAAAAACTTAAACAATCATAACCATTCACCCATCACTTTCCTTCCCGTCTTTGACTTCCCCCGCTCCAATATCCCCAATTCCGCCATTGTCGACTTCAAAGGCTTCAACGGTGACGACGACCTCGACGACTCTCTCCACCCTCTCTCCGATCTCCCCCTCCGATCTCATCCACCTCCCATCACTCTATCCACCCCCTTCGATCCCGAATCACTTTTCTTTTCCGACATGCTCAAATTACGAGCTGTCACTTTCTCATTCTAATCAGCTTTGAGTGGGTAGATTAGATCTGAATCATCTTTTTAACCAGTATGAAATAGCCTATTATTGAATATCCGAATGGATCTTTGATTGATAAAAATGAGAATGACGAAGATCGAGTTGAGGATGAATTTTAGGAGGAAAATTCGGCTAGAAGTGAGCTAAAGGGCCATTGCCAAAAATCGTGGTCGATCGCCTCAACCATAGTAGTGGGCTTATTAAACTTTCTTTCATCGAGGGTACGACACTAGGCTGAAATCGATTTAGCGGCCCTGGTAACCCTAACAGACGTTACCTTGAAATTTTGACAGATTGGCATATGTGTGTTGTGACAATTGAGCCTAGTGTTATGATTCTGATGATTTCTTCGCTGAGTATTTCAAGAAGGGTTGTGGGTCTTACATGATTTTGGTCCATTTGGATTTTAAAAAATTGGATCGATTTGGGGTTCTTGAAGGAGCTAGGGGGTATGTGCAGATTGAGCTTGGAATGAAGAGATGCTGATTTGGGTGTTTGATCTTCTTCCCTAGTTGCTCAATTTTTGGGTTTTTGTTTGTTCTTGGTTGCAATGAATTTTAATATTTTAGTAATGATATTTTCATGTTTTTAGGTTAATTTTAAACTTTTTATTCAAAAATCAGGAAGTAGTGATGAACTTGATATTTATGTCTAAGTGCAGTGATTAAATTGATAGTTATTAGTAAGGGTATTTTTGAAATTTAAAAAAAATAGTAAGTTTTTCATCCAAAAATCTGGATGGAGTGATTAACGTGGAATTTATGCCAAGTATAGTGATAAAATTGAGAAAAAAAATTGTAGGGTGAGCGTAATGAATTTTCTGTCAAAGTAGGGTGACTAAATTGCAATTTAAGCCTTAATGTAATAAATATGTATTAAATTAGGAGAACTTAGAGTATTTAGTGTTTTGATTTTAAGTTTAGCTAATAGTTCCTTTTAGGGGCTATAATTTCTAGGATATTTATAATTACGTATTTACTGAATTTATATTTTGGATTTTAGATTAGGGCAAGTGGGTTTAGAGGAACTTATTCACGTTGGAGTTTTAGGTTCCGCAATATTATCAGGTGACTATACCGCTTTAGGTTACTTGAATGCCCTTGATTAATGTTAGGCTTCCATTATTTCCTTGGAGTTAAATTTCTTGTGAATGTTATGCCCGACCTCCAGTCGGAAGTTGTTTTGATTTTCGTCGTATTCGTTTTATCCCCACTCTTCGATTGTGATATCCCTTGTAAGTCTCAGGTGATTGCTTCGGCCCTACTTGAAATACATGTTTGCAATTTAAATTCGAATCATCACGTGTTCATTTTTGCTCGTGTCAATATTTAGATATTTCGAAAATCATGTGATCACTAAGTTTGAACAACTCGTCACAAGGGTTAAAGTGACATTTTGCCTTTATTAAGCAACCTTGCAACACTAGGAATATGGTATGATAATCCGCATATACAACTTTGACTTTGTACAGGGATTTTGAATTTGATGCCTTTCGGGGTTTTGTTTGCTTAGGTTAATAGACCGCTTATGTGATCATAGTATCTGGTCCGTCGTGACTAACTGGAATGGGACGGAAGATGACGATTGGGCTACTCGAGTCCGACTTTGCATGTTGTTATTCACTTATTCTTTTGAACTCCACAAATTATAAAATATTTTGGAAATGTTATTTGATCACAGAATCAGAGTATAGAGCCATGGCACAACCTACTTGTGAGCATATGTGGGTCCATCAATTACATGGTGAGTTTGGTATTGGTGGATCAACTTCTACGAGACTATGGTGTGATAATCAAGCTACCATCCATATTGAATCTAACCATGTATTCCATGAGAGGACCAAGCACATTTAGGTTGATTGTTATTTCATTCGGGAGAAAATCAAGCAAAATCTTCTCTCGACCAATTATGTTCTATCTAAAGATCAACTTGCTGATATTTTCACAAAACCATGGAATGGTCCACGGATTAATCATATTTGTGACAAGCTGGGCATGCTTAACATCTATGCTCCAGCTTGGGGGGTTGTGTTGTAAGTCATATGTATAATGTAAATAGTGTAGGGGTTGAAATTGTATTTATATATATGTTCTTAGGAGTATAAATACTTTACCCTAACTAGATTCTAGGTTACGGTTTCTCATATATTGTTCTCTTCTCTTCTCTACTCTATTAAGTAAGTAGAGTTGAGATGTATTCTTCGGAAGGTCACCGTTACGGGCAAACCTAAGAAACCTTTGAACATTTATGTTTAATGCTACATTTTGCTATTAATTTCCACAAGAGAGAGAGAGAGAGAGAGAGATTGTTGGTAGACTTGAATAGACGTTTGAGAGTTCTTGTTTAAGGTTGTTATTTCAAATTCATTAGTTGGGAGAGAGAGGGAGAGAGAGATTGTTGGTAGACTTAAATAGACGTTTGTGAGTTCTTGTTTAAGGTTGTTATTTCAAATCCATTGGTTGGGATATTTGTATTCATAAACCAAAACTCATATCTTTTAACTTTGCATATAGCTTCTCCTCTGATGTAAAGTACTACACTCTGATGCTTGTGTTCCTCCCGAGTCTTAGAATATATCAGTATATCATTAAAGAACAGTATCACACATCAGTCTAGGAAATTCCTAAACACACTATTCATCAAAAACGAAATGAACTCACAGTGCCCGTACCTTGTTCTAAATGTCGTTTAGGGATATCCTCCTTTTTAAGCTGAGTTGATCCTACCCGAATGAACATCATGCACCTACAACTCTCAAACAAATCATCGATCCTAGGCAGTGGATACTTGTTCCTCACAATGACCCGATTCATGTCACGATAATCAGTTCAGAATCTCATTGACCCATCCTTCTTCACAAACAACACATGAGCACCCAGGGTCAATCACTCGGTCTAATCAACTCTTTCTCTATAAGTAACTGCTCCTTAAGTTCCTTAGTGCCATCCTAGAAATGGGAAATGGGTGTTGTATGCAGTACAAGGTCAATCGGAAACTCCACTTCCCTTTCGGGCAAAAGACCAGGTATATCCTCCGAAAACACATCCTCAAATTCCTTAACCACTAGAAGTCTCTAAGTTGACCACCTCCTTACAAATATCGGTAATGTAGGCTAATTACCCCTAGAAACCTTTCCTCAAAAGTCGTCTAGCCCTCAAAGAAGAAATAAAACACGACATGGCCACCGATTTGGAACCCTTGAACCAAAACTCAGGTTCACCCCGAATACGAAACACAACTTTTTTTCTCAAAACAATGAACTTACCTAGCATTGTTCGTTTTCTCCCGTTTTATCTGCTCATCCTTTCCAAGTTGTAAGTAGAGTTGGGATATATTGTTCTGGAGGATGCCGTTAGGTGCGAACCCAAGAAACCCTGGAACATTTATGTTTGATGCTACATTTTGTTATTAATTTTTGGATAGAGAGAGAGAGAGAGAGAGACAAAGAGAGACAAAGAGAGAGAGAGACAAAGAGAGACAGAGAGAGAGAGAGAGAGAGAGAGAGAGAGAGACATTGTTGGTAGATTTGTAATAGACCTTTGGGAGTTCTTGTTTAAGGTTGTTATTTCAAACTCATTGGTTGGGATAATTGTATTCATTTATTGTGGATTAATAGTAGTTGTATTAGTAAGCATTAATTATTGGTGATGTGGCCGAACTGTGGGACCGCAATGTGGGGATCGGGTTTGGGGCGTTAGAAACAAAAAATCTATATTTGATTTTGCCTTCACATAGAAAATCAGTTGGAAATGTTCGTATCACTCTTCCTCACACGGTTAATTTTTCTTTTAGACAAGACCTCAAACAGATAATTGCACCACAGCACCTGACATTATTTTGACACCATGAACGAACCAAAGCAACCTTTTATCTGAATACTTTTTTGGTGGGGAACTCCATAATCCTTCTACAGTGGCTCCCCCTATCCAGTACAAACTACCAGAACCACGTCCATGAATGGTCTCGTGAAATGCCTAAACAACCACACCCCACAAGAAAGGGGAACACGACACCTTAAATCCTACAAGGTATTTACATTTGTGTCTTTCTACTATAAACTGAATAACCTGACAATGTCTCTCCTTTTATTCCAGCTATAGCAGAAAACGCTATACCTTAAATTAAGTCACGCGATTGGAAAATAAAGAAATGGTTAATCTATTCAAGTAAATTCTCTATTTCGACAAATTCAACTAAAACCATTCAACTATCGATGTAGTGATGATACTACATTGATTGTAAGGGTTGGCAAATATTTCCACCAGCACAAATGTTGAATTAATCAATGTTTACTGCTGATGTTAATCGTAGTTTCAGTGCACTGAAACTTTTAAAGCAATTGAGCCACATTCCAAGCAGTGCCATTATATTACTAACTTTCACATTTGCACCACATTAAATTTCAGTGACTGGTCTTAACTTTAAACTCAAGTAAAACAGGAATAAATGAATTACCATTTTCATCATCAACTGGTTCAACTGTTGCTGATTCTTTCACAAGTACGCTTGCCTCTAAAGACATCTTTCCTTTTCTCAAAAAATAATACCCAGGAGTTGTACAATTCCCACGAACGGTTTGGCTATTTCTTCGTAGTGGTGCACTCGTAACTAGGCCATCAATAGTAGCACCATTTACCTAAAAAGGAGGACCCAAAAGCTATCAGAGAAAAATACATTGCATTAAAAACAAAATAAGATTAACAAACTGATACCCACACAACGTTTTGGAGTCTAGTAGAATAATTGGTTAAACTAAGTAATTTTAATATGGCCATGAGAGTGAAATACACAAGGAGTCAAACTATTAAGTTGTATCATTAGGTTATTCAGTAGAACTCATTCTACAGCCCGCTTCATATGAACTGAGAACAGTTAAAATTATGCTTCTTTCTTTTTTCCCCTTAGTTTCCTTAACGAGCCATAGAACTTCGCTTTATTTACATTTTTGAGAATCCTACTCATTGACAACGACATTCAAATCCTTCTGCATCATAAACTAAATTTGACAGGTACAGAGGGCAAGGAGAACTCCGGTAATCACCAGAGTTATGATCCTTTGGAACAAATCGACCAATTTAGTAGACTATGAGCCTAACCAATTTTTACAGTTAGATGGTTGGCTGTTCTTTTATTAACTTTATCCATCGCATTGAAAAGTTTAGTATAGGAGGCAGCATCCTACAGTGTGTGATCAGCTAGCTTTTATGAGAACAACACACCATATTTTTCTTTATAGACATCTAGGATGCAAGTATCCTCACAAGAAAAGACACAATGAGCTTTAGTAATTAGTAAGGGGCCAGGCAAAACAACTTACAGGCACTAATCAGGACATTAATTTAACGAAAACTTATTAAACCCTAAACAATACATTCTTGACTTGAATTTCCCACAAATTCCAACATCTCCTACTTCCTCAAGGTTGGAGCTTGCATCACCAACCTATGTTCTACTCACTATCTTCTGATCAAACAGTCCACTATTCAATTTTGGAATTCTTCTGATCAAACAGTCCACTATTCAATTTTGGAATGTTCCACGAGTCCACTTTCAAAGCATGATCCCTACAATCTCCCATTTCAACTTCACCATCCACATGCCATATAACCTTCTTTGGAATGCTCGACCATTTTTGTATTATGTCCAACTCCAATACAATAATTAGTGAACCCTTTAGTCGGGACGGAGCGAATATCTAATTTAAATTAATATCATCATACTTGTTATCAGGAGTACTTGAAATTAAGTCACCTCCCCAAGCCCCCCACCCCCAAAAATAATAATGTTACAGATCACTTTTTGTTTTTGTCCCAAGATTGATTTATTTCCCTATTTTCGCGATTAAACAGAACCTGGGCAGAAATTTCAGTATTTGAGCTTGAATTTGAACTGATTAATCAATCTATACAGAGATAACAGATCAAAAAAACATGCTATCATATAAATAAAACCAGAGGAAATCTCGTGAAAATCAACATATAAAGAGGAATTCAACACAGATCTTTCTTACAGAGAGTGAAAGAGAAAACATACTTTGATGGGAGGGAGACGAGTAAGAGTTGGAGATGGAGTGAGAAGCGAAGCCATGGATTGGAGGAGAAGCTAATCAATAGTAGTGGAGAAGTACTGTTTGTTTTTTGTTAATATTCTTTTCTTTGTGTTTTTATTCTTATTTCTTGTTATTGTAATTTTGTAAAATGGAAAATGTCCCAATCCCCACTCCAAATTTCTTGGCTCATCATTCTCGAGCGAATGCCACCACAAGCTGAGTTTTTATCCAACGCTAGTGTAGAGGCCACGAGTTTAATTTACTTTTGGAATTAATTGATACATTTAAAAAATACTTTTGAACAAAATTATCATTATTGAGTCTCTCTTTATAAAGATGTTTGATGTTTTTTTCTGAGAATTTGATTTTAACATTAATTGATACGTATTAAAAATATTTATATGAAAAATTATCATTATAATTATAGGCGTTTGTTGATTATACATTTTATTTTTAAAATATCCTTTAAGGATATCAAATTGTTGGGTTTCCCTTCTTTTTGGGCAAATTACACAAATGGTCCCTATACTTTTTGAGTTTTTTGGGATTGGTCCCAACCCCACACCAGCGGTCTCTGGACTCAATTTCTTGACACAATTGGTCTTTCCGTCAATTGCCGTCAGTTTTTTCCGTTAAGTGAAATCACGTGCATTTCACGTGATTTTTCTAAGGGTAAATTAGTCATTGACTTACAAATAGTACATGGACCATTTGTGTAATTTGCCCAATTAAAACTTAAAACCCAAATTCAATGTCAAACCCCCCCCCCACACACACACATTTAAAAGAGCTCATATAAATATGCGTGAGAGAGAGCAAGAGAGAGAGAGAGAGCAGTGAAGTCGGTCCTGGTGGAGGCGGAGGCGAGGTTGAGGCGGTAACACACAGTCAACACCGAATTTCAACTAGGTGTGTGTGTGTGTGTGTCAGAGAGAGGAGAGAGAGAGAGAGAGAGAGAAAGAAAGAGCAGTGGAGGCGGAGGCGGCGACACACAGTCAACACCGAATTTCAACTAAGTGTGTGTGTGCGTGAGAGCAAGAGAGAGAGAGAGAGCAGTGGGCGGTCTTGGTGGAGGCGGCGGCGATGACATTTATGGGGGTGGCGTTCCCGGAATCAATTACAAACAGCGGCATCAACTTTCTTCCAGATCTATATCATCCCAACAATAGCTGAACTCCCTTGACAATAGCCTAGATCTGAAATGAGATTCTATTCATATGCGAACCAAGAGATGAATTTCCCTATTTGTGTGAACTCCCTTGGCGTTGTCGGATTCTTCCATCAGAATATGTGTGATTGGAAGCATGAATTTCCCTTTTTCCTCTTCTGACATAAGCATCCGTCGAAATTGTTGGTTTAATCTCCACCGATTGTTTGGTGGGTTGAATGTGGTGGAACAATGCTATCAAGTTTGGGATATTTTAAGAATGAATTTGTCTAAATTTTTGAATTTGGAATTTTTTGGGTTTTTTCTTTAGTTTTGAATTTATTGGTTGCCAGCAATGGTAGTGGTGGTGGCAGCATGGTGGAACAGTAGTGGAAGGGATCGGGAATGAAGAAGAAAGGGTTATAAAAATTATAATTTAACTGATTTTAGTTAATTACATCAATATCCTTTATTAGGTTTTAAAAATTAAAATATTAGGGACATTTTTGTCTATTTAAAATAAAAGAATACATGGACTATTTTACCCTTGAGCAAAATCACGTTGCAGGCACGTGTGTATATTTAACGGCAAAAAATTAACGGAATTGGACGGAAGGACCAATTGCGTTTTACTCATTTAGTACAAGGACCTAATTTTTGCAAAAATTAGTTTAAGGACCAATCCCAAAAAATCTGAAAAGTACAGGGACCATTTGTGTAGTTTGCCCTTCTTTTTTTATCTCACACTTAATAAAGATAGTTTTGAAGAATGTTTACTAAATTAAAAATAAAATATATACTTTCGAACATATTGAAGAAAAATAGTAGCCATCTCTTTTTGAACAAAAAAATTTATTTAAGGATTGAATATAATTATATTTTTTAATATAATTTTTAAAAATCGTTCAATGGCTAAAAAATGTTTAGTTGGATACAATAATTATAAAAGAGTCTATTTTAAAAATGTTTGGGCCTCATAAGATTGAAGATTTGAAGAAGACTCATTTATGGTTCATTTCAAGTACACTTATTTGAAGAAGTTTCATTAATAATTTATTTCAACAACTAGATATTCTTTTTATAATTTACTATGCTTATTTAAATTTTCTTTTGTTTCTTCTTCTTAATAATAATAATATTATAATTATTTTATCTCTTCGTACTTTTACTTAATTTCTAAACTCTAGATTAAATAATAGTTAGGATATACGTGAGTTTCTTTTGCACTATTAGTATTACAACATTTTAGAACTTTTAATTTCTCACAATTGTTAATTATTTTTTCTTTGAAATAATATTGTTGTTAACAGATTATTTGTTGAAGTGGAATAAGAAAACACACCTCATTGACACTCTACATGTGTGGTTCGGCTACATCTTCAGGGCTATATAATTAATTTATATCAATATGATTTATACCGTAAAACCATAAATCGTGAGAAATATATATTAACCCCATAAGCATCCTCTAAACAAATCCAAATTAAATGCCGTAAATTGAAAGATCAAAAAAATAAAAACAAAAATAAAGATCGAGTGCAAAATAAAAAGAAAAGGTTTTAATACTCAAAAAAAAATCATACCCAAATTTAAAATAAAAATTAAAATCAAAATAAAGCAAAATTAAAAATCATGAGCTAAGTAAAGCAACAACCAAAAGCATCATCTAAAAATCAAGACCAATAGCTAGAAGCCAAACAATAAAGGGTCAAACCCCAAATCTAACAAAAAAAAAAGAACAAACAAAAGTATCAACGAAAAAATATATTTTAATAACCAACATACAAAATAGAAATCAATGGCAATACCAAAATGAAAAGAAAAATATAAAATCAATAAAGAATCAAAAAAAAAAACTAAAAACTATAATCTAAAGCAAAAACGAAAATCATCATCTACACAAAATTAAATTTTTAACCAGATCTAAAAATCAAAATTAAAAGCCAATAATCAAATCCAAGTATATTAAAATGAAAACAATCATCTAAGTTGAAAGTTGAAAGGATTGCTAGGAGGCTTGAGAATGTATCTTTAACAAAAGGATGTGAGATGTATTCATATAATATAAATGATTGAGTTGGTCTAAGGTGGTTTTTCAAATTTAAAAGGATGTAAGTTCAAATCTCAGTAGTAACATCACTTTTTTCCTAGCATTTTATTTTCTAGCCAATAGCTAAAGTTCTTCTACTAATGTATTTGAAGAATATTATATACCATAATATCATACTTATAGTCATATAGCTAAAACAATTAGCTAATTACATCCTCCCTAAAATTTCAAAAGTCAAGCCATGAGAATGAAGTTTTATCAAAATGGTATGAGGTGGTAAACTTACATCTCACTAACTTTAAATATATATATATATATATATATATATATATATAGATTTGTAGTTTCAAGTAAATAAAGGATTATCACTTGGGTCTTAAATTATTATTCCCTCCTTGTTATAAATTTATTTTTTATTAATTTTACACGAAATTTAAAAAATCATGTAACTATATATGTATTTTTTAAACATTTTAAAATTATTCATGACTAGTGTCAAATCAATGAGAATCATTTCTTTTTCTATCTCACAATTAAAGTACTATAGAGTATAGATATTTGATTTTATGAAACTTTCGACAATAGAAAAAAAAAAGCCTTCTTTATTTGAAGGTTTCAAAATGAAATAGAGAATATTATTTTAGAACGGAGGGAGTAATATATTTTAGTTATTAAAAAAAATAAGGTAATTGACTTTCAAGCATCTTTTGGACACATGTTAATTAAACATCTACTTATAGATATTGAATATTGGTGCAATTTATTTTGTAAATCACTTATGAACCCTACTAATTTGCTATAAATGGTGATGATTCAGTAAATATTGAGTGTAACGGTGATATCATATCAGCAAAGTTGATGTATCACCATAAAGTCTACTAAATCAACAATTTTGCTAATATATAGAGCAAAGTTGTTGATGTACCGAAGTAAACTTGCTTTCAAGTTTTTTTTTCACATCAACAAAGTTAGTGATATACTTTAATTAATTTGTGATATCACGTTTTATTTACAACCATCGCACTCAATAGTCAATATTTTTTCGTTCAAGTGGACCTAAGTTTTTCGCACACGTTTAAGCAGTATGTTAACCAAACTCATTCAATTACACCCTGTACACATTATGTCATTGCAAATGCACATTAAGACATAATAATATATATTTTCACAATTTATAGTTTCAACATTTTATAATTATAAAAAAATAAGGGAGAACTTCGGGCCGGTCCTCTTTGATGAATTTTCAATCGCTTTAGGCCACGATATTTGTTTTAAATCAAAAAATGCATTTTTGTTGTAAAATGTCGTATATGCCCTTAAAAAAACACGGAACAGACACGTTATGCATTGTAAAACAAAATTGATGCATCGTAGTTCAAAGTGAGCATCGCAATGCACAAAATTGTACTAAAAAATACTGTTTTGTTGTGTCGCGATGCATGAAATTTCTCACGCCCATAATTTTGGCCTTCGCACCCATTCCAAAATTGATGCATCGCGATGCACAAAATTGTACTAAAAAGTATTATTTTTGTGCATCGCGATACATAACATTACACTTGCGATGCATCAAAAGTGAGCATCGCGATGCACAAAACAGTACTAATGCACAACATTACACTTGCGATGCATCAAAGTGTACATCGCGATGCACAAAATTGTACTAAAAATACTGTTTAGTCGCATCGCGATGCACACATTTTATTTTCGATGCACAAATTTTATTTCTATGTACTAAGAACCGAACAATATTACTGCTGCTGCTGTGTCGTTTCAGAAAATAAAAAGAACACAAAAGAAATACTAAACTTTAAATTAACATGAGTTATACTATTAAGTACAAATTTAAACTCTGATCTATTAGTACAGAATAATTGTGTTATAAGATTATTTAATAATACTTGAATGACAACGAAGCAATAAAGCAACAAACAATTGCGAGAAACGAAAATAGATATTGTACTCGTATTTCATTCAACAAAATAATGAATTAATCATTAATCATATCAATCAACAATGGTATACACTTGTTTAAAACATTAAATATAGCGGAAAGATTGTATATACTCTTCAACGTTTTTTATTGAACATGTTTAGCCTTAATGATCCTAATTAAAATTACTTTGTTTGATTTATCTTGATTTTTAATGATGAATTTGGTATGAGAGAGAAAGAGAGAGAGAGAGAGAGAGAGAGAGAGATAAGGCTGTAGCAAAAGTAAATAATGGTTGGAATGAAATGTAGAATTTTTGGAGAAATTTAAAGAAGACAATGTTTAAAAAGTTGTTTAGGTTGTTACGGGGTATTTTTAGAACAATTAAGTTATTTATCCACCAAACTAAACTTTTTCAATTTGAAACAAATATAAAATCTTAAACTGATTGAATATTCAGAAAAGGGACCCGCCCGCAATTATATTCCAAAAATTTACAACAAGGATTCTAATAGGGAAAATTAGTAAAAGGGCGAGGTGGTTAGTAAGTAAAACTGGGAGAAGATAAAGAAAATGAAGAGACCAATCACTTTCTTTCCTTTTACATATGGTATAGATAAATATAAATTAATAAATTATTATAAGAAAAATATTAGGTTTACAACTCTTTTTACAACTATTGCTATAAATAAAACTCTGTTTGTTTTAGGAAAATAATTTTCAAAAAATAATTTCTGTAAAATAGCTTCTGAAAAATAAAAAGGTTCTATTTTCAGGCGTTTGGTAAATCTTTTGAAAATATGTCAGAAAATAATTTTGTGTGTTTGGCAAACACGTGAATTTTTTTAAGGAAAACATATTATGAATACATATAAAAAGTTATATTCCCTTCGTCCTAAAATTAATGTCCCCTATTGAATATACACTTATTTTTAAAATATTTTTTTACTTTAAATAATTTCTTTAGTAATCCCCAATTATCACTAGTAGTATCAAATCAATGGGGGTTCATCTACTTTTTAATTTCACAAATAACAATAAAATAAATGATAATTGACTTGAAAACACGTTTTGAAAACAAAAGAAAAGGATAATTGTTGTGGGACGTCCCGAAATGAAAGATTGGACACTTATTTTAAGTCGAATGGAGTATTTATTAAAATTGAGTAGTGCAAAGGTGATATTAGACTCCAATTCCAGCCTCAAATAAAAAATTCTATGATCTCAAACATTATACCAGAAGCTTCATGTATTATTCAACCAAATATTTTATTTCGTATAATACTATCTTTAAAAATTAAAGTATTAAGAAAATAATTAAATTTTTTAAATCAACTCACTAAAGAATTTCAAACATGATATATATATATATATATATAATGTGTTCACTCTATCTTAGTATTTCTAATTAATATATCAAGTTAAAATATTATCGGAATTCAACTACTTGAATCTGTAATATTATTGTTATTTTCTTGTCTCAAAATGAATATTTACTTTTATTTGTGATCGTGAATAAAAGTGAACATTTATTTTAGGACGAACATAAATATATTTTTCAATGTTATAAAAGTTTCCATAAATCTTGACAATATCAACAAAATGTTATATAAATAAAACTTTGTTCATAAAATTACTTCAAAATATTATGGTAAAATATTATGATTATTTTTCTTGAAAGAAAAATTTGAAATGAATATAGCACATCCAAATGTGCAAAAGTGATATTAAGAGAAAATAGGAATTAACAAATTTTGGAAAATGACTTACAGAAATTGAATCCGTAAGTCATTTTCCTGAAAAGAAGACTTCATTTTTCGTTGACTTGTAAAAGATCTTACATTGACTACATTTTTCAAATGTTACCAAACACCAGAAAATAAGGAAAATATTTTCCGGAAATCATTTTCCATAAAACAAATGGAGCCTAAGCCTTGATGAAAGGCAAATGCGTTTTGGAGAAAGATAATTTTTCCCTTCATTAAAGCTTAGTTGTAACAATAGTTGTAGAAATAGTCGTAAACCTAATAAAGTTGTTATTATAAATGCTTAAAAAGTACTATTTATTTAAAAATAAAAGGATTTTTAAAAAATAACACTCATTTAAGAACCAAAATTGTTGTATATTTTAATAATAAAGTAATAATTGTATAATACTTTAATGTTTTCGACAACAATGTGTGTAACAACAGGGCGGTCCTGACATTTTGGAGGTCATGTGTTAAATTTAACCCTAAAATTGATAAAATATAATTATAAAAAAAATTATACTGTATATCATATTAAAATTATTTCCCTACAAATGAAGTACCAAAATCCCTAAAACTTTAAACTACTATCGAACTTTTTTTTGAAAAGTATGATCTTCCTAATTTCCTTGAAACAAAATCTTCAATTAGGTCTTAATAATCGATTTTTTTCTAAATAAATAAATAAAGGCGTGCTACAAAGTTTCATAGAATCTGATATATATATATATATATATATATATGAGTAATTTCTCATAAACCAGTTCAATAGGCTTAAATGTACAAGAGTTATTGTCAAAGAAACAACAAACAACTAAGATGTAGCTGAAATAGCCAAGATAGAAGAAACAACAAACAACTAAGATTCAAAGATGAATCAACAGCAGCTACATATCCCGTATTGGACATTCATTGGATGAAATGCTACTAAGACAAACTCTAAATGAACGTTCCAAACCCTAAATAAATTTTCACAGTCTTCATTTTGTTGAATATACACTTATTTTAAAATATTTTTTTACTTTAAATAATTTCTTTAGTAACCTCCAATTATCACTAGTAGTATCAAATCAATGGGGGTTCATCTATTTTTCAATCTCACAAATAACAATAACATAATTAATAATTGACTTGAAAACACGTTTCGAAAACAAAAGAAAAAGAAAGAGATAATTGTTGTGAGACGTCCCGAAATGAAAGAATGAATACTTATTTTAAGACGAAGGGAGTATTTAGTGCAAATGTGATATTAGGCTCCAATTCCACCCCAAATTAAAAACTCTATGATCCCAAAAATTATACTAGAAGCTTCATATACTCTTTAACCAAATATTTTATTCCGTATAATACTACTTTTAAAAATTAAAGTATTAAAAAAATAATTTAAATTTTTAAATCAACTCACTAAAGAATTTCAAACATGATATATATATATATATATATATATAACGTGTTCGCTCTATCTTAGTATTTTTAATTAAAATATCAAGTTAAAATATTTTCGAAATTCAACTACTTGAATCTGTAATATTATTGTTATTTTCTCGTCTCAAAATGAATATTTACTTTTATTTGTGATCGTGAATAAAAGTGAACATTTATTTTGGGACGAACATGAATATATTTTTCAATATTATAAAAGTTTCCATAAATCTTGACAATATCAACAAAATGTTATATAAATAAAACTTTGTTTATAGAATCACTTCAAAATATTACGATAAAATATTTCGATTATATTTTTGAAAGAAAAGTTAGAAACGAATATAGCACATCCAAATGTGCAAAGGTGATATTAAGAGAAAATAGGAATTAACAAATTTTGAAAAATGACTTATAGAAATTGAATCCATAAGTCATTTTCCTAAAAAGAAGGCTTCATTTTTCGTTGATTTGTAAAAGATATTACATTGACTACATTTTTCAAATGTAACCAAACACCGGAAAATAAGGAATATGTTTTCCGGAAATCATTTTCCGTGGAACAAATGGAGCCGAAGCCTTGATGAAAGGCAAATGTATTTTGGAGAAAGACAATTTCGCCCTTCATTAAAGCTTAGTTGTAACAATAGTTGTTATTATAAATGCTTAAAAAGTACTATTTATTGAAAAATAAAAGGATTTTTAAAAAATAACACTCATTTAAGAACAAAAATTGTTGTATATTTTAATAATAAAGTAATAATTGTATAATACTTTAATATTTTCGACAACAATGTGTGTAACAATATGGCAGTCCTGACATTTTGGGGGTCATGTGTTAAATTTAAAATTAGGCCCTAAAATTGATAAAATATAATTATAAAAAAATAAAATTATATTGTATATCATATTAAAATTATTTCCCTACAAATGAAGTACCAAAATTCCTAAAACTCTAAACTAGTATCAAACTTTTTTTTTGAAAAGTATGATCTTCCTTATTTCCTTGAAACAAAATCTTCAATTAGGTCTTAATAATCGATTTTTTTCCAAATAAATAAATAAAGGCGTGCTACAAAGTTTCGTAGAATTTGACCTCCTTAAATTTGGGGACACACACACACACACATATGTATGAATATGTGAATATATATATATATATATATATATATATATATATGAGTAATCTCATAAACCAGTTCAATAGGTTTAAATGTACAAGAGTTATTGTCAAAAAACAACAAACAACTAAGATGTAGTTGAAATAGCCAAGATAGAAGAAACAACAAACAACGAGAACAAACAACTATGATTCAAAGATGAATCAATAGCAGCTACATGTCACGTATTGGACATTCATTGGACGAAATGCTACTGAGACAAACTCTAAATGAATGTTCCAAACCCTAAATAATTTTTCACGGTCTTCATTTTGTTGAATATACACTTATTTTTAAAACATTTTTTTACTTTAAATAATTTATTTAGTAACCCCTAATTATCACTAGTAGTATCAAATCAATGAAACTTCATCTATATATGGCAGGCAGCAGGCTTCTTTCTTTCCTTATAATTAGTTATTAGAGTAATAGTATTAGTTATTATTTTATTATTAAATTTAAAGTAATAGTATTATTTTATTCTTAGTCTAACATTATCAATAAAATATAAAAGGAATAGGAAAAGTCATTTTTAGTCTAAATGTCTAATTAAAAGTCTTTAGGAATACAAATAGCTAGTTTTCCCAATTTGTCAATTACTCTCCTTCCATGACGTCCGTCCTTCGTCTCCGATCATCGTTCTATCCTCTGTCCTCTATTGAGTCTTTGATTTTGATTTTTGAAAATTCTTTGAAAGATTTGTTCAAGAATTTCAGGTAATCACTATTCACTATTTAAAAAGTTAAACTAGTATTATAAATTAATTATTTTAAAATTATTTTTTTGTGTTTTCTTGTTACTATTTTAGTAGACGATCGAAAAAACTGAAAAACTCAATCAAAGTGGTTGTTCTCTTGAACTATTTGAGTCAGATTTCAAAGGATTCCGCTTCAACTGTAAGGTAAGTAATTTATGTTACATAATGCTCTATTATTTTTTCAATTTTCTATATTTTAATGAATTTTTAGATAATGTGTCATGAATCGTGATTGTAATTTACTCAATTTGTCTAATTCTTAGTAATTGTGTTTATGAGAAATTTGAATTTCGCTAGCACGAGAACATAGGTATAATCACATAAAATATAATTAACTTTTAACTTTTAAGTCAAAATTATAGTTTACAAGTTATAACTTAGGAATTAAAATTGAAGAGTATTTACAGCCCCTGCAAAGACAAAATCTGCAAAATCCTGGCTTCGCCACTGGCTGTCAAAGATCAACAAGCTCGCTTCTATTCGACTGGTCAGAGTCATTTCAAATAAACTTTTCCTCTATTTTTTTTGTGTTTACCTTGTGTAATGCTTCCTAGTTAGAGAGCCAACTAGCATGAGAAAGTCGAGGACTTGTTTCATCAATAATATGTATAATTAAAAGATTTATAGTAGATTATTGCCTTATAGCCAGTGGGCTGTGAGCACAGTGGATGTAGGATATTGAGATCTGAACCGCTATAAATAATTGTGTCAATCTCTCTATCCATCACTCTTTACTTATTGTGTATTACGATTTTGTATGCTTGCATATTACTTAGTTATTTATCTGTGAGAACTTTACTGATTATCTTCAAAACAAGTAACCTCTCTTAGAAACAACTAACCTCTCTCATATCAAACACCTAGTTGATTTTCATATTACTATGATTAAAGTGTTGTTATTAAGTCAATCTGTATTATTATAAACATAAAGAATATAGATCCTACTTATTATAAAGAAGGGATCCAACCCAACAAAAATATTTCAGAAAAATGAATAATTAAATCGTACGGTTAAGGTGAATTTACATACAATGTTAGTTAGGACAATCTTGTTTAAGCTCATTAATATCTTTCTGAAATTATTTTTGGTTTACTCTGAAATGTAGTTTAAGTTAATCATATTTTCTGAAACAATGTTGGGAGTACATGATTGTGTTTTGGGGTTGTCATTGGAGTTCATGTTAATTCAAATGCAAGTTGTTTTTTTCTTAAGTATACTCCTTCATTTGTGTTCCACACACAGTGTTCAGGAGCATAGGATCAAGTTTTAGACTTGAAATTGGTATCAAGTTTTCGACTTGGAATTGGAACAACTGAAGTTCATGTGAGTTAAAAAATGTAGGTAGTTTTTGCTTAGAGTAAATAGTTCGTATCGATTCCGCTGAACCATCACTGTTTGAGTACTATCTCCATAGCTTTAGATCCATATGCTTAGCTGGACTCCTTTATTGTCCTAAATAGTATATGATTTTCATTTAACTTCTAATTACAAAAACAAATATACAAATTGAGAGGCCAACAAAATTTGAAAACAAACTTACAAACAATTTAAAGACGAAAACTTACAAGTTGATGAGCTACTGTTCATCTTACACCCATTGGAGATAGTTTTAGATTTGTGACCTATATATTGCTGATCATACCTAACACATATCTACCTTTATCCGTCTATTTCCATCGATTGGTGTTTGTGAATTGTTGAACTTATTTCTTCATTTACTTCGAGAGTATATTATATCCTGAATATAATGTATGCTGGGTAGCATAAGTATAAACAGTCATGTTACACAAAAACATATATATATATATATATATATGTATTGGGACATTCAAAAGCCATGTGTATATACAGTAATTAAATAATAAATAATAGGCCATAAATCTGGGATATTAAATGAAGGTTTGGAGGTGATGTTTAAATCAACATTAATGAGACATATTTAGGTCATTTCTCTCCCTTCTTATACTCTGTTAACTTATTCTTCTTTGAAAAAGCTCTTAAGGCTCTTTGACTTACCTTCCTTGTAGTAAGCTGGATTACAGGGGCTCTAACTGTGTTGATTGTGTTGAAGGAGATTCGTTGCACTCAATTCACCCAACTCTTGTGCCAGTGCACTCAACCTTTGTCGATCAGGACCAATTCTTTGTTAAGGCAGTGAAGGATACATGCAAGCATCATAACTGGAGGAGCTTGGCCTGTGACGCCCCGACCCGGATTCCAAATACGGAATCCCAAGGTCGACGCGCCAAAGCAACAAGTAAGTAACAATAACAAATAATAAAAGCACGTGGCGCAACGACCCATACTTACATCAAACCATGATAATAAAAACTTGATGAAATTAAATCAATCATCGGCGACGTTATAGCCGAAACCCAACTAATAAAACACAAGTATAAGTTTTGTAGAAAATCATTAATAACATCAACTACCTCGGCCACAACATACCGGAACAACTGTACATAAACCACAAGCTACAACATGCTTGGGAAGATAACTGAAATAAAGATATAACAGAGTATGCGAGCTCGACATACACGTGTCGGCTACCAAAAGAATAGTAAGTAACAACAATGTAACAACACTACCCAAGTAAAGTCTACATGACTTTACATAACCAATCGTCCTCACCAAAAGAATGTCTATCACTAATAACAAAAAAACTCCAGGGTTTACGAAGCAAAAGACCACCTGTGAGCTAAACGATAAAACTATCCGGCCTCACCGTGAACTTCCTGCCTGGCTCGGATCTAAGGAAAATAAATAAACAACAAACGGGGTGAGTCGAAACTCAATAAGTTACTAAATGCAACTATATGTCATGGCATAATGCTCAACTGGTAATCATAACATGATAATACATTTGTATATATCGCAACTGAACATGTAACATCATCATTGATATACAATTCACATAAATCATACGTAGCACTTTGATGTTCACATAAGTACTCGTAATAAACCACATTATAAAGGATATTGTATCTCTTTGTCCATCTTTGCGTTGCTCCTGCAATACACAAATAACCAAATGTGCCTCGATACTCGTGTATGTAGTATCGACGTCCCCGATTAATACCATCGAGTTCAATCTAGCAAACCAAAGCCATGCGTATTGCTACAACAGTGGGGCTACTTCTCAACTGTGGCCAACAGAAGAGGGGTGTGTGAAACTCCGATACGGCGACTTATAGCGATCACGAACGTTAATTTGTGAAGACTATAGGTCGTCCCACCTTACTCAACCAATGACGCCAGCTGGACTTACACAATGTACAAGTAGATGTTCTTATTCATCTAATGCAAATAACCATCAAGTTCAAAAATAGTGAACTTGACAAATGACAAGTAGATTATTCTATTCTATCACCGATTATCATTCAACACATATTTGCAAGAATTCTGATCAACACATTAGAGCCATTCACAAGTCTCTACTTTAACAATAACAAAACACGGAGGACTAGAATCTAGATCAATCGAACTCTAAACCTCGTAGAAATTTAATATATTGTTAGGGGAATCATAATCTTCCCTAAAATCAACTTCTCGGAGTCATTGCTAAAGTTCGTAAAATTAGGGTTTCAATGCTATATGCAAGATTACCCAATTTCAAGTCTCAAGTTCTCTATTTATTCAAATCCTAAGGTCAATGTTCAAACCCTAGTTCATCCAACATCATTCAACACATACACATAGCACAAGTATAATGTACTCATCTCAACCTAGAAATTTGTACATGAAAACAACATATATAGCAAGTCATACATGATTATTGATGATCTAGAACACATCAAAGCTTAAAGCATACAAAAGGGGGTTTAGTAACTTACCTAGAACCGAATATCAAGCCAACAAAAATGAAATCAAAGCCACACAAGTTGCTCCCTTACTCAACACCAACACAATGACGATCTCGGATCATCAATCGGGTGGTTGATCTTCGAGAACTCAAACACACACACCAATCTCACTAAAGCTCTCATACACACCTAAGAACACTAATGGAGGAAATGGGAGGAAAAAATGGAGAGAAACAAGTCTCTCCACTTGATTTAAGTGGACTTAAAAATCAGATAAGGGAGGTGGTGATGTGGCTCAAGGAGAGCCACACAAATAATCTAAATCTTCACTCAAAATGAAGTCCAAATTAAGCTTCCGGTCTTTCATGCGGACGCATAAGGCGGCCGCATGGCTTCTATGCGGGCGCATAGAGCGGCCGCATAGATTCCAGAGAATTGAGGGGTTATGCGCGCTAGCACTATGCGGCCGCATAACTCCCAGATTCAGTCTAACATGTTTCTAGGCTGTCCAAAGGTGATTCCAAACACTCCCAAACCATCCTAAGATGATTCAAAGCTCAAACTAAGTCCGAAACAATCCTAACAATGTAATAAACATAGCAATTCTCGTAGACATGAAATAAAATGACGAATTAAGGCATAAATCAGTTAACATGCTACTTAACAGGTATAATAATAATGTTTAACATGTCAATCATACAATAATACAAGCAAATCATACGTAGGAGGAAATCAAGGTGTTACATGGCCCTACCTGAGTGCTATCATGAATGATTACCTAGGCAGCTAAGCCTATGAAAGATTGAACGAAGTAATGAACAACATTCTGCAACAATCTCTTGCTGATCTCTATGTATTTATTCAATTTGCTTCTAATGGATGGGTTTTAGAGGAGGACTATATGTATTTATATTGTTAAGCTCAATTTATTTTGTAATCTAGTAAGACAAATCTGAATCTATTAAATAGAGTTAGTCATGTGTATTTAATATCGCGACTATTCAGATTTTAAAACAATGTTAGTATTTTCAATGAACTTGATAATAAATCCAGGACTATTAGAAAAATGTGTTAACAAACTTGTGTTTCCAATGCATGGCAAGCTATTGGTATTAGATAAAGGGAGAAGGTACATCCAGGCCACCGAACTTTTTGCAAAATTGCAGTCGGCCACCGAAACTTTAAAACTACACTTTGGGCAATTGTACTTAAGTTATGATGCATCCGTACCCATTTTTTGAACAGACGTTAGTTCATCCATTAAATTAACTTGAAATACCCATTTTACCCATGTCTTCATCTTCATCCTCTCAAATCGGGAAAAAAGAATCTCAAATTGATGATCAAGATGAAGATGAAATTTCCCGAATAGCATTGAACGATGTTCTTGAGTTGGGAAAAAATATGTTCGATTTCAAATTCATGGCTACCAAATTAGAAACCCTAATTCGAACAATCGATTTCAAAAAATCTGTTCTCCAGTGCTACTGGGTTGCAACCAAGCATCCTGATTCTACAACAATAGTCACAAATTCTACAACAACAACACCCAACACCACTATTTACTTTCACGAGCACTTTCTCGACGATCATAGTCGGAGAAAATGGTCCGAACCTTAACAGAGTGGTTTATTGCGAATCAAGTCAAGGGCTTTGACTGCTCATTTAGTCTTGTACCTATAAGAGCCGGTAGATTTTTCACCTTAGAAGAGAAAGATCTCCGATTGACCGATAAAAAGGCGAAAGAAGAATATGGAGTTACTGCCACGCCATCAACAGGCCTGCAACAATTTGGGCCCTTTTGCCCCCAATCAAAGGACCCAGCCCAACAAAAACCCTAGATTTCACAAATCTTTTCCATACCCAAACCCCAAATCTACAATCCCGATTCCAAAAACAAGAGTGACGGAGGGAGGAGAGGTCGTGGTTGTCGATGGCGGCTGCGTCAGTGTGAAATTTACTGAGTTGGTACCCCATTTTAAGGAGCTCTTTCCTGGCGATCATCTCGAGTTGGTTGATCATGGGTAGGGGCCGAAATCCTTCTTGAACTGGTGTGAAATCGATTTGTTACAGGCAGCTAGGACCCGAAAATTGACCAGCTACATCTTTTTGCCAAAATGACCAAAGGAAAGGGAGAACTGGCGCACACAAGATCAAGCGTACCACCGAACGAGTTTTGGAGAAAATCTTAATGAGGCGGCGGTGGCAGGTGTGGATGGATTTGTTGATGAAGGCAACAACCACGGTTGCTGCTGCGGCGACATTCTTGATCGGAGACTTTTCACGATGGCGGCGCCATTTGTTATTGCGGATAGAAGGGGATCTTCGTCCGCAATTTGACAAAATTTTCTCTCTCTCGTTTTCTTCTTATTTTCTAGAGAAAGAAAAAGATGAAGTAATTTTAGAGAGAGGCAATAATTTTTAGAGAAGATGAAGAAGAATACATGGGTAAAATAGAAATTTTACATATACTTAACGGCTGAACTAATGTCCGTCCAAAAAATGGGCACAGATGAATCATAACTTAAGTACAGTGGCCCAAAGTGTAATTTTAAAGTTTCAGTGGCCGGACTACAATTTTGCGAAAAGTTCGGTGGCCCAGATTTACTTTTTGCCTTAGATAAATAAGACTTTCCATTTTTGGCAAGTTGATTTAGGCGAAAAATTGTTATATTTGGCAGGGATAGTATGATCACTGATGTCATTATTATTATGTTTTTTTTCACTGATGACATTATATACTCCTCCGTCCCGAATAAATGTTCCTAGTTGATAAAACAAATGAATTAAGAAATATAATTAATGATGTGCTGTAAAATGTATCGTGACAATAATATCCATAATGAACATTAATTGAATTCAATTATTTAAATAATTGAGTTTCTTTGGGATTTGTTATATTAAATAAATCTTTAAGAGATATTAGGAAAAATAGTAGAAAATAGGTATATCAAAATTATTTGAAAACATTAGTTGGGACATCTCAAAATAGAAAATAGGAACATTTATCCAGGACGGAGGGAGTATTAGATAAATAAGACTTTCATTTTTTGGCAAGTTAATTTAGGCGGAAAATTGTTATATTTGGCCGGAATAGGATCACTGCTATCATTATTTTTTTTCACTGTTATCATTATATATATATATATATATATATATATAGATTAAGTATAAATAGAAAGTTACTAGTATTATTTAAGTAGGGTGAATAACTTTTTAGTTATAATGAAAGTCTGTTTATTTTAATTAAAAAGTAGTCATTCACCTAACTGATCACCCTTTTACTGATACTTTCACCCTTTTACTGATACTTGATTAACAAATCAATCACTAAATATTTTCTACGACAGTGATATGAATTGAATATAAAAGTCCAAAGTAATAAATTAGTTTGACAGGATGGATGGATACGCTATTTAAAATGTTTTTTTTTTTTTTTTTGTGATCCATGTGCTAAATATGAAGTTTGAGTCTTTGATGGACTTGGAATTATTTATCTCTACTTGATGATGCTTCCAGACTTTGATATCCTTAGATAAAGATTGGTTGATATAAATAAATGATGTTGTACACTTGTGTTGCGTACAAGAAACCAAACAGGGGACTTGCTTATCAACCGGATCCGTACGGTTTAATTATTCACGTGGGCAATGATATTTACCAGATAGTCCCGAAAGTCTAAAGAGTAATGCTACAAGTATTTAAAAAATATTAAATTTTTTACATTAAATAATATATTATTTAATGTGATAGTTGATGTAGTACAAAAAATAAAATTAAAAATTATAATTAATGCATCACATCAGGTGACACAGTATTTAGTACAAAAAATTTGATACTCTTTAGGTATCCATAGCATTACTCAAGCCTAAAACAAACAAAAGAATTGAAGAAATATATATAGTCAAAATACCCAATTAATTTGCACAATCATCTCGGAAACAATAATAAGGAATTGAAGATACATTTCCTAAGTCAAATATAAAAACTGCCACAAATTTGGACTTATTACACCGTCCATTACCAACAAACATTCTTCACAAAATTTGTAAATCATCAAATAAAATCTACAATTCATCGTAATAATTTCTTTTATTAAAATAGTGTCGGATCTAGGCCAATCCAAAAATTCAAACTTCTATGGCCAGAGCTCAAATGGCATAGGTTTTAATTGGTTGAACCAAAAAAGCCTAAATATTTTTGAGTCTCCATAATTAATCCTTGGCCCACCCTAATATGGGGTAGGCTGCGCTGAGCTAATTTTACAAGTTCTAGTGATAGCCCATTATTGGTTACCTTGTTTGATTGGATTTTGTGTAACCGTATAAAGATTTTTTTTTGTATGTTTGATTTAGTGTACAAATAATTACTGCATAACACACTTACTAAGTTCTCCAATCAAATTTAAGGAGCAATAAATTGTCAATAAAATTACATACGTATCCTGCTATAAGAAGGCACTAGTTATAGAGCCCGTGCAATGCACGAGTGTAATTTAATTTTTATGTTTAATTGATACATTTTAAAAATATTTTTTAAAAAAATTATCATTATTGAAAATAGAAGTTTGTTGACTTAATATCTGACAAAAGTTAAGTGTTGTCAATATATACAAATTGGTAGTCGTTTATTATAATATTTTCGTTTTAAAATAAGTATTTTTTATTGGTGGTCAATACATGTATTTTTATTTCTATACATTTTTTAAATATCCTTTAATGATAGTATCATATTATTGGGTTTCTTTATCTCTTTTTTTTCATTTTGCACTTAGTAAAGATATTTTAGATAAATATTTGAAAAAATTTACAAAATTAAAAATAAAATATTTACTTTCGGACATATTGAAGAAATATAACATTTTTCTGAAAATGAGAATTGTTTAAGGATTGAATATAATTATATTTTTTGAAATAATTTTTAGAGATCATTCAATGATTAGAAAATATTTAGTTGGATACTATATTTACATATTTTTTATACACTATCAGTTTGAAAAAGAAATTTACACAAATATCAAAAAAAACATAAGCATCAATTTTGAATAAATAATTTAAAATTTTGTTGATATGAATCACATATTATATACATTATTTTAGGACGTCTTAAATAAGAATAGGAGACTCAATTTAACACGGAGAGAGTATCATTTATAAAAATAAAAATTAGTTGGTTTATATTATAAAATAATTTATAGAATAATATAATATATTTTTAAAATATTTACATATAATATAATTGGTTGAGTTGGTTTAAGGTGTATAATTATATTTAAAATGATGTGAGTTTAAATCTCATTGATAACATTATTTTATTTCCTAAAGTTCTTCTCTTATTAGTATTACATATTGTAAAACCTATTATTATTAGGTATTATTGCATCATCACTAACTTTAAATATATATATATTTATATATTTTGTATAATAAACTACACATGAAAGTTTTATTCTGTATAAAATGTTTTCTTATTTTTGGTGAGGATACAAAACGTTTTCTAGGACCAAAAAGTACCGAACAGAGTAAAGTGTCCTTCTCTCTCCTTTCCTTACCCGCCCCCCGCACCCCACCCCCACTCCCCACCCCCACACGAACATTCCTTCCCTCAGTCAAATGATTTCAAAACGTTCCACTTTTCATTTTTATAATTATATATTCTTCATTTCTAAATAATTCTCATACTTTCTATTTTTATACGTTCTAAGAAAATTATTTTATTTCTAATTTTTAAAAAAATTACTTTTATCTTTATCATTTTTTCATACTTTAATAATATTCTCATATGCACCTAAATTTTAAAGAAAATTATATATTATAAAATATTTATAATAAAGATAATTAATTTTTATTAATCTGTGTGGTTAATCAAACAAGACAATTATTTAGTAACGGGGAGTATAAAAAAGAGTAGTTCTCATGTGAGATCGTCTTACGGATCCTAATTCGTAACACGGAATCTCACTTTCTCACACTTCAGCCCACTAATACACGGTGGTCAGATTAAAAAGATCAGTCTTGTAACACCCGCACTATTCGTATTGTTTGCATACACTTGATTTATATGCCTTATTTGTGACATTGTCATTTCATGAATACTTTTATTGGATTATGCTTGTATTTGAGTAGAATGTTTACCCCTCATGAGCATTATTATGTGTTTGAATCTTGGTATTCACTTGTACTTGATTTGGGTTGTTTTTGTAGCCTTGTTGTGTAACAATTTGATAGAGTTTCCATTGTGTTTTGAACTTGATTTGAGGTTGGTATCACCTTAGGGTGACTTGGGGATGTTTTGGAATCACCTTGAAGTGTTTGGAAGCCTTTTTGGCCTGAACCAGTCCCTATGCAGCCGCACTGTGCGAGCTTGCTCAAGGCATCAACTTTCTGGATTCTATGCGGCCGCCTTAAGCACTCACATAAGATCTATGCGTCCGCATTGTGCTAGCTCGCTTAGAATCACAAAGTTTCCGAAATTTATGCGGCCGCTTTAGGAGCTCGCTTAGGAGCTATGCGTCCGAATAGTGCGGCCGCATAAGGTCGTACTCTGTTTTTTTGTTTGACGAACTTTTAAGTTATTTGACCAATTGACTTGATCTCAAAGGCTGAGATTTAACCACGTCCTAAACTTGAAAGACCAGGCTTAATGAGTCTCCTTAAGACCTTTGGAGAGTCAAAAACCTCTTCATAACTTCATCTTCAACCTTGGAACATTTGAGAGGAATAGAGAAGAGTTTTGAGAGAGAAATTCTTGTATCTTGAGCAATTGAAGGCCATTCAACAATCCAACACCATCTTTGTGAAGCTCTAATTGGCTAGGGGAAGACATCCCTTGGCTTGCATGTTAGTTTTCTTGGCTTAAATCTTCAAGAGGTAAGCTACTACCCCTCTTCTTCTCTATTTATGTCTTGTATGACATCCTAGCCTTATAAAATGGTGTTTATATGTTGAAATTAACATGTTTGGATATGTTGTGATGTATGAGCCATGCAATTTCGTGGATGACTTGTTTATATGTTGAGAGACTTGTTTTGTCTTGGTTGGTACACATAGAAATGGTATCACTTGTTATTATTGGAGTATAATCGGTTGTTCTTCGATTCGAACTCATTAGAAACATATAATGACTCTAACGGAATTGTATAGGTTTTCATAATTGATGAGACCACGTGTGTGATTTGGGAAATTCGTTGAGAATTGAGAGTTTTGTTGGGAAAGATTTGTTACCCAAATTGTGTTTGATGTTGTTATTTAATTCTCGTAAATATTATGAGGTGGTTAATTTTGTGTGTAGGATTTTTATAACCTACTTGAAACATTCGTATTGTTATTGAATGTTGTTGTTGTGGTATACTCCCTACTTTGGAGTATGACCGTTTATTTTTAAATGTCAAGTAAATATTCTACTTGAGCATTTATTTAAGTCCATGGCATGTTTGTTAGAGAGGGGTGTATTGACCCTTGATTATTACAAGAGCAGGGGCTACGTAATAGTCGAAGGCCAATACATTGGGTTCTCGCCCCCTACCGTTAGCCACGGTAGAGGAATAGCGCCAAGTATTTGTAGGAAAAAATCGCAACGTTGGTAAGCTATTGTACCGGGGTGACCTTTTCGGGTTGTAAGGACCGGTGGCACCGGTTTATTGTAAATTTCAAATAAAATGGTTCACAGGTTCATTGTTTTGAGCTCTTGTTTCTGTACTGGTTCGAGCACGTTAACAACGGCTTCAAATTATTAATTTGGTTTATTGGTCGAGCACGTCAACAACGGTTTCGATATTTGGTATTATATTGGTTGGTTGGTTGGTTGGAAGTATTGGTTTGGTTGGAGGTGTACCTCGACGCCGTATCCTTTGAAAAGTGTTTACTTATCGCTCTTATGTGCTTCCTATATAAGCGAATGTTGGTCATGATTTCCAACCGGTATGGAACGGTTGGCAATCGTTGAGCCTCTCGTGTAATATGGGGTTGTTTGGCTATGTATTGTACTTGTCTTGTAAAGGATCTATGTTGCAATGACATGAATACTTGTTATCATTATTGTTTTGCATCTAGTATACCATATTGTTGCATTAGTTGCTTATTGAGTTTCGACTCACCCCGTTTCGTGTTTATTTGTTTTCCTTAGATTAAGGTCCGACGAGGAATCTGTAGTCTGCTCGTGTTCGGTTCCAGTTGGTCGTCGTCCTTTTGGGTAGTTGCACCTTGTGCCTTGTATTTACTTTTGATGAGGCCGAGGGTGTACATGTTATATAAACAATATATTGTTGGGTAGTTGTCTCGTTTATTACTTGTAATATTCTTTTGTTATGCCGGCATGGTTGTCGTCTTTTTGTAATTATGAACTTTTATTTTCCGCGCACTCTGAAATAGTTTATGTATTCACCGAGCTCGTTAGCTCATGGTATTTGTGGCTAGCTAATGTGTTGTATCTTCGGCTTGTTGTTTCGTCGTTGAGCATTTGTTTAGTTTTAGAGATCTTGTTGTTTAAAAGAAAACTTGCACGTGCATTACAGGGTTTTCTCATGACTTTGCATTTTATTTTAAAAAAGGAATTTTTGAAATGCTATTTTTATGTTCCCATCATTGCGCACCAAACGAGATTCCACATTGAATTTCGGGTTAGGTCGCGACAAGTCTTACTGAAAATATCCGTAATACAATTTTTTAAAATTTTTGCCATAAAAGAAATTAGATCTATCTATTCAAACAACACTCCACCTTAAAGGATTGTTTCAATTATTTGTCGACTACTAAGTTACTGTCAGAAGTAATTCATTTAGTGAGATATTTGTGTATAATTTTAAATACAAATTTTCTAGAATCAGTAATAAGCTCAATACTAGGAGTGAGACTAATTAATTTCACACTCAATTTGATATAATTAGTGGAAATTAGTCTCACCAATATGGTTCAACTGTAAGTATACCTCAAAGGCAATAAAACAGAAAAAGAAAAACAGTCTTCATAGACCAGACAGCACACTCCCTTATACTACTACTTACACGTACCAAAAACACGCACAGTCAATTCCGAATTCCCCCCCCCCTCCCCCGCCCTCAACAAATGAATCTTCCTATACTAAGTTATTGTTATTTTCTGAATTTTCATGCTCTTCCTCAGATATGCTGAAGATTAAGGGTATAGTTGGGAAGGAATTGAGAGAATTCTTTCGACCTCAATACTTTGTATAATTAAGAGAGTTATAGTGGATTATTGTCTCATTGAGCATGAGGGCTGTGAGTAGAGTCGGTAAAATCAGCCCAGCCCAGTGGGCCGACCCAGTCGGCCCGATATTTGCATGGGCTAATGTTTAATTTTTGGAGGCTCAAAAAAATGCGGGTCTTTTTGGCCCGGCCCAATAGGCCCGACGGTTCAATTGGGCTTGCATCAAAAAGCCCGGGGCTTTGGGCTAGGCCCGCCCGCTTTATTTACTGTTTTGTTTAGACTTTAGATCATTACTCATTAGATGTTAAATGTTTACTTAACTAAACAAATGAAACGGTCCCACACTCCCACCACTCCTACGGAGGCAAGGCACAGCACACTGAGCACAGCCACATGCGCACAGCACGGCTCAACAGTCAACAAGAGAGACAACAACACAATTAGTCAATTACACAACTACACAAGTTGAAGTCAACAGTGAATGAGCAGCTTAATTTGGGCAACAGTGAACATATAACTTAATTTGGGCAACACAATTAGTCAACAACACAATTGTTTTTGTTTAGTAAGTAGTAACATATAACTTAATTTGGGCAACAGTGAATGAGCAGCTTAGGAATTGAGCAGCTTTGAATGTCTAGTAAATGTGAATTGTTCTTTTGCTTTTCTTAGTTTATTTATTTTTCCAACTAGGGCTTTTTGGCCCGATGGCCCGATGGGCTTTGGTGGGCTGGGCTGGGCTTGACTTTTCTTAGGCCCTAGGAAAATTGGGGCCGGGCTGGATATTAAGTTTTGGCCCGGTGGGCTTGCACTGGGCCGGCCCAGCCCAGTAAATTGCCAGCTCTAGCTGTGAGGACAGTGGATGTACGATATTGAGAGTCGAACTACTATAAATCATTGTGTCAATTTCTCTATCCCTCACTCTTTACTTATCGCTTACTGTTACATTGAATGTTTGTTTGTGCTTTAACTTAGCTATTTTCATATTTCCTTGTCCAAATAATCATCAAACTATTCACTTGTTGCAATCAATCATCACAACACACACACACACACAATAAGATCATAACTTGTCTTGAGATCACTGATTAATCCTAATTCTGCTGTGCACAACTCTATTTTACGATCTTAACAGTTTTGACAAATCTTAGCTGCTTTATCATTTTATCGCAACAATCATTTTTTTTTTATCAAGAGTTGATCAATTTCAGTGATCATATTAAAGTATGTAATTACTAGATATCTGTTTAACAAGACTATTTATCACAAGAAGGCCTTAGCTGTTCTCAGAGGGTTGAATATTATTAATTAGGAAACTGTCTTCTTTCAATTATTTTTAAAACTATTAATTGTGTACAGGAACCTGAACTCTCAAATGGTATCAAAGCTCAGTAACAGCTAAGAGATTATATGTTAATAGGTCAAGAGTCATAATAAAAACATGATCAATATTTATGATTCTCATTAGTAATAACTGTTTTGGAATCAAACTTTCAATTGGTATCAAAGCTTAGCTGTTCTACACCAAAGATTATTACGAAATCTGCAACAGTTGTATTTATACTATATATAGAGTGCAAGTTGGGAACTTTCAATTGGTATCAAGACTTAGATGTTCTATACCAAGAAGTTTTATAATATTGTAGGGATCGATCTTTCAATATATATATATATATATATATATATATATCGCAAGGATTACAGGAAAAATATGATTAGGAAACTAAGATAACTAAGTGATACTCTATAGGCTAACATTATCACAGATAAAAAAAATGTGAGGTAAATATAAGACATATATGCATAAAGTTTTTATGAGTTTGGGTAAATGATGATCCATAACTGGTCATATTCAAAAGGGCAATAAAGACTTTTAAAGATGCTACTACAAGGAAAAAACCCTAATTAGGGCGACACCAAGAAGTTGTGAGACAAACATCTCCCTGTGAGACAAAGGATACTCCAAGCTGACAAACTGAACATGTTCAAACAAGTGGATAAAACAAGTTGCAAATCCAACAGTTGAGTAACGGCGCAGCTAATTTCAATCTACTGCCTATATAAAGAACAACTCAAATGAAGGAAAAATGCAACTCAGAAAATACACATCACAGATTGAAATAATACTTCACACTCTTCATACTTCAACAAGCTTATATTGTATCACTCATATTCAATAACCTCAATATATGAAAAGAAGACAATCACTCAAAGTCTGCTCAAACATCCAAGCAATCGCTCAAGCAAAACAAGCTGTCAAAGATCAACAAGCTCGCTTCTATTCGACTGGTCAGAGTCATTTCAAAGAAGCTTTTCCTCTATTTTCTTGTGTTTACCTTGTGTAATGTTTCCTAGTTTGAGAGCCAACTAGCAGGAGAAAGTAGAGGACTTGTCTCATCAATATTCTGTATAATTAAAATAATTATAGTAGATTATTGTCTTATAGACAGAGGGCTGAGAACAGTGGATATAGGATATTGAAATATAAATCATTGTATCAGTCTCTCTAACCCTCACTCTTTACTTATTACGTATTACAATTTTATATGCTTGCATATTACTTAGCTGTTTATGTATGAACACTTTACTAATTATCTTCAAACAGGTAACCTCTCTTAAAAACAACTAACCTTTCTTATATCAAACTCCTAGTTGATTTTCATAACTAAATAAGATCATAACATGTTTTGAACACTTAAGTCACTTTTGCAATTACAAATTCTGCTGTGCAAACTCAATATAATCGATCTAAATTGTTTTAATATCTTATTTGTTTTGGATACACAAACAGTTTACTATGATTAAAGTGTTGTTACTAAGTCAATCTGTATTATTATAAACATAAGGAATATAAATCTTACTTACTATAAAGAAGGGATCCAACCCAACAAAAATATTTCAGAAAAATGAATAATTAAATCGTATGGTTAAGGTGAATTTACATAGTGTTAGTTAGGACAATCTAGTTTAAGCTCATCAATATCTTTTTGAAATTATTTTTGGTTTACTCTGAAATGTAGTTTAAGTTAATCATATTTTCTGAAACAATGTTGGGAGCACAGGATTGTGTTTTGGGGTTGTCATTGGAGTTCATGTTAATTCAAATGCAAGTTGTTTTTCCTTAAGTATACTCCTTCATTTGTGTTCCACAGACAATGTTCAGGAGCATAGGATCAAGTTTTAAACTTGGAATTAGTATCAAGTTTTCGACTTGGAATTAGAACAACTGAAGTTCATGTTAGTTAAAAAATGTAGATAGTCTTTGCTTAGAGTAAATAGTTCGTATCAATTCCACTGAACCATCACTGTTTGAGTACTATCTCCATAGCTTTAGATCCATATGCTTAGCTGGACTCCTTTATTGTCCTAGATAGTATATGATTTTCATTTAACTTCTAATTACAAAAACAAATATACAAATTGAGAGCGCAACAAAATTTGAAAACAAACTTACAAAATATATAAAGACGAAAACTTACAAGTTGATGAGCTACTGTTCATCTTACACCCATTGGAGATAATTTTAGATTTTGTGATCTTTATATTACTGATCATACTTAACACATATCTCTTTATCCGTCTGTTTTCATTGATCGGTGTTTATGAATTATTGAACTTACCTATTTCTTCATTTACTTCGAGAGTATATTATATCCTGAATATAATGTATGATAGGTAGCATAAGTATAAACAGTCATGTTACACAAAAACACACACACACACACATAAATATATATACATACATATATATATATATATATATGTATGTATGTATGTATGTATGTATTGGGACTTTCAAAATCCATGTGTATATATAGCAATTAAATATTAAATAATAGGCCATAAATCTGGGATATTAAATGAAGGTTTGAAGGTGATGTTTAAATCAACATTAATGAGACATATTTAGGTCATTTCTCTCCCTTCTTATACTTTGTTAACTTATTCTTCTTTGAAAAAGCTCTTAAGGCTCTTTGACTTACCTTCCTCGTTAAGTTGGATTACAGGGGCTCTAACTGTGTTGACTGTGTTGAAGGAGAGTCGCTAGCACTCAATTCACCCAACTCTTGTGCCAGTGCATTAAACCTTTCTCGATTAGGACCAATTCTTTGTTAAGGCAGTGATCAAGGATACATGTAAGCATCATAACTGAAGGAGCTTGGCCCGATCGCAGTGTTATCATGAACGATTACCTAAGCAACTAAGCCTATGAAAAGTTGAACGAAATAATGAACAACATTCTGCAACAATCTCTTGCTGATCTCTATGTATTTTATTCAATTTGCTTATAATGGATGGGTTTTAGAGGATGACTATATGTATTTATATTGTTAAGCTCAATTCAATTTGTAATCTGGTAAGACAAATCTGTATCTATTAAATAAAGTTAGTCATGTGTATTTAATATCGCGACTATTTAGATTCTAAGACAATGTCAGTATTTTCGATGAACTTGATTATAAATCCAGGACTATTAGAAAAATGTGTTAACAAACTTGTGTTTCCAATGCATGGCAAGCTATTAATATTAGGTAAATATGACTTTTTATTTTTTGACAAGTTGATTTAGGCGGAAAATTGTTATATTTGGCAGGGATAGGATCACTGTTCTTAGTTGATAAAGCACAGGAATTAAGAAACATAATTAATGATGTGCTGTAAAATGTGTTCTAACAATAATACCTATGCACATTAATTGAGTTCAACTATTTTAAATAATTAGATTTCTTTGGGATTTGTTATATTAAATGAAGTTTTAAGAGTATATTAAGAAAAATAGTAGAAGATAGGTAGATCAAAATTCTTTGGAAACATTAGTTGAGACATCCCAAAATAGAGAGTAAGAACATTTATCCGAGACGGAGGGAGTATTAGATAAATAAGACTTTCATTTTTTGGCAATTTGATTTAGGCGGGAAATTGTTATATTTGGCAGGGATAGGATCACTGCTATCATTATTTTTTTTCACTATTGTCATTATATATATATATATATATATATATATATATAGATTAAGTATGAATAGAAAGTTACTACTCCCTTTGTCTCTAAATTATTGTCTTATTTGACCTGACACATGGATTAAAAAAAAATTGACTTGATTATTAATATTAATATAGTGTGTAGTTTCCTTTAATGCCCATGTAAATGTGGCTCATAATTAAAGTAAGAATAAAAAGTAAATATAAATTAGTAAAAATAATGTCTTAAAAATTTTTTTTAACAAAAAAATTATTTTAAAACAAACAAAAAAATAAAATAAAATAATAATTTAAGGACGGAAGAGTACTATTTAAGTAGGGTGAATAACTTTTTAGTTAAAATGAAAGTCTGTTCATTTTAATTAAAAAGTTAGTCATTCACCTAGCTGATCACCCTTTTACCGATACTTTCACCCTTTTACTGATGCTTGATTAACACATCAATCACTAAATATTTTCTACGACAGTGATATGAACTGAATATCAAAGTCCAAAGTAATAAATTTGTTTGACAGAGATGGATGGATACGCTATTTAAAATGTTTTTTTTTTTTTTGTTTGTGATAATGTGATCCATGTGCTGCTAAATATGAAGTTTGAGTCATTGAGATTGACTTGGAATTATTTATCTCTTCTTGATGTCGATGATGCTTTCATCCTTTGATATCCTTAATTAAATAAAGATTGGTTGGTATAAATAAATAAAGAATAATGATATGATACCTAAAAAGTATTAAATTTTTTTATATTAAATGATGTGTCAACTGATATAATACATTAATTATGTTTTTTAATTTTATTTTTTGTACCACATCATTTGGTACAAAAAATTTGATATTCTTCAAGTACCTATAACATTATAAATAAATAAAGACAAAATACACAATTGGGCCACTGTACTTTAAAGAATGTTGTAATTTGGCCACCGATTGTTTGAAAATGTTATTTGGGCCACTATACTTTAGTTATCTTGCAAGCGAGCTCACCAGGACGTTAATTGTAAATGAAAATTTTATTTTATCCCTGTCTTCGTCCTCATCTCCCTTAATGAAGACAAGCGTAAAATAGAAATTTTATTTAAAATTAACGTTCGTGAATCCGGTTGCAAGATAACTGAAATACAGTGACCCAAATAAAATTTTTAAACAATCAATGGCGTATTATAATCTTCTCCAAAATACAGTGACCCGATTATATATTTTGCCATAAATAAATGATGTTGTACACTTGTGTTGCTTACAAGAAACCAAACAGGGGACTGACTTATGAACGGGATACGTACGGTTTAATTATTCAGGTGGGCAATGATATTACCAGATAGTCCTGAAAGCCTAAATAAAACAAACAAAAGGATTGAAGAAATATATATAGTCAAAATACCCAAATAATTTGCACAATCATCTCGGAAACAAGAATAAGGAATTGAAGATACATTTACTAAGCGTCTGCTTGTTAACTCAATTAAGAGTTTAATTAAAAAATTTTTAAGTGATATTAGAAATAAAATTGTTTAATAATATAATATTCTATCACTTAATAAATTAAGTATTTCTTAAAAATAGTCAAAATTTTAAGTTAAAAGAGGATGTCTTAATATTTTAAACTCTACTTTTTTAGACATCAACTTTCGAACTTAATTTTCAGATTTAACAAACATGCCCTAAGTCAAAAATAAAAACTGCCACAAATTTGGACTTTTTACAGTGTCCATTACCAACAGATATTTTCCACAAAATTTGTCAGTCATCAGAATAATTTGTTTTAGTAAAATAGTGTCGGGGTCTAGGCCAATCCAGAAATTCAAGCTTCTATGGTCAGAGCTCAATTGCCCCGACAGGTCTAATTGGTCAAACCAAAAAGCCTGAGTATTTTCGGGTCTCCAAACATAATCCCCATGCCCACCCTAATATCGGGTAGGCTGGGTCAAACTAATTTTACCAGCTCTAGCTCTAGTGGTAGCCCATTATTGATTACCGTGTTTGATTGAATTTTGTGTGACCATATAAAGGATTTTTTTTTTGTTGTATGTTTGATTTAGTGTACAAATAATCACTGTATAACACACACGTGCTAAGTTCACCAATCAAATTTAAGGAGCAATAAATTGTTAAAAAAATTACGTACGTATCCTGCTATAAGAGGCATTTATATTTTGTAGGCCAAATTACAATTTTCCCCCCAAAGTATACACCAAATCCCAGTTTGCCACCCATATTCCGTTTTGTCCCATTACGGTACCCAATGTTACAATTTATCCCATATTGCCACCTGGGACGGACGGACGTTAAATTTTTTAACGGAAGTTGGTCATGTGCATGTCACATGATAAGTAAAATCGAAAAGTTACTATATTGCCCCCAATAGTTGTATTTGGTTAAAAAAATTATTATTTCTTAATTAAAGATTTTTTTTTTCTTTTCAAATTAAAAAAAAACAAAATTTAATCAAAATTTAAATTGAAAATTTTAAATAAAAAAAATCAAAATTTTAGTTCTTCCAAATCAAAATTTTTGCAGAGAATATTGCTTTATCTCTTTCTTCCAAATCATTCAAGCTCATATCCCAAATCATTCAAGCTCAATGGTAAGCCCTAATTGGTTGACGCCTTCTCGACATTTTACGAGTTTGTGTAATTCCTTCTCGACATTTTCGCGGAAACAGAGAGAGAGAGAGAGAGAGCACGCGAATAGGGAAGGGGTCGCCGGCGTTTGGACTCGCCTACTCGGGGGGGTTGTTCCGGAGATGGAGGTGGCTTGAATGGGGAAGGGTCGCCGCGTTTGGAGAGGGGATGCACTGCCGTGACGTCACAATGAGGAGAAGAGGTGCCATAAAAATCCCAGATCTGAAATTGCACTCGTGGCTCCTCGCTTTTTTAGAGCTCGAACAGAGATCCATGGAGGTGGATTTGAACTCGGATGTGGAATTTCACCGCCGGATGATGATCGCCGCGGTGATAGGATGTTTCGGTGGGACCGGGAAAGAGGAGAGAGAAAATGTAGACGACGATTTGAGTTCGTGCAGTGACTCGTCGATTGGGAAGAACAGCGACGATGACGATGGCGGTAATGACGACGGCGAGGAGGTTGAGAGTAAGTATACATGTGGAGGACTAGAGCGGCAGCTTCGTCTTGCTGTTTCTGGTGTTGCAGAAACCCCCCTTTCGCCGGCGGTGATGAAGGGACGGCGACGGTGAGGGAGAGAAAATCAATCAGTCTCCAACACTTTTTTGTGTGTTTGATTCTAGTAACAAACAAGGCTGGACAATCAAACCCAAATTTCATTAAATACATTTACTGTGTCCTTTTGCTGGTAGTATGTGTAGGTCTAATTTGGGGAAATTTTAGGGTTCTGTGAGTTGATTGTTTATTTGTTTAAAATCAATTGTTGGGTTGCTTGAATAAAAAAAATGTATATTGAAAGTGGGTTTAAAAAAGATGCATCACAAGTGTTTGACAAAATGCATGAATGAACTTTTTTTTTTTTAAATTTGTTTTAAATTTTTTAAAAATAATTATAACTTAAAACTATCTTAAATATCAAATGGGTACCAATTTTTATTTTAATTTCTTTAAGAAAATTTATAATTTAAAAATGTCTTAAATATTAGTGGTTACCAATTTTTATTTTCTTTTGTTTTAATTCTCTTGAAAAATTTATAATTCAAAATATCTTAAATGTCAAATGATTAACTAAACGATAAAATAATATCCAACCTACAAATGCTAATAATTAATTAATGACGTATTTTTCTATTAAACACTTAGTTTAAATACTAATAATATATATTTATTGATTTAGAGTTTAGTTTTAATTTTATTACTAAAATTACATTAACCAATTTAAGAAAACGCACTAAATCCCATTTTGCCCCCGATTAAAATGACCAAAGTAACCCTCACATGTTATGCAAATGTTAACTTCCGTTAAAAATTTAACGTCCGTCCGTCCAGGAAACTGGGATAAATTGTAACATTGGGTACCGTAATGGGACAAAACGGAATATGGGTGGCAAACTGGGATTTAGTGTATACTTTGGGGGGAAAATTGTAATTTGGCCTATTTTGTATTATAAACTACACATGAAAGTTTGGCCAAAATACTATTTCCTCCCCCCCTAAAGTATCTACCAAATTGCTACCCATATTTCGTTTTGTCCAATTTTCGTATTCAATGTTGCCATTTATCCCAGTTTCCTCCCTAGTCGTGATGGACGTTAGAAAAAATAACGGAAGTTGGTTACGTGCCTTGCACATGACATGTAATATCTAAAAATTACTATATTGTCCTCTAATAGTGGTATTTAGTGCATTGATCATGGGATCCACGATCACTCAATCACCAATATCTACGCCAGCCGCGTCACCGGTTCTACCTCCCATGGCTCCACCTCTGGCTCTGGCTCCAGGACCTACAACCAAGCCACCGTCTCCTATTCTCCCTTCGTCACCATCTCTAGCCGCAAATCCCCCAGCTTCTCCTCCTATTGTTAACTCACTATCACTGACTCTTTCTTCTTCCACTATCAACTCGCCCAATCTCCACCTTCATCCGTCTCTCCGGCTCTGTCATTTGCAGTGTCTCCATCGAACGGCCTGGGACCTGCATCTGCACCGGCCTCCAACAGCGGCGTGGCTACCAGGCTCGCGGTCGAATCTGTTATCGTTGGCTTCTTAACAATCGCTTTAATATGATGAAGTAGATTCATTATAAGGTCCCATTATAGACGAACCAATTTTCATCTTCAATTTCAATTTCAACCCCTAATCTCATAATTCAAAACCCTAATCTTAATTTTGTTGAATCCCCCCAAATATTTCTCAACCTCCACTCTGCCACCAAATCCTGAAAACACCCACAATCCAAATGAGGGCAAAATCCAAAATCAAGAATTTAAGCACCAAGAGATCGAGGTGCCAACAGTTGTCTGGAACTGTGCTGCCAAGCTCAAACTCCTCCTCACTGCTCTTCTCTTTCTCTGCTTAATTATCACCATTACGGCTCCGCCCACGGGATTGAATCATAACCTATTGTCACAGCTCCTGTTACAGCTCCAGCCACGGGGTCTCCATTTGTGAATCTAGTGGATCAATTCATCCATGCATATTCAAACTGTCTTTGCGCATTTTAAAGGATTTCTTTATTATTTTTTTCCAAAATGAACCAGGTGCTGAAAAATGTGGTAGCACATGATGTTTGGTATTGGTTTGAAATCAATTGTTGGGTTGCTTGAATAAACAAAATATATATTGAAAGTGAGTTTAAAAATGATGCACCCAAGTGTTTGACAAAATGCAGAATGAACTTTTTTTTATTGTAATCTGTTTTAATTTTTTTTTTAATTTATAATTTAAAAATATCTTAAATATCAAATGAGTACCAGTTTTTATTTTAATTTCTCTTAAAATTTTATTAAACACCTATTTTAAATACTAATAATACATTTATTGATTTGGAGTTTCATTTTAATTCTACTACTAAAATTGTATTAATGAATTTTTTTTAAACAAATGGACCAAATCTCAGCACCCATGATCAAAATGACCAAAATACCCTTCACATGACATGCACATGTCAACTTTCGTTAATTTTCCTAACGTCCGTCCAACTCAGGAGTGAAAATTGGACAAATGGTAATATTGGATACTGTCATGGAACAAAACGGAATATAGATAGTAAACTGAAATTTAGTAGATACTTTGGGGGTAAATAGTATTTTGGCCTGAAAGTTTTATTCTGTATAAAATGTTTTTCTTATTTTTTGTGAGGATACAAAATGTTTTCTCGGACCAAAAAGTACTGAACATAGTAAAGTGTCCTTCTCTCTCCTTTCCTCACCCCCCCTGACACTGACACTGACGAACATTCCTGTCCCCAGTCAAATGATTTCAAAACGTGCCACTTTCCATTTTTATAATTATTATTCTTTATTTCTAAATAATTATCTTACTTTCTATTTTAATACGTTCTAAGAAAATTATTTTATTTCTAATTTTTTGTTTAAAAAATTTTTACTTTTATCTTTATCTATTTATTTTTTTCATACTTTAATAATAGTCTCATATACACCTGAACTTTAAAGAAAATTATATAATACTATAAAATATTTATAATAAAAATAATTAATTTTTCTTAATCTATATAGTTAATCAAACATAACAATTATTTAAGTAACAAGGGAGTATAAAAATGAGTAGGTCTCCTGTGAGATCGTCTTACGAATCCTAATTCGTAAGACGAAGCCCTACTTTCTCACAGCTCAGCTCACCAACACACAGTAGATTGGGTTAAAAAATTCGTCTTACTGAAAATATCCGTAATATAATTTTTTAAAATCTTTGCCATAAAAAATTAGATCTATCAATTCAAACAACACTACTCCACCTTAAAGGGTTATTTCAATTATTTGTCCACAACTAACTTACTGTCAGAAATAATTCATTTAGCGAGATATTTGAATATAATTTTAAATACAAATTTTCTTGAATCAGTGATAAGCTCTATACTACGAGCAAAACTAATTAATTTCACACTCAATATGATATAATGAGTGGAAATTAGTCTCACCAATATTGTGTAACCGTAAGTATACCTCAAAGGCAATAAAACAAAAAAAGAAAAACACTCTTTCATAGACCAGACCAGAGCAAACCGCGTTAATAGGCAGCACACTCCCTTATACTACTACTTACACGTACTAAAAACACGCACGGTCAATTCCAAATTTCACCCCCTAAATGAATCTTCCTATCTCTCTATCTCTCCGCGTTCACATCCTGTACGCCCTCTTACAAATTCAACTTCTCACCCTACATGTATATATACCTTTCACTCTTCATCTCCTTCACTTCAGTTCTTCTCCTCTGTTACCATTTCCCATTCAACGAACATCATCAATTCATTCACATCTCTGTTTAATCTTTACTGGGTTCACATCTACTTTGATAAATCAATCGATCAATCACTTTTCATTGACCCAATCCCCCTTTTGCCAACAAAATGGAAATCGGTTCTATCCCTAATTTCCTCAACCAAGACGATTACTCCAATTTCTACAGTCTCTTTCAAGAACTAGACACCCCCACTTTCCACACTGACGCTATTCCAAACACTAAGAGGCGGAAACTTGATTTCGATGGAGTTATTGGAGACGATGATTTTGAAGAATTAGACACCACCCCATTCAAAGACATTCTCAACACATTCTTATCTATTGATGAATTTGAAGAAAAACCAGAACAGGATTTCGAATTTCCCCAGCTCCAACCCAATTCAGTCTTCGACTTCACCGTCCAGCAAAACCAACCTCAAATGAACGAAATGTCCGATATTGATTCCGGGAGAGTAAGGAAAATCCGCCTGCAGCCCGACAACATCCCCACATTCACCGAGGATTCAACACAGTACCCAGTTGGAGGGAACGGCGGCGGCGAAGGAGGACAGCAGCAGCGGAGGTTATGGGTGAAAGACAGGTCGAAAGCGTGGTGGGAACAGTACGGCAGCAACGACTGTCCGGACGAGGAGTTTCGAAAAGCGTTCCGCATGAGCAAAGCCACTTTTAATCTCATCTGCGACGAATTGGATTCCGCCGTTACTAAAAAGGACACAATGCTGCGTTTGGCTATCCCGGTTCGCCAGAGGGTTGCCGTTTGTATTTACAGATTGGCCACCGGCGAGCCGCTCCGGTTGGTTTCTAAACGGTTCGGGTTAGGCATTTCAACTTGTCACAAGCTGGTTTTGGAAGTCTGCGCCGCTATAAAGCGTATTCTAATGCCCAAATTCCTGCAATGGCCCGAAGAGACCAAGTTGAATGAAATTAAGAACGATTTTGAGGGCATTTCTGGAATTCCAAATGTGGTCGGGTCAATTTACACGACCCACATACCCATTATTGCTCCGAAAATGAGTGCAGCTGCTTACTTCAATAAAAGACATACAGAGAGGAATCAAAAGCCTTCTTATTCAACCACTGTACAAGGGGTCGTTGACTCACGTGGGATTTTTACAGACATTTGTATTGGGTGGCCTGGGTCAATGCCTGATGACAAGATCTTGGAAAAGTCAGCTCTATTTCAAAGAGCAAAGAGTGGATTGTTGAAGGATGTTTGGGTGGTGGGAAATTCGGGTTACCCATTATTGGATTGGGTTTTGGCTCCATATACCCGTCAAAACTTGACTTGGAGTCAACATTCATTCAATGAGAAAGTTGATGAGTTACAAGGGGTTGCCAAAGATGCATTCATGAAGTTGAAAGGGAGGTGGACTTGTTTACAAAAGAGGACCGAGGTGAAGCTTCAAGATTTGCCTATTCTGCTTGGGGCTTGTTGTGTGTTGCATAATATTTGTGAGATGAGGAATGAAGAAATGGAGATCGATTTGAGGTTTGATTTGTTTGATGATGAGATGATAGCCGAGAATACTGTTAGATCGATTTATGCAATGCAAGTTAGGGACAACATCGCTCATGCTATCCTTCATCATAGATAAAGAAGAAGTTTGTGATCCATGATGTTAGGGATCGAAAGATTTTTTTCCATAATTTTAAGCTTTGTATTTGTCTATATATAATACAAAGATAAAATCCCCAGAATTTTTAGTTTTTCTTTTTTCTTTTAGTTTGATGAGATTGTATTGGTTGTTTATTTTAGTTTAACGAGATCGTATATTAACTTTTAGTTAAAATGAAAAATACGAAATGAGTTTAATTAAGTTGTCTACTGTCTACTCCATTGTTACGTTGTTTTGGGGATTACTAAAGTATTACTTGACGAGAGCACGAACTCAAATTTTAAAATCTTATAAGAATAAATAACCCCGTAGTGTGCTTTTGAAAGAATAACACTTCTTTGATGGTTGTTAGAACCTAGATTCTTAGGGTTTTGATATTGCAAAACCAAATTAGTATGATTTCTCATAAAACACGTACTAGTCTTAATGTGCAAGAGTTATTGTTCAAAAAACACAACCAGCCAAGAAGAGTCAAATATGCAGAACACAAACAGCCAAGAAGAATTAGATATGCAAAACACAACTAGCCATGAATAATTAGATATGCAGAACACAACCAGCCAAGATATAATTTTGCAGCTTAACTGTTTTGATAAAACAGTTAAGATATCATAGCAAAGATTGTCTCAATAATATGCCACGTACTTTTAGAAAACCTACTGAGACAAACCCTAAAAGAATGTTTCAAACTCTAAAAGAATATTCTTTGCAAGTTGACAGCAAGTTGCATGCTACATGGACTGCACCTGAGCTATAAATAGCTCATCTAGCCGTTGTATAACGACTAGAATGCAACAGAAACTTTCCAATCATTGCCTATATAAAGGAAAGTTATCCACAACACAAACAAAGTCTCTGAGAGTGATTAGGATGATATAACTCACACAAAGATATATCAGGATACAGAGACTAGAGTTCAAGAAACTCTAAAACAGCTTAGTACCAGTCTGTGAAGAATAGCCTGAGATATTTGATATTCAAGCTATACATGCATCAACCATCCCACAACAATCAATAATCACTCACAAACTGCCAGACCAAGCAACGCATCAGCTCAACTATTTCATAAGACAATTGCACAACAAGTAGTAGTCACACAGTGACATCGAGCCTACAACAGAAGCTTCATTCGACTATTTAGAGTCTTTGTATTAGGAATCAACCCCCTCGTATTGTGTAGAGAACCTAGTTGGGGAGCAAACAAGTTGAGAAGGAATTAAGATATTACCTTCGCCCAAATGAAAGAATAACACTTCTTTGATGGTTGTTAGGACCTAGATTCTTGGGGTTTTTATGTTCAAAACCAAATTAGTATGATTTCACATAAAATAGGTTACTGGGCTTAATGTACAAGAGTTATTGTTCAAAGAACACAAATAGTTAAGAAGAATCAGATATGCAAAACACAAACAACCAAGATATAATTTTGCAGCTTAACTGTTTTGATAAAACAGTTAAGATATCATAGGAAAGATTGTCTCGGTGATATGCCACGTACACTTACTAAAGGAAAACCTACCGAGACAAACCCTAAAAGAATGTTCCAAACCCTAAAAGAATATTCTTTGCAAGCTGGTAGCAAGTTGCATGCCACATGGACTGTACCTGATAAATAGCTCATCTAGCTGTTGTATAACGACTAGAATGCAACGAAAACTTTCCAATCATTGCCTATATAAAGGAAACTTATCCACAACACAAACAAAGTCTTTGAAAGTGATTAAGATGGTATAGCTCACACAAAGATATATCAGAGTAACGATACAAGACAAGAGAGACTAGAGTTCAAGAAACTCTAAAATAGGTTAGTATCGGTCTGTGAAGAATAGCCTGAGATATTTGATATCCAAGCTATATAAGCATCAACCATCCCACAACAATCAACAATCACTCATAAATTGCCAGACCAAGCAATGCATCAGCTCAACTTTTTCATAAGACAGTTGAACAACAAGCAGTAGTTACACAGTGACATCGAGCTTACAATAGAAGCTTCATTCGACTATTTATAATCTTTGTATTAGGAAGCAACCCCCTTATATATTGTGTAGAGAACCTAGTTGGGGAGCCAACTAGTTGAGAAAGAATTGAAATCTTTCCTTTGCCTCTCAATAATCTATGTAATTAAGAGAGTTATAGTGGATTATTGCCTTTTAGAGCCAAAGGACTGTGAGGAGTAGATGTAGGATAAGAGATCCGAACCACTGTAAATCATTGTGTCCAATTTCTCTATCTCTGAACTCTTTACATTTCTACACTTTATTTCCAACTGTGTATGAACTAAACTGTTTATATTATTTTGTTCAATCAATCATCAAATTAAGCTTCTATTGTTTATAATCATCAAGACATCACACAAACAAAGATAAGATCATAACTTTTCTTAAGATCACTGCCTAAATCAATTCCGCCGTGCACAACACTGTTTTACAAACTTAGCTGTTTGACTTAAACTCAACTATTTTAATTTTTTATCAAACAACTGCTCTTATTTTTCAAAGTTAATCTATCCGAGTAATCTATATTTAGTGTGTATTAACCTTTTGAATCAAGGTTTTGATTATTACAATAAAAAACTGCCTTCTTTCAATATATTTAACGTCAAACCTATTACGCCATTTAACCTGCAAACATCTCACTCTTAGTTGGTAACGTGTCTTCACTATTTCACCAATACACTAAGTGTACTGATCTGAGAAGAGAACTTTTAATTGGTATTAGAGTTGTGTAACAGCCAAGAGATACCTACGGGATAAGAGTGCTCCTTCTTTCAATTGGTTTCAGAGCATATTGATCCAACCTTTTTGGACCTCTCAATGGTCATACATTTCATTCAATTTTTTTCCAAAAAACAAATGGATCTTTATAGTGAGATATTCCATCTTTAGCTCTTTGTGGACGTGGTATTGGGAAAAATCACTGCCTTATGCCTGATCTTGCATGAAGGCATTATTTTCTTTCTTGATGGTATCTCCAAGGCCCATAACATCTAAATGGATTCCAGCATCTAAAATCCAGGATAAGTAGTTATTACCCGTAATATCAAGAGTTCGATTGCTATTGCTCAGAATAGGAATGGTAGAACGACATGCTAATAACGTGTTACTCCCTTCGTTCCAACCAAATAGTTCGTTTTTGACTTTTTTTGGGTTAACTTAATTAAAGTTTGACCAACGATTTACATAAATTTATTTGTTTTTATAAAGTCATAAAAATTGTATTCCATAGTATTCTTAATATAATTTTTAGTGAATTAAACTTTGTTTCCAAAAATATAATTAAAGTATGTTGAATTTTGATTTGATTTAGTCATATGTTGACTTTTAAAAATAAAAAGTAGACTCTTTGGTCGGAACGGAGGATGTATATAAGATATACTCCTACAAAAGAGCAAGTAAAGATGTAGATAGAGCACGGGCAGATCCATGCTGCACACAATGGGGTCACAGGACCCCACTTAAGTGTTACATATAATGTTTTTTTTTTTGGATAAATGAATACAATATAAAGTTGACATGACTGAGTTGGTCTAAGGCGCAGAGGTGTTCATGCCAAAAGGGTGTGAGCTCAAATCCTATTGACAATATCACACAATTTTTTTCGATTGTTTTGTAGATGAAATATATTGTTCTTTGTTGATGTTTTTCAATTGTTTCGTAGTTAAAATATATTTTTGTGTTCTTTGTTGATTTTTTTTTACTTGAACGATATCGTTTTGACATCAATGAAAAAATAATTTGAAACCATGAGAAAATCCAGGTAGTAATCCCTCTCGCTCTCTCTCTTCGAATCCATTGAACCACTGAGAAAAATTTCTAGATCCGGCACTGAGAGGGAGTGGATAATATTATTTCTGGGGATAATATTTAAAACAATTTAAGAGAGAGTACAAGGGAATGAATAGTATATTAGAAACTTTGAAGGTAGAAATTAATACATGAGCCTACTATTTATAGTAGAGGTGGTTTCCTTTGTAAGTTTTGTTGATGCTTCTGCTTTAGGCCTCATAACGGTTCTCGTGTAATCCTCATGAAACCTTCCCTACAAGTTTTGTTGAAGCTTCTCTTGTAAATATTGCGCTCTGATACCAAATGATAAGGATGAGGACCCCTAACTTCACCCCAAAAGTGCGCTCAAATGGGAAGGATTGAACCCTACCTTATTCACCAGCCCAGGAGACACTCGCAACCGATGTGGGACGCATCACTTATGCCTTGTATGCAGTGAGGGCTCCCTTTTACGAAGCAGAAGCCAATTCTCTTCCACTTAGGTTGGTTACCTACTTCATTTTTGATGGCCATGTTTCGTCAAATTACCCAAGTATCATGGTACGTGGAGGCTGAAGATTAAGGGTATTGTTATTTTCTGAATTTTCATGTCTTCCTCAGATATGCTGAAACTGAAGATGCATCCTTGCTTAACCTAACTCAGAGCACAAGTAGTTCTTTTTTTCCATGATTCAGGTATAGGTAATTGCGTGTGTTATTGTCAACATTATTCCTAGAAGACGAGCAATTCTGGGACTAATTAGGGTAAATATTAATTTTGGGACTAATTTCTTGTTCTAGTTTTATATTAATTTTTATTTATTTCTATTTCTTTGGATTCTGGTCACAATTTTATCTTCTTTTTTTTTTAAAGGTTTTTATTTCGTAATAATTTGATTCGTTTTGTCATTGGCTTTGTAGTTGAATTTTTTGCATCAATGTACATCTTAGACTGTAAATTTGGCTATTGACTTGTGCTCAAGATTTAATAAGCATACTTTCTCCAACCATGTGCAAAAACATACTACAATTATATGTTCCCTTACCCTAACCTCGATTATGTACCATATAAGCTTTTGACAATGTTGGTGGCAACATATATAAAACCAGCAAGCTCTGTCTCTCCCGAGCTGCATCGATGCTTCTGATCACTTGATAGGGGTGATGAAGTATGGTGTATTAGGTCCACACATAACCAAATGATTCCAACTACTGGAACCTGATTACTATGATAATGAATATGTCTATATATAATGCTAACATGCTATTCCTAACTAAATGATATTTCCAAAATACCCCCAAATAAATAACATGCAAAGTGTCCCCAAAAAGGAAAAAAAGAAAAGAAAAAGCATAAACGACATGCATATAAGCTGATCGTAAGTGCATCTTGCTTCAAAGGGGTTTGCAAATTTGTTCATCTCAGCAACACTAATTTGAAATGAGGAGTACGAGCTAAAGGTCCTTTTTCTCTTGAAAAATTGGTGTGGAGCATTTAGTTGAGCTGTTTATATTTTCTAGTGTTAAAGGATTCTACTTTCGAAATACTGGAGGCACGATTGTGGTACAGTGTCCTTTAGGCTTTACTGAATTATGATGTTTCCATGAAAAGAATTTGAATGCCCTTGTATTCGGTGAATCCATGGTGGGAGGTCCCTAGACGTGTTGATAAGTGTTTTAAATTAAGAGGTTTTTGGGCAAATTTGTTTTGTTTTTGTTGTGATCTTCTAGGGTTTCAATCACGATTTTCAATTTGTTTTCAATTTTTTGTTCCTTGTATAGGGAATAATCATATTCTTTCTCTCTTATATTGTGCATTAAAATCTTCTAATTTGTATTTTCTATTGCAGATACAACCTAGCCAAATACAGAATTTGGGATATATGCAAGTATCGATCAAGATAAGTACATTCAAGTACATTCAAATTTTAGTAAATAACTAAATTTTTAGTAAATAAAGTACATAAAATAAATGTCAACATTTTTTTGACATTACAGGTAGCTATTTACCAAATTATATGAAGGTGAACACATGAACATACTCTGCTCGAAGTGAATATCAATTTTGAGATAAGTACTCATATAATCTTAAACCTTTTTATAAATATATAACCAAAAGTAACCTACAATTGCTGCTTTAAAAATACGATATACTTTTAGAAACAGATAAAATAACAAAAGAAAGAAAACATACCTTTTGGTGATGGATTGTTCGTTTTACGCTTTCTAGAGATGACACATGATTTCGTTATCTTCATATTCTTGGTAGTTGAACGAATTTGTTTCAATTCTTGCATGATTCTCCAAGTTTGTGTTAATGATTGTACTGTCTTTCTATACCTCGAGTATGAATATTCTGGATATAATGATAGTTGGTCAGATGTGAAGTATAAAGCAATTTGGAAAGGTTTTTAATTGAGAAATGAATGAGCAAAGTTTTATAACCATGATGAAATACAGATGAGTCTTATGACTCTTCGTAATCATAGTTGGATGTATACATCCAAACATTTGTTATAGGTATAAACGTGACTCTTCGTACTCATCTTAGCATATATTAATGTGGATTGTACATTAATATACGAAAATGAAAACTTATTATAATTTATATTATAATCAAACACTAATTACATAGATTTATGTATATTAATGTGGATCGTAATAATTTATATTACAAAAATAACCTGTAGGTTTGTTGATAAGTTTCTTCATGCACCTACTACAACTAATAAAAGACCAATTTCCATCTGAAGTGATTTCGAAAATCTGTGCAACAACCCAGTAATATCCATCCTATATATAAAAAAATTAAAGGTTAATAAGTTGTAGTATTTTAAGTATATAGATTTTAATTTGTCAAAGAAACTAAGACCAAGATTTATTTTATATACAACCTGGGAACATGTTATTATATCTTCGACCGACTTGACATCGACAGGTCCACTTTCGAGTTCATCAACACCACTACAAGTGTTGGTGGAGAACAGTTTGGTAATTTTCTGGGATGAACCAAGGTGAAAAGATAACCTAATGAAAAAAAGAAAAAGAAAAAGGAAGGAGTAAATAAGAACTGTTTATATAAATCTAAGCAAAATTGACAAAAAGTAGAGATTTTACTTAGTTGAGCAATTTCTGGGACCATAGAATCTACTACTATCTTAGTAGCATAAAAGGCATTTGAGAGTGTGATTTGCCTTGCATATTTGTAGTATTTAATATGGGTCAGATTCCATGATATGTATTAACATGTTTTGTGATTTATTCAATTTATATCTATGTAATATCTTGAAATGTTTTTATCTTGCATAATTGCAACAACACAATCAATCCAGTGTTGCTTGAAGTTTCGATGTGAGCTAATATCTCATCCGCATAGGATCCCCATAGTGTACACTTTAGCTTGTTTTGTCTACAATTACATAACAAATTCAGTTAACACATCAATTTTGTTAGATAAGTATTTTAGCAATTTAATAGAATGAAAGGGTGTACTCATCGTCCTCAAGCTCAATGTCAACAAATTTTGAATTGGGCACTGTTCGATTATAATGTTGGTGATTAAGCAATCCTTTTGCAACAACTTTTCTTGTGACATCTACGTTTTAAGGAATAGTAAGCATATTAATGAATAAAGTATAAATACATTAAAGAATAGGCAAAATCTATATTTGGGCCACCCAACTATCCACAAAGTTACAATCCGGTCACCACAACTTCAAAAATGTTATTTTTACCACTGTACTATAGTTTTCTTGCAAGCGAGCCCATTTTTTGGATGTACGTTAGTTTAGCCGTTAAATTTACATGAAATACCAAATTTACCCCTTTCTCCATCTTCATCTTCCTCGATTAAGAAAAAACAAACTCTAACCCTAACCCATCTTTAATCCAGATTTCGATTTCGAACCCAATTTCTAATTTTGATTTCAAATCTTGAAGAATTATAAATACAAGAGAGAGAGAGAGAGAGAGAGAGAGAGAGAGAGAGAGAGAGGGTGCAATTATGGAGGAGTCACTTCTGGTGGGTGGGAGCAGGAGAGGGAAAGCTGCAGGGTGGCCGGGCAATCAAAGTGAGAGTTGCTATTGGAGGAGCTGAGGCAGGTTTGTTACATAGCTTTATCGATAGTGGCGGTGACCGTCTCACAGACCCTCTTAAGGTTTGCATCAATGTCCATGGTGGGCCATCTCGGGAAACTCGAACTCGCTGTTACCGCCATAGCCATTTCCCTCACAAATGTTTCCAGTCTTCAACCAAAACTTCTCTTTCTGTCTCTTTAATCCACTACGTCTATGGCTTCCTTTCTTGCCAGTGGAATCTCCAGCTTCTCTCCACAACCCAACATCGAAACCATCAAATTCCCAAAATTCCAAAATTAGGGTTGACGTTAGCTACGAGCGCAAGACCATCTAAAAGACCGACGAGTGCGTTTACTTGGAGGAAGAGAGTGTCCATGTTTTGAAGATTTTCAATCTCCGAAGGGATTACACCAGAGAGATCACAGTTAGCGGCGTCGAACCGGATAAGGCTGGAAAAATTTCTGATTTACGGGGAATGCCGCCAAAATAGCCATTGTAGTAGCCGATGTGGAGCTGCTGAAGCTTGGTTAAGTTTTCGATTTTCGGTGGTATGGTGGTATGGGACCAGTCAGCTCATTACCAGAGACCATCGATTCCAACATTAGCTACGAGCCCAAGGCCATCGATTCCGACATAATTACAGGTAACCCTTTAACTTCAACCTCAATTAACGACGACGACTTAAAAAATTCCCAGATTTGAATACCCAAATTTGATGGTTCCAACATTTGTGGTTGGGGAAGACTGTTGAGAATTTTGGTGATATTTTTTGTTCGATTTCTGAGGCTATTAGAGAATACCCAGATTTGATGATTCTAACATTTGTGTTAAGGTTTGTTTTTTCTTAATTGGGGAAGATGAAGATGGAGACATGGGTAAATTTGGTATTTTATGTAAATTTAAGGGTTGAACGAACATCCATAAAAAAAAATGGGCTCGCTTGCAAAAAAACAATAGTACGGTGGTAAAAATAACATTTTTGAAGTTGTTGGTCGGATCACAACTTTTCAGATAGTTGGGTGGCCCAAATATAAGTTTTGCCCAAGGAATATAACATAGTTGAGCAGGATTTAAGGACGCACCAACTAATCCAGCTTCATCAACATTTGGAGTAGACATAATTTCTGGAAAACTTGTAATTTTAAATATGCTTGTCAAAAAGTCTTTATCACCAACTGTAAACATGTCAGTTGTTGACATAAAAAGTAATTTGTAGTTGTTTCGCATGATTTCGTATTTGCCACGGTTCTCAACAACACAAACATTTGATATGTAGTACAAGCTGCTTTCCCAAAATTTTGTTTCAAATTTTTTTATTAATGATTTATTAATTGTAGCATGTATCTTGTCACCCTGTAAAATGAAAAAAATTATAATTGGAGGGGGATCAACAATGACCATTTTCAAATAATATGAAAATTTAGTGTAAAATAAAAGTTTTATACATACCTCGGCATCAACAATGACCAATTCCAAACTGGGTGGAATTTTTAAATTATTATCAGATGGTACTGTCCATACTCTGGCAAGTCACACTTTTAGAATCCAATCTGATCTTTATTTCGACAAGTCCCAATTTAAAAATCCAATCTGATCTTTGCTTGGGAATATCTTTTTACAGTGTCAGAAGATAACCCATAATATTTTTAGCCGTGTTGGATATCTTTGGATATATTTCAGGTTTATTTTCTAATTCGCAGACTACTAATTTTTAGAATAAAAGCGGAGGTTAATAAAGGCTAAATATAGAGGCGGCGGGAAAATAAGGGACTGGCTTTGTGAAATCAGCAGACAATGAACCATGTTCTGTTTTTAATTTAATACATGGAAAACTGTAACTTTTAGTATTCCAAAATGGCATATGAGACAATGAATCTGATGTTATGTTTTTAGTAATTTGTTTTAGGCGGGAAACTACTATATTTAGTAGGCTAATATGCATCTGTCATTATATATATATATATATATATATATTGATATAATATGTAATTTTATTTAAGCTCATATGCATGTGGGACCATCATTAAAGTATGAAGTAAAGATTTGGGTAAAATGATAAAAGTATTTCTTTTAAAAAGAAAAGTTTAGAAACAATACAATTTTTTTGAAACTGAATAAAAATCAAAGCAAGACAATTATTTAGAAACCCCTGAACTACATCAACACTTTCCAATAAACAACTTTTAAGTTCTATTTTGGATTAATATATAATTTGGTCCCTGAACTTTACATTTCCTGGTGATTCGGTCCTTGATGTTTAAAGGTTCCTAATGTGGTCTTTGAACTCAACATTTTGAAGCCTTATTAGTCCCTACAGTCGTTATCTTAAACAGCGTTAATTTTTTTATAAAAATACCAAATTTACCCTCACTTGTGGCTGAATGGAATGCCTAGGTGGATTTGTTTCATCTGACGGGAATGGAATTCTTTTAAGCACTTAGCGGGCATCTCAAAGGAGTTAATATATCTCAAGTAGTTATGAAACTCTAGTAAAGAATTTCCATCAGTCCTCAACTAACAACCATGTGACTTGTGGTAATCCATCATCTAGCCAAGCAGCAACACCAAAGACTAATATCTCTCTAACTCATCCTCATCTCCTAGCTGATAGCCATCATTAACCAACCACCTGTGCACACTATATCACAACTCACTCGGTTGGTTCGTACCATTTTCCCTCACACACACACACACACACTCACTTTGTCTGACCTTTGTGTACTCTAATTTTGTAGGGCAATTGCTCTCTTCAGAACTTTGAGCAACTTCCTTTCTAAAAAATTAATCATGATAGGGCCTACGCTTCTGCTCGAGAACTCATTTGTAAATTATCAATGTTGCAATTTGAAATACGCACAACAAACTTGAGAAGAAAGATAATGAATTCTCATGATTATGTATAATACTGGGATCTCGTATTACAAAGAGGGGGAAAAGAAAATTGAAAGAAAGTTAATTATGCTTAACAACATAACAACATATTTATTATCCAAGCTGGAGTTTTTGACTTGGGCAGAGTATGAGAGTAACCTTCAGGTAATTTCATGTACACCTCTTCTTACAAATCTCTGTGAAAAAAAGCATTGGAGACATCTATTTGAGACACAGGCCAATGTTTGATAGACGCAATAGCTAAACATATTCTGGCAGAAGTCACTTTTGCAACTAACCTAGCTTTATACTTATCTACATAGCCATCAGCCTTGTGTTTGACAAAAAGCCATCTACATCCAACGGTGTGTTTCCCTTTTGGTAAGTATTGTAAAGACCATGTTTTATTAGCCTCCAAGGCCTGCAATTCATTCTCCATGGCTTTACACCATAAAGGATCTTGAACAGCTTGGAAATAAGATGTAGGTTCACAGACAGAAGTTATGTTACAAGAGAAGGACTTGTATAAGGGAGAAACATTCTCATAAGTGAAATATTTTCTTAGGGGATAAGGAGTAGAGGTGGAGGTGATACAAGTGGGATTGGCTTGGAAAGAAGAAGGTCCAGTATAGTCCTTAAACCTGGTAGGCATGCCTCTAGTTCTGGAAGGTCTAGTAGAAGCAATAGGAATTTCTTGGTTAGGGAAAAAACTTTGATCCCTGATATTTTGGTCAGTATGGTTAGGATTTTCAAACTCAATATCCTGAGTAGTGTGCTCTTCATGAGAATATCTAGGCAAATCATCCTCACAAACCATATCTTTAGTAATATTAGGGAATAAGGTATTGTTATGAAAACCAGTGACTTTAATCTCATTGTCTTTAAAAGGAAAGACTGACTCATAAAACTCAACATCTCTACTGTGAAATATCTAATGAGTTTCTAAATTATAAACCTTATAGGCTTTTTTATTAAAAGGATATCCAAGGAAAATACATCTTTGAGATCTAGCGGAGAATTTATCTCTGTTATGAGAGAGAGTTGAGGCATAACAAAGACAACCTAGAGTTCTAAGATGCTTATACTGAGGTACAACACCATAAAGAATTTCAAAAGTGATTTTAAAGTTCAAAACTGCGCTAGGCAGCCTATTTATAAGATAAGTAGCAGTTAATAAGCAATCACCCCAAAATTTTAAAGGATGATTAGCTTGAAATCTCAAAGCTCTAGCCAGTTCCAGGAGATGTCTATGTTTCCTCTCAACTCTCCCATTTTGTTGAGGAGTGTCAACACAAGTACTTTGTTGTAAAATGCATTGAGAAGAGAGAAGAACACTCATAGCATAATTAACAAATTATGTGCCATTGTCAGTCCTTAGGAATTTCACAGTAGTATTAAATTTGTTTTTAACCACAGCTAAAAAGTATTCAATCATTTGATAGACCTGAGCTTTGGACTAAAAAAAAAGGTCCAAGTTACTCTTGAAAAGTCATCAACAATGGTCAAAAAGAAGGAACAACCATCATAGGTACTTTGCCTATATGGCCCCCAAATATCACAGTGCACAAGATCAAACATGGAAGTGCTGTGAGACTCACTAAAAGGAAAAGGTTTTCTTGTCTGTTTAGATAAATGACATATATCACAATTAAATTGACACTTACAACTAAATGCAAATCAATAGAATCTATTTGTTTCATTCCTTTCAAAGGAACATGTCCAAGTTTGTTATGCCACATGACAGTTATATTAATAGGAGTAATAATATTGCAACTACATTTAGAAGCAACAGTACACCCTGAATCTTTTAGACTACAATTTTGAGGTAGATCAAGCTTATATAATCCTCCAACATGTTTACCAATCTCCCTGATTTTCTAGCAGATTCTAGTCCTGTAAAAACTAAGATTTTCCAATAAAGTTTAAAGAACAATTATTCTAAGTAGTAAATTTGCTACCAGACATCAAATTAAACTCAATGTTAGGAACATAATATACATTGTATAGGACTATACATTGTGTAGGACTATGTCTGTATCCAAAATGATAGTTCCTTTATGAGTTATAACAGATGACTTTCCGTGAGGTAAATGTATGACATAATGTATAGGTTTGGGATCATTAAGTTGCTCAAAACACACAGTAATATGGTCACTAGCCCCTGTATCTATTATCCAATCTTGGAATGCAGGTTTGTGAGAGAAAAGACATATAGGAGAAGCAACCTTACTATCATTAGTAGACATACCTGAGATATGGTCCTCAGGGCTCTCAAGAATTACTGCAGAGTTTACACTTTTTAAATTGTTGATCAAGGTCATAAGATGCTTATATTGTTCTGCAGTAAAAGGAACACTGCTTAACCCATTGTTTTCCTTTATATCACCTTTGGAAGAAGCCTGATTGGAAGTTTTAGCAACAGCAACAACTTTTTCCTTTCCTTTATTTTTAGGCATCTTTGATAAGTTAGGCTTGGTCCCATACAAGGCATGCCAATCTGGATATCCAGTGAGATAAAAACACTTCTCTTTTGCGTGTGATTCTCCATGACAGAACTCAAAAAAAGGTTTTTCCTCTTGCAGATACATAAGAGTTACTCCCAGAATTCTTGTTTCTACCCAATCTTGATTGACCATTGTTTTTAGAAGAAGCTGGTCTTTATACCTTTCCAGCAGAAACAATAGGCATATTTTCAAGATTAACTCCATTACCACGCAGTCTTTGCCCTTCTTCTTGGACCAGAATGGAGACCACCTTGGAGATAGAAGGGAGAGGAGACATCCTAAGTATTTGGCCCCTTACAACTGTGTAACCTTGGATATGTGTTCAGTCTTCTTACAGTTTAGCAGATCCACAGTGGCAATCACAAACACATTTAAGTAACTGAAGGAGGCTAGACATTTCATCCCACAACCCTCTAAACTTAGTAAAGTATGCATTAATACTCAAATTCCCTTGTGTACGTAGCATGATGGACTTCCTAACTTGGTAAATCTTAGGTATATTTGTAGACACCCAGAATTCGTACACTTACATTATATGAATTGTCCAATAAATAACTGTTTATTTACAAATGGACTAACACATGTTCCTGTGATTATTTCAGGAAACAACATACACAATGGACCAACAATGTCCAACAAATACAACGAACTTCGGTTAGATCAACATCAAGGGTCAAACTCAAAGACACAACGGACTAATGATGTCCAACACACAAACAAACCTTCCGTTAGATCAACATCAATGGTCTAGACTGAAGATACATAGCTTAGAAGGGCCAAAGTGCAAGACACAAAGCCTAGAAAAGCCAAAAACATGGTTCGGTGCGCTGAAGACATTTCTGGTGCGCCAATACCACAAAACAGGGTTTGGTGCGCGGGCACCATGCCAGGTGCGCCGCGCACCAAACATGTATTTTTTCCTCAAAGCTTAGCCGTTGGTTGCTGAAGACTTTGAAGGCAGAGAAAGCTTCCTCCAAACTTGCCCCCGAGAGTTTCCTCTCCCAGGCCTCCTATATAAAGAAATGATCAGCTCTCTCTACAACATGTTCAATCCTCTCCCTGAGAAACACACACACACACACACACACAACATCTCTCTCTATCAAGCCTCTTTTTAAGGAAGAAAAGAGAAAAAAGTATTGACTCTATCTCAACACACATAAAATATAAGTATTCCTTTCCTCGATTGGTAGCAGTGGGAGCACAACGGTTAGGCTACGAGCTATCTTGATTCGGTATAATACAACGGCCTAGAACGTGGTCCGATTGCTGTAAAACGACAGAAGGTAACCCCTTCCATTCGTCAGTTTAGATATGTAAATAGATGTAATAAATGTATATAATTATTTCAAATACATTGTAAATACATGCAATATATATTCTGTAAATAAACAAACTTGCAATAATTAAAAATGAGCATGCAAATGTGTAGAGACCGAAAGGGAGAATTGGGTGCGTAAAACCTTCCCAAATTGTAACTTGGCCCTCGAACCCATAATCTAAAGTTTTCTCCCGTTTACTTTATAAAATGAGAGTGGCGACTTTGTTTTCAAAGATAAACATGTTTTCTCATGTTTATCAAATCATAAAATCAAATAGAAGAAAACCACAAGACAAGAGCAAAAAGGCCCGGAGCAATCTGCGGATCGGGGCGCTCACAGTATCATTTAGAGTAAATCTTACAACAAGATCATCCCATATTTCATGAGTAGTGGTGAAGTATACAACACTCTGTCTAATTTCAGAATTCACAACATTTAATAGCCAAGAAACTACCATGCTATTGCATCTCTCCCAAGAACTCACATAGTTGGATTGGGGAGAGGGTCTGATACAAGATCCAGTTACCATGCCAATCTTGTTCTTGGCTGATAGAGCAATAGTAATCAAAATTTTCAATTGAGAGAAGTTCAAGTCAATTGGAACTTCAGTCACAAGGGCCATTCCTATGTGGTCGTTGGGATGAAGATATAAAGGGTGGCCAGAATGTAATTGAAGGGTTAATTCAGGGAGATCATATAGATCATCAGTGGGTTCAATTGATTTTTCTGTTTTAGGGTTACCCCCAGAAGATTCAGTGGATTTAATGGCCATGATGGATAACAGAAACAATCAAGAAAGAGAGAAATTCACAGATCGATGTATAGTAATAAAGGGGATTACCGTACAAATGAATCATGAAATCCTAATCGATGAAGCGGAAGCAAAGATGAAGGATCATAGTGCATGGCCTGAAGCTCTGATACCATGTCAATGTTGTAATTTGGAATACACACAACAAACTTGAGAAGAAAGATAATGAATTCTCATGATTATGTATAATACTGTGATCTCGTATTACAACGACGGGGAAAAGAAAATTGAAAGAAAGTTAATTATGCTTAACAACATATTTATACTACTAACAACCCTTACTTAATTACACTCATTATCCCCTTACTTATCTTTAATTACATATGTACCCTCCAGAACTAATATACTTAATAAGACCAAGTCACATATCAGCAGGTTTACATCAGCTGATTACATATCAGCAGGTAGGCTAATCCTCAATATAAGTCTTTTTATTAAGACCCGCGTAGTTGATTGGAATCTTTGTTTGAAAATGTAATTGTTGCTGCTGATAATATAAACACTGTGGGTTCTTTTTTGATTGGTATGAAGGTTTGTAGCAAACTCTTGGATTCTTAGAAGTTATACATGGAGCCATTGATTTTGTTTGTCGAGATTGATGGAGATCTGGATTCAATTGTCGAATGAGGAGATCAAGCCGGGACACCTAAAGTTAGTTCTTTGGAAATCACTGTTCGATATATATTCCTTGTTATTTAATTGAGTTTCAACTTTTGTTCAAACTCAGTTTCGAAAAGATTTTGACTTCTAAGTTACCGACTTCTTTTACCTCGATTGAGAAAATCATTCGAAAAGAAAAGCCAGAAGATTCATTCGCATTACTTGATTGAATGTAAAAAAAATTAATTACAACAGTGTTACTACAAGTCTACGACTAAAGCTGGGTTTTTTAATGGTGAGGAGAGAGAGAGAGATAGAGAAGTATACAGTGAGAGAGAGAAATAAAGTAGGTTTTTTTTTTTTGTTAGAAAGAGAAAGTAAGTGTTTTTTTTTTTGGTGAGAGATAGAGAAATAAGGATGAGAAGATAGGGGAAAATAGTGATTCATTCCTGCTAGATGAAACAAATCCACCTAGGCATCCTAGTCAGCCACAAGTGAGGGTAAATTTGACATTTTCATAAAAATTTAATGCTGTTGTTTAAAATAACGGTTGTAGGAACTAAAAAGGCTTCAAATGTTGAATTCAAGGACCACATTAATGAATTTTAAACATCAAATACCGAATTACCAAGAAATGTAAGGTTCACGGACCAAACTATATATTAATCCTTCTATTTTTTATAGCAAATTCTAATGCACCTCTTTCAATCGCCCTGTCATACGTTGATTTCAATATTTATCCTACTTTAATTTATTCAAAATATTCTAATTAAAATATTTTTAATTATTTATGATGAGTTTAAAAAAATTTCTTATTATAAATAAGTTTTACAAAATAAATTTAATTAAAACTGTGGGGTCGCAAAATACTAACATTTTTCAAAATATAGACACTCGTTAACTATGGGTTTTGGAAGTACACAAAGCGAGCAAAGTATCCTTCCCCCTTCTTTCCTCACACAGTTGACGGAACATTCCTTCCCATCCGTTTTTGATTTCCAAAACGTGCCCCTTTCTGTTTGTATTAAAAATACTAATAGCTTACGTCATACACCAAACCGCGTAAACAAGCCCTCGTCATCATCAATCAATTTCTCAGTAAAACTAATATTATCCAAAAAGCCACACCGTGTTTATATATATTTCACTCCTCATCTCTTTTCTCTCCACATCTTCATTCAATTCGATTCAATTGTTTTCTTCTCTGTTCACATTCCCATTCAACGAACTATTACTTCATTCTTCTTCAATCTCTCTACTGGGTTCACACCTACTTTTATTAATCACTTTCTTGATTCTATCTCTCTTTCTATATAATGGAAATCGGTCCAATTCCTTTCCTCAACCTAGACGACTTCTCCAATTTCTACAGTTTCTTTCAACAAATAGACTCTCCTGTCGTCAACAATGCCCCCAACAAGAGAAGAAAACTCGATTTCGATGGAGCTGCTGAAGAAGAATTTGAAGGACTAGACACCACCCAATTGAAGGATATCCTCAACACGTTCTTATCTTTCGACGAATTCGAAGAAAAACCCAATTCTGATGCTTTCGAATTTCCACATCTGCAACCCAGTTCGGTCTTGGACTTCAGCTTGAACACAAACCCACCTCAAATGAATGAAATCTCCGAGATAGAATCGGGGAAGCTAACGAAAATCCCCCGGCAATATGACGATATCTCCAGCACCAATACCAACACCATCACCGCCGACGATTCAATTCGGTACCCAATTGGCAGAAATGACGGCGGCGCAGGACAGCAGCAGCGGAGGTTATGGGTAAAAGACAGGTCGAAAGCGTGGTGGGAACAGTACGGTAGCGACGATTGCCCCGACGAGGAGTTTCGAAAAGCGTTTCGTATGAATAAATCCACCTTCAATTTCATCTGCAATGAGCTCGATTCCGCCGTCACCAAGAAAGACACGATGCTGCGTTTGGCTATTCCGGTTCGCCAAAGGGTAGCGGTTTGTATTTACAGATTAGCCACCGGCGAGCCGCTCCGACTGGTTTCTAAACGGTTCGGGTTAGGAATTTCAACTTGTCACAAGCTAGTGCTTGAAGTTTGCGCCGCTATAAAGCGTGTCCTAATGCCTAAATTTCTCCAATGGCCTGAAGAGAATAGGTTGAAGGAAATTAAGGAGGATTTCGAGGGTATTTCTGGAATACCGAATGTAGGCGGGGCAATTTACACGACCCATATACCCATTATCGCTCCGAAAGTGAGCCCAGCTGCTTACTTCAATAAAAGACACACCGAAAGAAACCAGAAGCCTTCTTATTCAACTACTGTTCAAGGGGTCGTTGACTCACGGGGATTTTTTACAGACATTTGTATTGGGTGGCCTGGGTCAATGCCTGATGACAAGATATTGGAAAAGTCAGCTCTATTTCAAAGAGCAAGGAGTGGATTGTTGAAGGATGTTTGGGTGGTGGGAAATTCGGGTTACCCATTAATGGATTGGGTTTTGACTCCATATACCCATCAAAATTTGACCTGGAGTCAACATTCATTTAATGAGAAAATTGATGAGTTACAAGGTGTTGCCAAGGATGCATTCATGAAGTTGAAAGGGAGGTGGACTTGTTTGCAAAAAGGACTGAGGTGAAGCTTCAAGATTTGCCTAATTTGCTTGGGGCTTGTTGTGTTTTGCATAACATATGTGAGATGAGAAATGAAGAAATGGAGATGGATTTAAGGTTCGATTTGTTCGATGATGAGATGGTGGCCGAGAATGCGATCAGATCGGCTAATGCAATCCAAATTAGAGACAATGTTGCTCACAATATATTGCATCACAGATAAGATAAAGTTTATGATTATGGAACGTTCTGAACACACAAATTTTTGATAAATTTTAGTTTCACATTTAGGACTTACTTTGTTAGGGTTCATTTAGTCTCAATACAAATTCTTTTACTTTATTTTCTCATGGCTTGTCACATGCTCACAGCGATCTCATAGAAAAATAGATGTTATTTTGTTGATTAGTTTTTCCCCTCAACTGGGATTAATTGAAGTACTTGTTGACTCCATTTAGAATGCAATTATGCAAATATGTACCTAATACTTTTATGAACCTAACTTCCTTCCAAGATTCTTGGTAGGGATTGCAATTTCTAACCGAACCGTAAATATCCGAATTTAACTTAACTGAATTAAACTGAAGTTGAAGGTTTTTAACTGGTTTGACTAGATATGGGGCAGGTAACGGGGAATAACTGAATGAAAAATCGGGGAACAGTTTGGTTTTGGTATTAGCAGTACCCACCCTATTATTCATCCAATTCCCCGAATCGTTACCCGTATCGCTTATTTAGTACTAATAAAATTTTACCCCTATTCATACAAGTATTTACCATATAACTTAGGTATATATATGTCAGATTTAAAATACTAAAATTCAAACATCTTTCTCAATTATGCGAATTCGCTGCTTAGTGCGCTTAGTCGTTCACTCATCTTTATCACTTAATTATTTAATATTTAGTGAATTTGTGGCGTACACAACTACTTAACTAGACTTTTTAGCTTTAGCTTTTACGAATATGATTATGATGAGTTGTAAGTAGAATTATTATCTTAGAGCCCGTTTGGTACAGCGTTTACAAAACGCAGTGTTTTAAAAACGCAGCGTTTTAAAAAACGCAGTGTTTTAAAAACGGAGGTCTTTCCTTATAAATACGTTTGGGATATCACTTCAATACGCAACTTTTTTTTCCTAGGAGCGTTTTAAAACCTGCGTTTTGGGAAAAAGCTGGGAATTCCAGCGTTTTAAAACGCAGCTGCGTTTTGAAAACGCTGCGTTTTCTGCCGCAGTATTGAAACACATTTTTTGCAAATAAGCTGCGTTTTATCCCTGCGTTTTGGCCAAAACGCTCGACCAAACGGGCTCTTAGAATTATTATCTTTTATCAAATCTTATGAACTTGATTAAATAGTACTCCCTCCGTTCCTAAATTAGTGTCTTATTTGACCCGGCACACGGATTAAGAAAAAACTGTTGACTTGATTATTAATATTGATATAGTGTGTAGTTTTCTTTAGTGTTCATTTGCATGTGGCCCATAATTAAAGTAGTAAAAAAAAGTAAGGATAAAATAGTAAATGTGTTGTCCTAAAAATTTCAAACAAGACAATTATTTTGGAACAGACAAAAAAGGAAAGTAAGACAATAATTTAGGGATGGAGGGAGTATGTTATTTGAAAATTTAGTTTTGGATATTTTTTTAATCATAAAATTATTTTAAACTAAATTGTTAGTTTGACCAATTACCCGTGGGTATTTCTCGATTAACCGTTACCCGTGGGGAATGAACATGAGGGGACAAATTGATTCCCTGGTGGGGAATGAGGCGGTTATGGGGCATAAAATTAAATTGGGGAATGGAGGTGGTATTATGTATAACCACCTCCGAACCGCCCTATTGTTATTCCTAATTCTTGGTGTGTAATTAAAAATTTTGGTAAAAACTTAGAAAAGACAATATTACAGGTATTTTCTCTCAGACGGATCTCCTTGACTTGACTCACCATGTGCTGGTGGGCTTGAGGTGTGAAAAAGTATGACTCCGTCTTACGAATTAGGATCCGTAAGACAGTATTACATGAAACCTACTCCTATATCTTGGGAGTGTTTAGTCAATTGTTGAAAAGAATGTATGAATCCATTTTATTAGACAATAAATCTAAGGATTAATTGTGTTTTACTATCTCAAGGTTTATATGTTTTTTTACTATCTCAATTTTTACACATTAACGTGCAACATTATATTCTCGGTGCAATTAGGGGTCAAAAGAATGTTTCTGTAAAAATTTTAACAAAAAATTAATTACAAAAAATAAAAAATAAAAATTATTTCATACCGTAACTGATTAACTGTAAAACATAAAAGAAAATTGGTGGTAAATGACGTGAATGAAAAAACATCATCTAGGTGACCTTCTAGAAGTAGAGGATCATATAGAAGGGTGTCTTCTCAACTGAATGTCACATCATCTCCATCTAAGGTTTGCATTAAAGAAATTTTTTTTTTTGAAAAAACCTATATTTTCTACGAGTCTAGCATTTTTACTAGGTCTTAAAAACTACTAAGCTCTCCTAAATGTTCTTGTTGGTCTCATCTTAGGTCTCTTTTCCGTCTTCAATGCTCTTAAGTGTTCTCTTTTATACTTAGATCTTTGGAGTCATTGGAAGGAGAAGAACTCAACCACTTTGATCTGAATTTTGAAAGCATTAGATGTATATAGCATTTGGCCTTGAATCTTATTAGTTGAGCTTACTTAGCAGTCTTCAAAATGAGCTGTTTCATTGTTGCAAATTAATAGCAAGGACAATTTTTTACTTAAAATGGCGTAGGCAATAGTGCTTGAGCAGGTTGTCGTTATTAAGTTGTTACCTAAAAGAGGAAAGTGCCTTTTACTGACCCACGTGAAGACACAGCGAAAAACACTTAGAAGTTAAGTGTTTCTTGGAAGATAAGTCCTAAGAATCTTCAAGTAATTCGTTCATCGAGTCCACGTAGATTAATAATCTGCATACATCGGGTCCCTCAATCAATAGCCTTCGTAGAATGAGCACATCGGCAGACTTTGTTTTTCAGCACTCTTGTGCTACTTGAATACACATCGACACACTATGCTTCGAGCGCAAGTCTATTGATCATATATAGCGAGCTGATTGAGGCCATTTGAAATGCATCAATACTAACTAGTTATTGCTAAGTCTCAATAAAGTTACCTTCTAAGATGTAGCACGCGGTCTACTTATATGTATGCTTATAGTCACTCTTCTAAGACTGAGTAATGGACTCAATCAAATTGGTAAGGGGACATATATTAGAACCAACGGATGACACCATGACTAAATTCCGTTAAAAGATTAACAGAATTCCCTTTTGACCCTCAATTGCACTGGAAATATAAGGGCAAACTTCAAAATTTGTCCCTATACTTTTTGCATTTTTGGTATTTGTCCTTGTACCATTTTTTTTTTTTACACCATCCTTGTACCACGAACATTGAACATAATTGGTCCTTCTGTCGAATTTTGTTAAATTTTTCTGTTAAGTCGTCCCCGTACCTTGCATGTGCTTTTCACCAGGGGTAAAATAGTCATTTCAATAAAAAGTCCAGGGAACAAAAGCACAAGGGGTGAAGCTAAAAAATTGGTTCATCTTCTTTACAAAAACGCACAGGCGTGCTCTGTTGCGATGGTTTTCAAAAAAATTTTCAAAGCTTGTTTATACATGCCTTGCCAAAACTTAAATACAACCACATCCAAGACTGCCTCTCCTCCGATTCTCTCTCCTTCTACTTCCCGCTCACAATCAGTTAAAAAGAAACATAGCTTTGAAAACCCACTTCAATTTTTTATACCAAAAATCACGCGAACACACACATTTTCAACCCATGTCGAAAATCATAATTCAGAGAATGAGAACAATCGGATTACCTCAACGAGTTTGTCAGTGTGTGTAGTCGCGGTTCCTCCTTGTGCCGGCAGCCTCCTTCTCTTTCTAGTTCTCTCCAATTCTTTGACTCAAGAAACACCCTTCGCTCTCTTTTTCTGTTTGAATTCTCAAACTACTGTACATTCCCACATGTCTAGCCCGTTCCAGAGGAATATAGTAGGCTTTGTCCTTTCTAGTGTTGGCGGTGATCGATGGTCTTGTGTTAGTGGCGGGTGGGGAGGATGTTGCGGTGGTGCAAGTGGTGATGGCGGGTTTGGTGGTGCAGGTGCTTATGGAGCTGGGTTGTAGTCTACAGTGGTGGAGGTGGCAGTGGGACTTGTGGTGGAGGAGGTGGTGGTGAGAGCATTGGTAGAAATGGTGTCTATTGAAGTCGAAGGAGAGGTTTGGGGTGATTGGTGAATTGGGGATTGGAAAGAAGGTGGTTTTAATATTTTATTTGACAAATTACACAATTAGTCCCTATACTATATCCAATGAAATGACTATTTTATCCTCAGCAAAATCAAGTGACATGCATGTGAGGACACTTAACGGCAAAAAGTTGACGAAATTGGACGGAAGAACCAATTCCGTTTGAAATTTCAGTACAAGGACTACTGGTGTGGGGTAAAGACGAATCCCAAAAAATCTGAAAAGTACAGGGATCATTTGTGTAGTTTGCCCAAAATATAATCTTGAGATTTAATGTATAAAACCATAGACTCCCTAGTGCAAAAATATGTAAACCTGGAGGCAATAAAATACAAGTAACCCTAAATCTAATGACTTGTATTTTCCATATTTGGTAAGTGGGAGTTTGGGACGTGGAATTGTGATAAAGAAACCAAGGGCCAGCCACAGATTGACTTAAAATAGGCCCATATCAGCACATGGATTTGGCGATTATGGGGTTAAACTAATCCTTGGTTTGAACTGAAATGACCCCTAATTTTTTTTTTTTTGGTCAGATAAAATGATCCTTATTGATGACCAGCCAAGACAAGGAAAGGCCGTACACAAGAAGCAGAATAACGCGCTCATTTGTTCTTCAATGTGTGTAGAACTCTTCTTCTTATTTTTTAATTTTTCTTTCATTGATTTGGTTTTTTTTTTTTACTCTCTTGCTTCATCAATATATTAATGTACAACACAAAAAATACAAAAATAAAATAAATATATATATCCTTAAACAAACGTGCCACTTTTCCCAAATCATCATGCTTGCATCATACTAACATGTAACACTTGTTATTTCTGTGTGTTGACTTGATATTGACTAATTCTTTTTTATAAATCAACATGTGACTAAATTAAATTAAAAATTTACTTATTTTACTTATATTTTAGTAAATAAAATTTCATTATTAAAAATTATCTTAAAAATATTATGGATTACAACTTTCTTAACTTTGCAAAAACAAGTAAATTTATGTAAATTATCGGTCAAATTTTAATTAAGTTGACCAAAAAAAGTCGACAATAGACTCTTGCTAGGAACGGAGGGAGTAAAACCGAAGATGGTAGTCATCAATCAAAGACAAAACACCATGAAAGCCCCACCTGAGAGAAGAACCATGATCACCGTTCGTAGCCACTGAGAAGACGTGGACCACGTCCACCGGAGACCAACGCCCGAACCTAACGAGATAACCGGAGTCAAAGATAGGGACAAGGAGACTAGCTCCAACACACCGAACCAGGCCCGAACATGATTGAACCCCAAAAGATAGCTATGTTTACCCGTTCCCCTCTAATTTCAGATTACATTAATGTTGTTTTAATTTTTACTCCCTCCATTCTTACTGTTGTGCACAGCGGAAGACTAGCAAACAAATTAACAGAGTATAATATGATCAATCACAAAGAAGAGAGAGAGAGATTGGGGCCAACGGACTGTCGAAGTTTTATTAGAGACACACCTTCAAACGTTCTAGGTATAAAACTATTTATATGGATACAATAGAAAACCTAAAACCCTTTAAAGGCTAAAAACGGACAAAATAGCAACAGACCTAAAAACGGAGCTGAGCGGTCGCTGAGGCCCAGGCCAATAATCTACGATGCACATGTCCAAAACTCGAATAGTCCGTACCGCGGGGGAACTAGCCTGTTGCCTAGTTAATCGAGCCATCTCATTCTCAACAATCTCCACCTTGGCGAGTATTCACCCAACCCCTTAGAAGACAAAGAACACGAACCCGAAACCACTTCGAGCACCTGTAGAACTGGACCTCCCACATCTCTAACAGCTAGCGATATGCAACAAATCCAAGCAATGCTTGAACTTGTCAGTTACAACTGGCTTCGTCAACATGTCTGCAGCATTATCTGTGGTGTGAATCTTCTCAAGCAGAATATCCCCATTATCAATCAACTCACGAATCTTGTGAAACCTCACATCGATGTGCTTCGTCCTTAAGTGATAAATCTGATTGCACTTTGACTGTCACAATGCAACAGAACTCCACCTTACTGAACACCTAACTCCTTGACTAAGCCCCTAAGCCATAGGGCTTCCTTTGCAGCTTCAACAACTGCCATGTATTCCGCCTCGGTTGTAGACAATGCAATAATGGCCTGAAGCATAGCTCTTATATGTCCACCTGCTAGGGTAAACACATAACCTGTGGTAGATCTCCTACGATCATTATCGCCTGCATAATCTGAATCAACATACCCTACGACTGAAAGCCCCACACTCTGCTTCTCAAACATAATACCATAGTCCACAGTGCCCTTCAAATATCTGAAAATCCACTTGATTGCTTCCCAATGCTGTCTACCTGGATTAGTCATATACTTGCTTACCACACTAATTGCCTGTGCCAAATCTGGTCTAGTACATACCATGGCATACATGAGACATCCCACTGCGCTTGCATAGGGAACCTTTGACATGTGTTGAGTTTCTTCAACTGTAGTTGGGGAATCTGAGGTAGATAAACTGAAGTGATTCGCTATACTAAGAATCTTTTTGGCAGCCCCCAAATCTTTCATGTCAAATTCCTTATTTAATAAGGTCTTTAATTTCTTGACCTCATTAACACTTCTACTAGCAATAAGCATGTCATCTACATACAGTAACAGAAAAATAATAGAGCCATCATCAAGGCTTTTCACATACACGCAACAATCATACTCACACCTCTTATAGCCAATACTAACCATATAAGTGTCGAACCTGGTGTACCACTGTCGCGGAGACTGCTTTAGCCCATGAAGTGACTTCTTCAGTTTACAAACTAAATGCTCCTGTCCAGGATGACTGAACCCATGTGGCTGCTCCATAAAGATCTATTCTTCTAACTCACCGTGTAGAAAAGCAGCCTTCACATCAATCTGCTCCAACACCATATCATAGTGTGCTACAAGACCCAACATAATTCTGATCGAAGTGTGTCTCACAATAGGCAAAAAATCTCATTATAATCTATCCCTTGTTGCTGTGAGTACCCCTTTGCCACCAACCGTGCCTTGAACTTTTCCCCCTCTTTTTCTGATACTGCTTCCTTTCGCTTGAATACCCATTTACAACCAATTGCTCGCTTCCTCTTGGGAAGGTCCGCCAACTCCCATGTGTTATTCTTTTGAGGGAACTGGCCTGTTGCCTGGTTAATCGAGTCATCCCATTCTCAACACTTACATTTTACATTTAAAAAATACTCAGTTTTGACTTTAAAAGTCAAAACAAGACAATAATTTAAGAAGGCAGTATCTGTTTTTTGCGAGGTTAAAGCCCCCTTAACCTATTTGCGGTACGGTTTTCATTTTTCGTTTTTCGGTCAGGTTGGCCTCGTCTCTCGCCAACGTTTCTCTAATTCTCTTAGAGCCTGTTTGGTATAGCGTTTTGAAAACACAGTGTTTTGAAAATGCAGTGTTTCTAAAACACAAATTATTTAAAACGCTGCTTTTTTCTTTATAAATGTGTTTGGGATTTTATGTCAAAACGCAGATTTTTATTCCTTACTGCGTTTTGGGAAAAAGCTAGAAATTCCAGCGTTTTAAAACGCAGCTTTTTCTACCGCAGCATTAAAACGCTAAGTTAGGGAATAAGCTGCGTTTTAACCCTGCGTTTTGGCCAAAACGCTCGAACAAACGGGCTCTTAGTATCACTGGTGTGACACTCGACAAGTATAATCCTAGGTAGAAGGCGTTGGATGGTGGGCTTGGAATAACCCCCAAGAAGGAGCAGCGGTGAGGTCTTAGTTATTGTGACTGGGTTGATGCTCTACGGTGATTGTGCCGGAGTTGCAAATATGATTTTCACTTGTTCCAACTAGTTGTGTGCATTCGCGCGTCGTTCATCTAGTATTTGTAGTGTTATGATTTCCACCTGTTCCACGATCTTTCCCTTGATGGGTGTGGTGACCGTTACTTGTGGATCAATCCACAGAAAGACATATATCTTAGGTTGTGATCTTCTTACTGTCTTAAATGGATGGCATCTTTGATCCTCGATCTTAGCTAGCTCGGTGGAGTTATCAGGATTCATCCTCGATTACCTTGTCATCCCTCGGCAAGTCTCGAGCCTGTGCTGCTCCGTTAGATTGTAGTAGGCTTGGATACTTGGCACACACTGAGGGAGAAAAGGTAGGCATTGAGGTGTGATAAGGAACAATAGTTGAGAATAGGTAAGAGCTTCTTCGGCCATATTCGTCTATATTCAAAGTTAAGATTCAAAAAATATACATAGGCTTAGCCATCCTTAAATCTTATACTCCCTACGTTCTAAAAAGATAGTCCACTTTTGATATCGAAAAGTCAACCTAAGATATTGAATCACTATTTTAACATACATTTCTTATATTTTAGGTAATAAATTCAATCATTGAAATAATATGAAAAATTCTATAAACTACACCTTTGAGAATTTAACAAGAAAAAGTGCATTTGTACTCCCTCTACCACAATTGAAGAGGTGCACATTTCCTTTTGGTTTGTCTCCATTGGAGAGGTACATTTCCTCTTTAAGAAACTATTTTTAACGTAAGGTCTATAATACTCTTTAAATTTGTAGTTGAAAATAATCTTATCATATCGCCTAAAACGAATTTTAAGTTTTGACCACACAATAATAAAGGTATTTTAGAAAGTTCCTGCTATTTAATTTATTTTTTAATTTACACATTAAGTCAAAGTATACTTTTTTAATTGGGATGAAGAGAGTATTGATGAGGTGACATCTTCTAGGCCAAGGACATAATAGTACAAGCATATTGCCAACCCTGTGTGTGAGACTGTCAAAATCTGTCACCACCCTGACAACTCACATTGCAGCTCCATGAAAGGGACAGCAACCCTATACAAACCCCCTTAGTCTTCTTGACCAGGGTAATGCACATTTCTCTCTTCGAAACTCTTATTTCCATTCATCTTCCTTGGGAGCTCTACTGATTCTCAAACCGGAGTTGCTTTGTGCAAGGGCAACACTCCACCCTAGGAACCACGGTCTTGTTTTGCAGTTATGCGACCCATACAGGATAGATATCCTCAGCCACTTAACCAAACTACCCACTAGGGCATCTTCAAGTATAAATTTGTGTTCAAAACATAATAAAATTGACAAAATAAAATTAAACTAGGACTATTTTTTGGGATGGAGGGATAATTTGGAAGATGATTATTCCTTCATTGCAGTGGGCCTACTCCAAGGCCCAAGGAATTTTATCTGTCTCGTTGCAGCGCTTGTTGAAGATTGCAAAGCCGTCCTAACTGAACTCGAAAGCCCAATTCAACAGGCATGATAATTCATGTCTTCACGATAGTAACAGTAAGGGCCGTTATGTCGCGGAATATTTCTTTTTACCAAATGAAGAAAAGGAAAAGAAAAGGTTTAATATATAATTTGGTCCCTGAACTTTAGACCTTTTCCTGATTCGGTTCTAGAACTTTGACATTTCCTATTTTGGTCCTTGAACCGCACTTTAAGCCTTACAGTTCGTCCCTCAAGTGACGGCCGTTACTTTTGACGTTAATAAATGTATGTAATACCCGAAATGCCCTTACTAGCTGCTGACTTTGATTCCACGTGGACAAAACGTGATTTACTTAGAATTAATTTTTTTTTTCTTCTGGTTTCTCTCACTCTTGCTTTCTCTTTCTTCTGGTTTCTCTATCTCTCTCTTTCTTTCTCTCTCTTCTAGTTTTTCTCTCTCAGATAAAACCATTTCCGCTCTCTCACTCTCTCTCTTTATCTCTCTCTTTCTTTTTCTCTCTTTTCGTTTCTCGTTTCTCTCTCTCCCTCTTCATCACCGACCCCAGATGAGTTTCATCACCCTCTTTACCTCCTTTCATTCTTATCTTTCGACCCCAGATGAGTTTCATCACCGATTTGTTCGAATCTCGTGAAAAATACGTATCCAATGATGATGAGGACGATTTGGGTTCAATTTTGGATCCCATTTTCGACACCCTAAACGACAACGCACATGAGCTAGGGCTAGGGTTTGGGGTTGAGATTGAAGGACGCGTCGATGATCTACGTGTTGTTGGAATTGAATCAAATTCTGCTACAGAGGAGATAGATTCAATTGAAGATGATTATGATAGTGTCACTGTTGGCACTGTTGGGGATATGATAGTGGCACTGTTGGGGATATGGCACTGCCGGAAAAAGTGGTGGGGATCTCTGTTAGCCTCTCCGGTGAAAGCCTTTGTTGGGCCCGAAAGGAAAGGAAATGACAGGGTGTAGAGGACTGGTTTTGGGGTCTGGCTGCTTCCCCTGTTGCTACTAACTTCCCTAGTTGTTGCTAACTTCCCCTGTTGCTCCACCGCATTGTAGAGGACAAAGAAAAGACTATAAATCTCGATGTTAGACCTAAGACAAACGGGTTGTGAAGAAAATTCGTTCCATTTTTAATCAATTTGAGAATGGGATTGTTCCAGAATCAAATGATTTGAAATGTGTTGTCAGCAATTTGGGAATTTCTAGCTGGAGTAATTGCAATAAGGAGATCAATTTGGGTTGATTTCATTTATGTTTAATTTAGCCAAAATGTGTGTATGTGTGTGTGTGTGTTTATGTGATTTTTGTTTAGGCAGATTAGAAGGGTGTGGTAATTGAGAAACTGGGTGGGATTTGTAGATATATGTTTAAAGTTGGAATGAAGGGTTGCAGTGATTTTATTCAATGGCTTGGACCAGACATGTCTGTAAAGTTCCTCGTGTGTTTGGAGAACCCATCTGATGTTGTTCGTGTTAGTGTTGTTTCAAGTTATTGGCGAAAATTTGGTGAAGATGAAGTCATTGTCGTTGAATCAGATTTGGTGAAGATGAAGCCATTATTGTTGAATCAAAAGAAATAGAGCAGACCACAGTGATAGATTGATATATGGACCCAGAAGAAGAGGGATATAGAAACTAGAAGAGAGAGAGAGAGAGAGAAAATGGTTTTAGCTTACAAAAGAAAAAAATATATTAATTCCAACTAAACATCGTTATCCATCATGGAATCACACTCAGTATTTAGTAAGGGCATTTTGGGCATTTCAAACTTTTATTAACGTGTAAAGTGACTGCCATCACTTGAGGGACGAAATGTATGGCTTAAAGTGTGGTTTAGGGACTAAATTAGAAAAGGTCAAAGTTCTAGAACCAGATCAGGAAAAGGTCTAAAGTTCAGGGACCAAATTATATATTAAACCAAAAGAAAACAAGGAACTGACCTCCTATTCGTTGCTTTCAAAGTTTGTTGCTAAAAAACTTTGACATGGATAAAAGAATTACAGTCGTAAACTTTGTACCCAAGACAAAACACCTCGGTCTCTCATGGCCTCCAGATTCAGCCATCTTCAAGCAGAAGTTGAGCGGATTGGAGCCAAATCCATCACCTGCCTGTTACCAGCATTGCTACCCTACAACTTGCACATGGATACTCATCAGTTAATGCTACCTTCGCCTTCAAAATAGTGTTAATGCTAGCAGCAGAAGTTTAGCGGATCAGAGCCACATCCATAACCTGCCTGTTACCAGCATTGCTACCCTACAACTTGCACATGGATACTCATCAGTTCATGCTAATGCTAGCAGCAGAAGTTGAGCGGATCAGAGCCACATCCATCACCTGCCTGTTACCAGCATTGCTACACTACAACTTGCACATGGATTCTCAACGGACTGAGATCAGGATAAAAGGGGACAAGACCACCAAGAAGCCATAACTTGATAGTTCAGGAACCGCTATTGTCATGTAGCCATTATATCTTCTAAATTCTACTTAAAAGAGCAAATCGATGACACTAAGCAGACAAGGCTTGCAAAAACAGAAAGACGTATTTGAAAGTAAAAAGCCGTAATAAACAGACTTAAAGACATACTACTTCACCTGTGATTAGAATGAGATCAAGTAAATGGAATTGGAAAACAAGATCCAAAGAATAGTAAAAAAGAAATAAAATAAGCCCTAATATCTATTGACTGCCAAATGATTGTTATTCATTAGCACAAAAATCACTTCAACAATACAGATCACAGGAAACTTGTGGTCTTATAATCTCTTGGCAAAACAGGACAATAAAAGGTTTGGGGGGTGGGGAGAGAAAGAAAAGAAAAGGAAAACCTAAATGGTAAAGAACTTACAAGGGTGTAAGTACGTTGCTCAATACTAATAGCATATCTTCTGTACATCAAGAAAAGATAATGTTAATCTATGGAACAGATGGGGTAGCTGTAGCTGGCATGGAAGCAGTGTCTCTGCGGAACTCTTTGACAATAGCAGCCAGTGCCTCGGGATTTAGACCAAGATCACAGAGTGCAATGAGGACAGAGAGTGTGTGACGATCCAGTCCTGTGTCAAGAATGTTTGACATGTGAAAAACCAGGTCTAGAGATTCCTGGGCAGTCCGTGCTGGATCCATGCCGCAACTGCTTACACCTATATGCAGAAGTGTCTTTCAGAACAGCTAAAGGAACAAAAAAACCCTGGAGTGCAAACCAATGAAACAGATGCAGTTAGATATAGGTCATTTTAAGAGACACTGTAACAGAATAATGCACTGTATTAAATAATCGTGGAACAAATGACTATCGACCTACAAAACAATAAATGGACATGGACGTGAATTACTTTACTAATAAGAGACCAGCACCAACTGAAAAGCTTTAATCTCTTAAAGCTATCTGCACTAAAATTCATCCAAAAACCGGAAATACGATATAGAACGATCCGCGTCTTTCCTATCATGGATGAAGAAAAGCGGCATCAAACCGCAGGCCATATGAAGGACAACATACCATACTACTAGACTACTATTGTAACACCAAAACGGAACCAGAAAGAAATCTTGTAACAAATACCCCTCCACTGCTCCGAGTCAAAAGGGTTCAAGAGAGATTGACGAGTATTGAAACTACAAGTAAAAATAAATTTGGAGGTTAAATTTGTCATTTCAAAGATGTCTATTTGGATTTCTATGAAGAATTAGCGGAAGTTCAATTTCATCAAATGCAGCTTTACTTCACAAGGCTAACCAAATTGAAAAATAAGTCTGCAACTAGAATTTCTTACTTCCTTAAATGCAATACTCTTCCACATAAATCTTTAGTTAAGTAATTGTTAATCATGACCAGAAGCAAAAGCTCGAAACCAAACTGAACTGATTGATGCTTCGAACGAACTGGTCGGCTTGGTTCGGTTCGGCTCAGTTTCAAGGTTTGAATCATTTTGCCAAAGTCAAGAAATTGAAAAAAGAAATACAAAACGAAACACTGCTAGCAGATTGAAACTGAAAATAAAAAACACCAAACATACACGGAAAGCAGGAGTAGTAAACAAAAAAGACTGATTATAGGGCACATTGCAAGGTGCCAAAAGAATGGGAAAAAAGGCCCATTAAAAGGAAGAACAAATTGAAGGAAATAATAAAGAACCCTAAGTACTTCCGTCTTCAAAATTATATAGCTAATCGTCAAAGCATCCAGTACAAAAATTAAAAAAGAGAAAAATTTAGACTTAAATTTGACTTGAACAAGTAAATCTCTGAATGAAAATCAAAAGATTAAAGGAATGAATAAATTTAAAAATTGAACAGTCATTAATGCTTTAAACTTACAGTTGATGAGCTTGTACAATCGATCTCGTTATCATCCAAGTCAAAGAGGAACTCAGTGAGTCATATCTGAGCGAATGAGTTCGAAAATCTAGAAAATATTCAACCGGGTGATGTAAAAGAAAAAAAAAACAAAATTAATTTCCAATTATGGTGATGAAAAAGAAGAAATTTGAAAGAGATTTGTCTAAGCTTGTGTTTGTGAGTGTGAGAGAGAGAGGGGTTACCATGGCTGAGAGAGCTCCAGTGATTGAGCTTCTTTCCCCGGATTTTCAGATCTAAGTACTAACTTTCCCCTTAGCCTTCGGCCTCGCATCCAACAGAAATCCCTTGGCCGTCTATTTTTTAGCTTGCAGATTCAGTCGGTGGAATCTATCTTTGAAAGCCCGATAGCCAATCCTTCACTCCTACCCGTACACAAATATGTAAACAAATACTATGCGAGTAGCCTCTCTCCCCCCTCGTATACCCTTGGATGGCTATCGGGAAGAGATGATCTTCTAAAACTACGAAGGCAGCGCAAGAGTATGCGCTATTTCTAACTTTAAGAGTAAGGTGTCAATCCAGCCGGCAAGCCGTCAAACGAGCCTAACCGGATTGAGGCGGTTAGTTTAGTTCGGTTTCGTGGCTTAAATGGTTCAACTCGGTTTGAGTTTTTTTGAAAAATTGAGTGTTTTGAATCAGTTTGTGTTAGGCTTGTTGATCTAAGTGTTAGGTTTGTTGATCTAAGTTAAATCGAATCAAATCAAATCATATTGAATCGAACTGTCAAGCCAAATTGTGAAATTGAACCGGCCAAATAATTGAACAATATCTTGATCTGACCGATCGTTGGTCATAAGTAGACTTATATCCTCCGTTAGACTTATATCCTTCGTTAGATTAGAGTATATAAAATCTAATAAAATCATAAAGCCTTTACAATGTTTATTCTTTACTCATGTATCTTAAGTTCTTTCAACTCTCAAGCTATAGAAAAGTGGAACTGAAAATCTCGTTGATGCTATCAGCTTCTTTAATTTTCACGCCGTTACTCCACGTCATTGATTCCTCACGGTCAAGTCCTTAACTAGTTGACTCTTCTTCCGGTCTTTCTCGTGGAAATGCATACGATATGACCTTTACAATATTGACTTACCAAGCCGAACCACAAAACCAAACCGTCAAGTCGAACTGAACCGAACCGTCGTTGTTTAGTATGGTTCGGTTCGATATTTTACTAACCGAAGAATTGCGATTTAACTCATATTTTATCTCAAACCAAATTAAACCAAACCAAACCATTTACGCTAGTAAAAAGCGAGCAAGAAAGCAAAGATAGCATAGCCCTCTTTTTTCTTTGAGCAGCCACAATTTTAAAAAAAGTTCACTCCAATAAGTATCCTTAGTACTATCATTTAAAAACCTCAATTTCCAAACCTGCTCCAATTAAATTTATCTTTTCTCAACTAAAAAACGTTGATTTCTGTACTTGTGCAAGATTAAAAAAAAAAAGAAAAAGAATGGAATGAAAGTAGCTACTATTTATGATATAATACACTCTATATTAAAATAGTGATATAGAGAATTTTAGAGGTCGAGTGTTGTTAAGAGTGTTCACCAGTTTCAAGGGGGAAAAATTACTTTTAATTAATTTTTTTTGGGTGGAAAGTTAGATTGAGAGATAATAGTCTAGGGTCCCTTTGACTCCATTTTTTAAACCCTCTTAATTGGCAGCCCAAAATTCCTACAATTTGAAGATATTAAGACTCCGTTTATTTCATGAAAAGTAATCTATAAAAATATTTTTTCATTTTTTAATGTTTGATAATACTAAAAAAATATAGTCAATTTAAAATATTTTACAATCAATTAAAAAATGAACCATATACTAAGAAAATAATCTCGGAGGTGTCCCTTTGTAAATTATTTTCCAAAATAACGCAATAATCCCTAACTCTCCAAAGTATTTAAAACAATATACTCCAATTCAATTACTACAACGCTTTACCTGCCACTGCCCTTCACTCCCTCCCCCCCATACGTGAATACGTGAGCATGCTTATAGTTGTCACACCACCACCTTTCCCCCTTCTCTCTCATGCACATATGCTATGTTTTTATATTTATTTTTATTTTTTTAGAATTATAAGTTAATAAAACACTTTAGGGAGAGTTTATTTTCATTACAAAATTTACTCATTCACTACGTTTATTTAAATTTGATGTGCATATTCTGGACCTGCTAAGTTGTATGGACTTCACTCCAGCAAATGGGTCCGAAATGAATAGAGGTCCGGTCTACTCGGGTGTATATATATAATCCCTACTATACCAAGCGAAGGTATGTCATTCTTTATACGAGGAATACATATTTTAGTCTATATTCTCTAATGACCGATATACTGATTATCACGTCGGAGGGCTTTGGCGGGGACCCTCCCTGCCCCTCTCACGGTGTCTTTTTGCAGACAATTATACGTCAGATATCTGAATCCAAGCAACAACAACGATTGGCTCGGCACCCTCGGTGCGCCCGAATTTTTTGGCATCATCAGTTGGTTCCTTTGCCGGGAACGAGGACAACAACAAATTGAGATTGTAATTACTTTGGTGCGAGACTTTTGGTCGCTGGTTGTAGTACCCCGTTACTACATTATCATCACCAAGACGGTGGTGGCACGGTCGTGGTGACTCTGTGCAATTGAACAGTAAAGTAAAGTATATATATATATATATATATATATATATATATATATATATATATATAGGGGGAGTATTCAATGGTTACTTCAAAAATATAACCATCAATGGTTACTATCATATCAACCATTGGATTGAAAATCAATGGTTAAGATGAAATGGGTAGTTGGAAAATGTAATTAATGCAAGTAGGTGAGTCAATTAATGCAAGTAGGTGAGTCATTTAATGTAATTAATCTTAGCCATTGATTTTCAATCCAATGGTTGATATGATAGTAACCATTGATGGTTATATTTTTGAAGTAACCATTGAATATTTCCCCATATATATATATATATATATATATATATATATATATATATATATGGAGATATTGAATATTGGAATGGAATGACATAAAGTAATGGAATGCGTTAGAACATGGTGCAGTCTTCATCTCCCTAAGTCTTCAAGTCAAAGATTCAATTCCTTGATCAAGCGAGAGAGGACTTTGCCACATGAAGCAAATGGGTTTTATTCAATCAATTTCCTAAGATGCCTTTGGCTGTTAGTAGAGCCAGTTTTCCTATTTTCGATCTTCTCTGAGATTATTAAGCGAATTGGGCTAAGAACGATTGCAACAAAACTGAAAAGTGCCGCTTCTTATTTATCGGCCGAATTCGAACTGGGTTACGTGTTGTCGCTGATCGAAACGGGCTCAGGACAGAAATTGAACACAACAGTGAGCTTTGTCTTCTCCGAACGACGCCGGTGATGAAGATTTTTCCGCCATCTGCTGTCATACACGCCACCATAAGCAAGATGTGGGTTTGACGCGGGCCACGCACCGAAGAGACAAATCTGACGCTAAACCCATTAATCCATGGATATTAACCTCAGATTTGAGTAGATCTGAAAGAGAGAAAGGTGGAGAAAGAGCAGATTGTCCGCCGCCGTGGAAGAGGAGGAAGAAGGGGACAGAGCAGTTACAATATGCGGTTACAATATGTGACGCCCACGATTGCCTTCCACCTCGGCATGTCTTTATTAATAGGCGGTTACAAACGTCTCCCTTTCACTAATGCATCAGTTACAAATAGGGCCTTCAATGCTGAATAGTTATAACATGGCCCATTAGTGCTGCAGGATTACAGTTTGGTCCTTCAATTTAGCACAATTGTAATTTGGTCCTATAATTACTAGTCAGTTACAAGCTAGCCCCTTCACTCATGGAAAGTTATAAAACAGCCCTTCAATGCTGGATGGATACAAATTAGCCCCTTCAATGCTGAATAGTTTCAACTTGGTCCATTTACTGCTAAGAGGTTACAGCTTGGGCCCTTAATTACTAAACAGTTGTAAATGGACCCCTCCACTATTCGGCAAGCTTCGTCGAGGGCACTCCCGCTCGAGTGTTGCTCGCGGCCGAATAGATTATATCCTCCCCGCTCGAGAGTTACTCGCGGCTAAGTAGATCTTGTCCTCCCGCTAGAGTGCTACTCGCGGTTGAGTAGTACACTGCACCTTCCTGTGCTTATTCTCCCCGCTCGAGTGTAACTCGTGGTTGAGTAGATTATATTCTCTCCGCTCGAGTGTTACTCGCGGTCGAGTAGATTTGGTCCTTCCGCTCGAGCGTTACTCGCGGATGAGTAGTACCCCGCGCCTTTTGCGCTTATCCTCCCCACTCGAGTGTTACTTGGAGTCGAGTAAATTTGGTCCTTGGCGGGTGTCAAACTGTCAAAATTAATTTCCTATTTCCCAAATAACGAGTATAGGGTAGTAGGGATCGTATCCACATGGAACATTGTATTCACTTCTTTTAAGAATTCTACGAAGCAATTAAAATAAGAATTTGAGTATTTTATCTAAACTAAATATCAACAATGAATTAATTTAAAAAAACTGAATTAAAAGGGTTTAATAAAAGGAAAAAGGAATTGAGTTTAATTTCAAAGAGAGACGCTTCCAGTACTCTTTATAGGTCCTTTTAATGAATGATTCATGAATAATATTAGTATCAAGTAATAATCTGTCAATACTCATAAACGAACTACAAGTAATTCCAAAATTTCACCACTGCTCATTGATACAAAAATGTCTCAATTAGTTACAAATAAACCGGTTATAGCTATCGACGAACGCCTAACACCCAATCTCTTCTTACGATTTTGATAATTAAGAGAAGTTCGTTAATTATTACTCTAATCAAAAGACAACCCCCGAGACGCTCGTAGGATTTAGTGTTTTGACAGCATTAAGAGAGAGAGACCCAATTCTAAACAGTGCATATTGAAGCAATATGATTTAATTTAGATTATTCATTCCCGCAACACGGTCCGAGTATGCTTGTGATGCCTAAACGGTGTGTTACTTGCTACTTTGTTAAAACCCGAAGATAATTACGGATCAGCGGCTCTAACTAGCAATAGACTATTACATTAATTAAAGTTTGGGCCCTAAACAATATTTAACTAAACAGAATAATCATAAGTCACAAGTTTCTTGCAACTAGAAAATCAGAGAATGAATAAATACTTGAAATAATTGAGAATTAAAAATAAAACTAAGATCTCACAGTAGTAATTTTGAAGAGAATTACTTGTTCATTAATTGGAAGGGAAAGAACTTAGCCACTAAACATGGCTGGAAATTACTTACAAATGACCAAAAGGGAATGTTAAAAATTCAGCAAGTGTTGGAACAAAAAAAAAGGAAAAACTAAGAAAGCTGCTACCAGACTTGAATCCACCCCCTTCAATGCCACTGTAGATGTGTCTATAATTTGATGCCTTTGTTAGGAATATGCCTGTAAATCAGCTGATATATATGTATGCATATTCCAACACAGTGATTTGCTTGTTCCCATTACAACGCATGTTTCACAAGTGGCTAAAAGGGCTGCGTACCGGTTAGTGTGGCAGCTTGTTGAAACAATGCATAGGTCATTAGACTAGGAAGTCTTTGTATATATCCGAGTCTTTGTCCTACCAGAATGATGACAACTTTCATATGGATTAGCTCTTCAATCGCCAGCAGACGTGACCATCGGCAAATGTCTCACTAGCAGACATTTCCTTTAGCTATGATTGTCTATTAGCTATCTCTACATCAGTAGTTCTATATCGGCAGATCCCAGTATCCGCCAAAGCCCTTCATCAGAATAACTGCAGAGAAGCTAATTATTCAAGAGGAACATCATGATCATCCGCTATTTCTACATCAGCAGTTCTATATCGGCAGATCCCAGTATCGGCCAAGTCCTTTATCAGAACAACTGCAGAGAAGCTGAGTGATCACAAGGAACATCGGTCGTCACTCATCACGCTACAAGTCAAAATAGATCCGTTACAAGATCTTTCTGACAAGCCCAAGATACGCATCAATGTCTGCGTCTTCACGTTTACTCAGTAGACATTTCCTCTTCTGTGCATTGGTTGCAGTCTTCAAGGCTTCACCTCCATAAAAGGCGAAACACAGTATGCTGCACTCCAATCAAAGCAATGATACGTCCTAATCAGTCAGCTGCATCCCAGGCAAAGCTCGACACGTCCAAATCAGTCCAGCCTGTTTCACGGACCAGCTTCAAGACAAAAGCCTAACTGAAGGTCTTTGCCCAACAGATCCAAAAATGTACTCTGATGCATTATGAGATTCAGATCACCAACGGGCAAAAACCTATTCAATGCACCAACGAACACCTCTTCTTCTCCAGCCTATATAAGAAGACTCTCATTCTCATCTCAAATAGGCAAGAAGTGTATGCTTATGCTTAAGAGAGGTTGTGGTATTGTTCTTCATTTACTCAATCCAAAACCACACCAACAGAGTGAGAAAACACAAGTGTAAGAACAAACACATTGTGTGAGAGAAAAACAGAATTCCAAAGGCTGAGAAGCTCTGCTTGATCAAAAACTTGGTTTTTGATTTGAGTTCTTTCTTCCTTCGAAGAACTCAGTCTCTTCTGTGGCTGCACCTCCATTCTTCAGCAAAGAGACCAAGCATTCTACAGTTCGTTGAAGCCTGACCAAGCTTGAAGATGTCCGATGAAGAGCCAGAGCCTAAAAATCCAAATTGCATTCATATCGGCAGACTTATACTACATTATAAGCTGTGCCGATTGTGCAATAAATTGTCATCACTTTTGGCCGAGTGCCCAGCACTCAGTTGTTCAAATACTTGCTATTTGAACAACCCCTAATATTCTCTTCTCACACCACTCTAACACTAGCACTTCTCTTGCCCTACCTCCAAGGGTGTTAGGAACTGCTAAGGTTAGAGTTCTAATATGAGTCTTCCGGGGATCCCATCTGACTTTCCTTCTACCCCCGGGGAGATTGCTAGGATAGAGAGTCTAGGTTGATGTACTAAGCATGTTTGTCTTTGATTAAACCTCTGCTGAATTCTAATATAATATATTTTGATGCATTCAGCCTTTATTTCTCTTTCCTGTATAATTTCTTTTATCTTGTGCAATCTGATTATGGAAAGCAATTGATGCATCTAATATAGATTTTAGTTAACTGTTACGCTTCTTGTATAATCAAACGTATACAGTTACTTCAATCTTGTTTGTTATACTTAAGCTGTTTATTCTTCCGCTGCTCAAACTCTTATTTATCAGCCAAGTATAACAACATCTTCCCTCTGCAAGTTCTTCAAATCTGCCGATCCAAGTTGTCCGATTTTACAAACATCGGCTAAGCAGTTAGAACTAGGAAGATGATATTAATTATTTCATCTCTACATTCAACTTAAGTGTTAAAATGGGATGAAAATTTTAAAATACTAAGTATAGGCTATTCACCCCCCCTCTAGCCTATACACTGAGCATACTTCACATGGACCTAACAGCCTTCCTTCCTTGGCGCCAACCTCCTTTTATAAGGTGATCCCATGACTTACACCAACTATTTCCCCCAAAAATAGAGGGCACGATCTCCACTCCTAATCCACTGGCCAGGCAGTTGATTACCAAGTTCTCTTCCTATTCTTTCTCCCCAACAACCGATCTCCCCAGTATTTACAAGAGAGGGAGAAATTAATTAAAGAAAATATTTATAATTTTAGGGATATTAACATTTCCCTAAAATTCCAAAATGGTCAATGTTTGAAATGCCCTCTATTAACAGAAGTCAGCTTTTTGCCCTCTCTACAGCACGTAGAGATGTTAAACGGGCTAGCCCTAGTGGTTTCGGGCCAGCCCTAATGGGCTGCGGGCTAAACGGTCCAATTTTTTCGGGCCACTGATATAGCAGACCTAACCCTAACCCTAGCGGGTTTCGGGCTAAACGGGTCACTATCGGGCTACGAGTAAAGATATAATATAACAATATTTTGAAATAGTGAATCGATAAACCATTCATAACTTTGAGAGTTTCTTATGTTTTTCAAAAAAAATATAAACTAGACATTTTTTACATCGATGTGTTATAATTTTTAACTTGTTATTCTCAAAATAAATAATGTAATAGCTCTACTTAGCAGTACTTCTTTCCAAAAATTTTGTTTATTATTCAGTATTTATTCACAAGTATACAAAGAAGACTTGTAGTGCAAATGATAAATGTGTTTGACTTTGGATTAAAGGTTGTTATTTTTATTCTCATGGTGGTTGTTTTACGTATCTCCTAAACATTGTACGGCCTAATTAATATTATGCGGGCTGGTGGACCAACCCTGAAACCTAGCGGGCCAGCCCTAACGGGTCGCGGGTTAAACGGGCCAACCCTAAAAAGCCCTGATTTTAAACAGGCCAAAAATATTGAGCCCTAACCCTGTGTGTAAGACCCCGTACCAATGTATTAAAGTTAGAATTAATTCAGCAATAGAATTTAGAAACTTTCAAGTTTAAAAACCCTAACGGAGTTGGTACATAGCATGAGTTACATTTTAAAACTTTGGTTTAGGTTTATAATACACCCCAAAGATGTTTTGGAACATCCTAGGATCAATTTGGAGAAAATTCTAAAAATTTATATTGGACAAGCAGCTGGCTCGCGCGAGGGGAGGAGCGCGACCGCGCCACTCGCAAAGGGAAAGGCCAAAATCATATGTCAGGCGCGGCCGCTCTGTGTCACAGGCGCCACCCAACCCGGTTGCTCTCAGTTTTCGACACTTCGAGCTTGCGATTTGTATTGTCGTGCACCTGGCTTTGACACTTAGCAGCAGCTATCATGGGCACACGGTTTGAGGCCTATATAAGGTTGGTTCTCAGCCTTAAAATTCATTCCAAATCACACACAACTCACACACAACACACACTTCATATTAGACACGTTAGTTGCAATACAAAGTTTGTTCGATGCACGGTTGATCAAAGTTTGGACGATCCAACTTGGTGGGAACAATATATTTGAGAAGAAAACTCTTTCGGAAAGCTTAGTTGGGATGTAAGTTACTAACCCCTCCTATTTAAGATATATACATGATTAACTAAAAATAGTTTCATGTCATGATAAAATGTGTATTAATTGTTAGTATGTGATATGAGATATTTGAAATGGTTAAATAAATGTTTCGGGTTAGTAGTACTAAAATTAGTACCATGAATTATAGAGTGATGTTATGATTAGCCGGACATATTCAAAGTTTAGTAATGACTCTAACAGAGTCAAATAGGATGTAATGATATTACATCAAATAATAAAGTGATGACTCTACTAGAGTCAAATATAATTAACTGGTGATATATGAAGTGTCTCTAAAATATTAAGAAGACACATTAGTAAAGTTGTAATGTCATAAATGCTATGACATATATGGTAAAGTAGATATAGAATACGTACGGGATACAGAGTATCACGTCACAAATAAAAGTAAAATATAGTTTGATGTCATACGGGTATGTCACGATAATGATGAGATCTATTGTAAACTTGGAACGAAGGTAGTTCTGTAAAGTAGATTAGTAATGATAACGCTATGACATATAAAGAGTAATAGCATGTGATTAGTAATGTGCTTAGTATTCACAAGCACTTTGACAGAATAGTTAATGGTTGGTAAACATCTACTTGACCATATTGATATGTATTACGCTTAAAGTAAAGATATTGTGTATGTGTTTATGGAATGCAGTATGAGAATAATACAAGTAAACATCTACTTGTTTATGAAGTTAAAGTAAGATAAAGAAATTACAAGTAAATATCTACTTGTTTGTAATAATGAGATCCAACTAGTAATTACTGGGAAGAGCATTGATGCAATGAATACATGATGAAAATCATGATGCGCGGTAATAACCGTGGACTCAGTAATGATCCTGCCACTGGCCATGGTAGAGGGTAGCTCACTGTCATAACCAATAGGGTGACATTGATATGCTGCGACCTTGGTTGCCGTCAGGTAACTAGAGGCATGGGAAAGGGCTACCCATAGAGGTGAAGCCACCCATAGTACCAGTTATGAGGAAAGGGCTGCCCGTAGAGGTGAAGCCACCTATGAAACAAGCAAAGGTTCTTATTCAGGAACTTGCATTGTAATAGCAGAACATGTACAGACAGGAAGAGTAAGGTGAAAAGAAAAAGGAATGTTGAGGCATATCTCGACACTGGTAAGAGTATTATAAGTTACTTGTTATATGATAGCCATGCGTGTCGGTTGGTCGCGGTCTTCAACTGGTATGGGACGGTTGGCGGCTGCTGAGCCTCTGATATTGCATGGTATTATAATGTGTTTTCCTATGTATGAAGTGATCGCAGTCTTCAACTGGTATGGGACGGTTGACGGCAGCTGAGCCTATCGTGCGTATGAAATTATTTGTTGTTGTGACATATTGTGTTTAATATACTGCATGATAACATGTCATGCATCTAGTAACTTACTAAGTTTTGACTCACCCCGTATCTGTTTTAAACTGTTAGATCTCAACAAGACAGTAGTATCCAGTATTTTGGGGTCATTTAGCAGAATTTAGTGCCGGTAATGGTTCGAATAATAGTTTGATGAAACTGTGTATCAGTAAGGTACATAGATGGGAAAAGGACAGGGCCGACAGAAGTTGTCGTAAGGCTGTGTAACTCTGATTAGTAATGTTAAGCAGAGATTATTAAATGTTTCTTGAGATCATTAACTTAAGTTTATATATGATGTTTTATAATTCAATTTTAGCAGAACTTTTACTGCTAATTAATATTATATGTTTGGTTTATACACCGGCTCGGGGGTTAGTCCGTATAAGAACTCGGGTCGGGGCATGACAACGTGACCTCTTTTCAACTACAGCCCACTTTGAATAACACATGCCCATTCGGAGCTCTGTTGTCATACTTCCTTCAAGTCAGCCTCATTCCCACCATCAATCTTCATTTGGCCTGTAACCATCAAACATGGAAAAAAATACCCATAAAAGCACAACATTTATTATTAGTTAAAGTACAAAACCAATGGTAAATGTCACACTTATTTGAGCTTATCAGTCCTCCCGCTTGAGCGTTACTCGCGATTGAGTGGTACCACGTGCCTTCCTGCGCTCATCCTCCCCGCTCGAGTGTAACTCGCGGCTGAGTAGATTATATTCTCCCCGTTCGAGTGTTACTCGCGGCCGAGTAGATTTGGTCCTCCCGCTCGAGTGTTACTCGCGGTTGAGTTGTATCCCGCGCCTTCCTGCGTTTATCCTCCCCACTCGAGTGTAACTCGCGGCTGAGTAGATTATATTCTCCCCGCTTGAGTGTTACTCGCGACCGAGTAGAATTGGTCCTCCCGCTCGAGTGTTACTTGCTGTTGAGTAGTACACCACACCTTCCTATGCTAATCCTCCCCGTTCAAGTGTAACTCGTGGCCGAGTAGATTATATTATCCTCCTCACTCGAGTGTTGCTCGCGGCTGAGTAGATTATATCCTCCCGGCTCGAGTGTTACTTGCGACTGAGTAGATTATATCCTCCCCGCTCGAGAGTTACTCGCGGCTGAGTAGATTATATCCTCCCCGCTCGAGAGTTACTCGCGACTGCGTAGATCTTGTCCTCTCGCTAGAGTGTTACTCGCGGTTGAGTTGATTCCTTAATTAATATTTGAGGTCATTTGACTGCTCCCAGGTCGAGCTCATGACTTAGTTAATTTTAAGGCTTATATATTGTTACGCTCCCAGGTTGAGTTGATTCCTTGATTAATGTTGAGGTCATTTGACTGCTTGCAGGTCGAGCTCATGACTTAGTTAATTTCAAGGATTATTGTTATGCTCCCAGGTCGAGTTGATTCCTTAATTAACGTTTGAGGTCATTTGACTGCTTGCAGGTTGAGCTCATGATTTAGTTAATTTTAAGGTTTATTATTACGCTCTTAGGTCGAGTTGATTCCTTGATTAATGTTTGAAGTCATTTGACTGCTTGCAGGTCGAGCTCATGACTTAGTTAATCTTAAGGTTGAGTTCATGACAAGGTCGAGTGAATGCACCTAGGCAGGTCCGAGGCGAACACGAGCAAATATTACTCCTCACCCTCGAGATGAATCTCGAGGAATAAGGAGTGGGGGGCTTCTGATGTGCATATTCTGGACCTGCTAAGTTGTATGGGTCTCACTCCAGCAAATGGACCCGAAATGAATAGAGGCCCGGTCCACGCGAGTATATATATACACTCCCTCCTATACCAAGCGAAGGTATGCCGTTCTTTATACGGGAAATACATACTTTAGTCCATATTTTCAAATGGCCGATATACTGATTATCACGCCGGAGGGTTTTGGCGGGGACCTTTCCCGCCCCTCTCACGTTGTCTTTTTTGCAGACAATTATATGTCAGATATCCGAATCCAAGCGACAGCAACGATCGGCTCGGCACCCCTGGTGCGCTCGATTTTTTCGGCATCATCAAAATTAAAGTTTGTACAGACGAAAATACCTTTTATTCTATCAAAATACAAAAGTTAACGAATATAGAAGTCTTAATTATAATATGTTCATATTAATCTTAGATTTTATTTTAGGAATAAAATTTCATACTTGAAAAATATCTCCTTCAAATCTTGTAAACAATGACATGTCATTTTTATATTTTTTTAATGAGTGTTACAAGTTGACGAAATAGAAATCTTAATTATAAATATGATTATTCAATGTAGTAGGAAAGAAATAAAAATTCTTTGTTCGTTGACATGCAAAATATATTTTAAAAAATTATATTGTGTTGAGTTGTAACTTGATAAATATTAATAACATTCAAGTGCATAAAAATATAAAATAAATTTTTTTTGCATATCTTATTACGTTATCAAAAGTAAATAAAAAATCAAATTTATTGATGTGTAATTTTACATGAAATTATGAAAATAAAAAAATAACTATGTTTGTTAAAAACAGAGAGAAAAGTAAAAGTAATTTGGAAGATTTATCGTATAATTCAAGTGAATGACTTTTTAAAACGTGAACTAATTTGAAGTGATTATTAATGAATATATTGAATTATCAATTTTTATAGTGAAAATAGTCTCTCTCAACATGTTTTTATTAAATCTGCTATATGAGGTGAAACTTATTAGGCTAACAAATGGTGAATTAATTGGTTAAAACAAATATTTAAACGTCGAATTTGGAACACACCACTCTAAAGTGAATAATACAATTTCAATTTATATATAATAAAAAAAAAGAAGAAAGTGTATTTTTTTTTTTCATTACTATTACGAGTAAGGAAAGCATACAACGGTGTTTTATATTTCCTCAAAAAGAAAGAAAAAAAATGAAAGCAAACAAAATAAAGTCTCCTTCTCTCACCTTTCCCAGCCTTAACGAACATTCTTTCTAAAACGTGCCACTTTCTGTTTGTGTAGAAAATAACAAAACAATATTAGCTAACTCCCACAGTCCACACACCTCACCATATCAAACCGCGTAAACAAACAAACCCGTTATTATATTATCACACACACGCGCGCGCGCGCGCGCACACACACACACAATCCTATATATACTTCACTCTTCATCCCTTTTTCTACCATCTTCAGTCACATTTCCATTCAGAGAACCCAACTCTATCCACTTCTCTATCTCTCTCGCTATAAACTCAACTTGGTTCACATTTCTATTCAAAAAATCTTTTAACTTTTGCAGACCCAAATTCATATAATGGAAACTGGTCCAATTCCTTTCCTAAACCATGATGACTACTCCAGTTTCTTTCAAGAACTAGACAGCCCTGTCACTGTTCCAAACACTAAGCGAAGAAAACTTGATTTTGGTGAAGATAATGGAGATGAGTTTGAAGCATCTCTAGACGAATCTGAAGAAAACCCAAATTGGGATTTCGAATTACCACAATTACAACAACAACCCAATTCAGTCTTTGATTTCAGTTTCCAACAAAAACCACCTCAAATGAACGAAATGTTGGATATTGATTCGGGTAAATTAAGGAAAATTCACCGGCAACCCGACTATTTTCCCACCACCACCACCACCACGACGGAGGATTCTTCAACGCGGTACTCAATTGGCGATGGCGGCGGACAGCATCAGCGGAGGTTATGGGTGAAAGAAAGGTCGAAAGCGTGGTGGGAGCAGTACGGCAGCGACGACTGTCCCGACAACGAGTTCCGAAAAGCGTTTCGTATGAGCAAAGCCACTTTTAATTTCATCTGCGACGAGCTTGATTCCGCCGTCACTAAGAAAGACACAATGCTGCGTTTGGCTATCCCTGTTCGCCAAAGGGTGGCGGTCTGTATTTACAGATTGGCCACTGGCGAGCCGCTCCGACTGGTTTCTAAACGGTTCGGGTTAGGCATTTCAACTTGTCACAAGCTGGTTCTAGAGGTTTGCGCCGCTATAAGGCATGTCCTAATGCCCAAACTTCTACGATGGCCTGAAGAGAATAAGTTGAAGGTAATTAAGAAGGATTTTGAGGATATTTCTGGAATACCAAATGTGGGTGGGTCAATTTACACGACCCACATACCCATTATTGCTCCGAAAGAGAATGCAGCTGCTTACTTCAATAAAAGACATACCGAGAGAAATCAGAAGCCTTCTTATTCAACTACTGTTCAAGGGGTTGTTGACTCACATGGGATTTTTACAGATATTTGTATTGGTTGGCCCGGGTCATTGCCCGATGACAAGATTTTAGAAAAGTCAAGTTTGTTTCAAAAAGTAAGGAGTGGATTGTTGAAGGATGTTTGGGTGCTGGGAAATTCGGGTTACCCGTTAATGGATTGGGTTTTGGCTCCATATACCCATCAAAATTTGACCTGGAGTCAACATTTATTTAATGGGAAAGTTGATGAGTTACAAGGGGTTGCTAAGGATGCATTCATGAAGTTGAAAGGGAGGTGGACTTGTTTGCAAAAGAGGACTGAGGTGAAGCTTCAAGATTTGCCTATTGTGCTTGGCGCTTGTTGTGTGTTGCATAATATATGTGAGATGAGAAATGAAGAAATGGAGATAGAACTGAAGTTTGATTTGTTCGATGATGAGATGATGGCCGAGAATGCGTTGAGATCGGCTAATGCAATGAAAATTAGAGACAACATTGCCTATAATATCTTGCACCACCACCATGGATAGGGTAGAAGTTTCTAATCATTGAAATGATTGGGGCAAAAGATTGTTTTGTAGTTTTGAAAGTGATCTGAGTTAAAAATTCATTTCTATTCTCTTTTGGTACGGATATCTTTTTCTATGGCTTGTACATCTATGTTTTATCGAATAACTTCATGTTATTTTAGGGAGTTGGGCTATTCTGTTGTGCACAGCGGAAGACTAGCAAACAAATTAACAGAGTATAATAGGATCAATCACAAAGAGAGAGATTGGGGTCAACGGACTATCGAAATTTTATTAGAGGCTCACACCTTCAAACGTTCTAAGTATACAACTATTTATATGAATACAATAGAAACCCTAAAACCCGTCGCTATGCGGCCGCATACGATTTGCAAGATTTCCGTGCGGACGCACTATGCGGCCGCATGATTTTCAGTATCCTTATGCGGACGCCTTACGCGGACGCATAAATTCCAGTGTTCCATGCGGACGCCCTATGCGGCCGCATGCTTTCCAAAATTTCGAATAGTCTGGCCCCTTGCCTAGGTAATCGAGCCATCCCATTCTCAACAATCTCCACCTTGGCGAGTATTCACCCAACCCCTTAGAAGACAAAGAACACGAACCCGAAACCACCTTGAGCACTCAGAAATGGACCTCCCACATCTCTAACATAGCGATGTGCAACAAATCCAAGCAATGCTTGAACTTGTCGCTTACAATTGGCTTCACAACATGTCGCAAAGATATATCGTGGTGTGAATCTTCTCAAGCGAATATCCCCATTATCAATCAACTCACGAATCTTGTGAAACCTCACATCGATGTGTTTCATCCTTGAGTGATAAATCTGATTCTTCGCTAAGTAGATTGCACTTTGACTGTCACAACGCAATGTAACTCCACCTTGCCGAACACCCAACTCTTTGACTAAGCTCCTAAGCCATAGGGCTTCCTTTTGCTTCCAACAATGCCATGTATTCCGCCTCAGTTGTAGACAATGCAATAATGAACTGAAACATAGCTCTCCAACATATAGGTCCACCTGCTAGGGTAAACACATAACTTGTGGTAAATCTCCTACGATCATTATCGCCTGTATAATCTGAATCAACATGCCCTACGACTGAAAGCCCCACACTCTGCTTTTCAAACATAATACCATAGTCCACAGTGCCCTTCAAATATCTAAAAATCCACTTGACTGCCTCCCAATGCTGTCTACCGGATTAGCCATATACTTGCTTACCACACCGACCGCATGTGCCAAATCGGTCTAGTACATAACATGGCATACATGAGACATCCCATCTGCTTGCATAGGAACCTTTGACATGTGTTGAGTTTCTTCAATCGTAGTTGGGGAATCGAGGTAGATAAACGAAGTGATTCGCCAACGGTGTCGTCACCGGTTTTGCATCTCCCATGTTAAACCTCTCTAACACCTTCTCAACATAGCCGGCTTGAGACAACCACAATCTTCTAGATTTTGTCTCGACGAATCTCCATACCAAGAATCTTCTTGGCCCCCAAATCCTTCATGTCAAATTTCTTATTTAACAAGGTCTTTAATTTCTTGACCTCATTAACACTTCTACTAGCAATAAGCATGTCATCCACATACAGTAAGAGAAAAATAATAGAGCCATCATCAAGGCTTCTCACATACACGCAACAATCATACTCACACCTCTTATAGCCAATACTAACCATATAAGTGTCGGACCTGATGTACCACTGTCGCGGAGATTGCTTTAGCCCATAAAGTGACTTCTTCAGTTTACAAACTAAATGCTCCTGTCCAGGATAACTGAACCCAGTGGCTGCTCCATGAAGATATGTTCTTCTAACCCACCGTGTAGAAAAGCAGTCTTCACATCCATCTGCTCCAACACCATATCATAGTGTGCTACAAGACCCAACACAATTCTCGATCGTGTGTCTCACAACGGCGAAAAAATCTCATTATAATCTACCCCTTGTTGTTGCGAGTACCCCTTTGCCACCAACCGTGCCTTGAACTTTTTCCCCTCTTTTTCTGATACTGCTTCCTTTCGTTTGAATACCTATTTACAACCAATTGCTCGCTTCCCCTTGGGAAGTTCCACCAACTCCTATGTGTTATTCTTATGAAGTGATTCCATCTCTTCCGCCATAGCAGTCACCCACTTATCTTTTTCTGGACTTTTTATCGCCTCCTGATAAGTATTTGGATCTCCACTACTAAGAATAAGAGCATATGAAACCAAATCTTCAAATCCATACCTGACTGGTGGTCTGATTGTTCTCTTGGTTCTTCCACTTGAAAGATTTTCTTCTTCAACCTCTTATGTAGTTACCTCGGGATCGGGAAGAGTGCGATCCAAATCCACCTTCGGTAGCTCCACCTCAATAACATGCTCATTACCCCTTTCGTTTTCTGGCTCCTGTTTCTCATTTTCTTCATGAGTACACTTTAACATAGCTTTCTCATTGAAAACCACATCCCTGCTAATCACCACCTTGCTTGACTTAGGATCCAAAAGTCTGTAACCCTTTACCCCTTTCGCAAAGCCGAGAAAGATACACTGTTTGGACTTTGGATCAAGCTTCGATCTTTCTTCACTAGGTATGTGCACATAGGATGGCATCTGTTAGGTCCATGTGAAGTATGCTCAGTGTATAGGCTAGAGGGGGGTGAATAGCCTATACTTAGTATATTAAAATTTTCATCCCATTTTAACCCTTAAGTTGAATGTAGAGATGAAATAATTAATATCATCTTCCTAGTTCTAACTGCTTAGCCGATGTTAGAAAAATCGGACAACTTGGATCGGCAGATTTATAGAACTTGCAGAGGGAAGATGTTGTTATACTTGGCTGATAAATGAGAGATTAAGCAGCGGAAGAATAAACAGCTTAAGTATAACAAACAAGATTAAAGTAACTGTAAAAGTTTGATTATCAAAGAAGCTTAACAGTTAACTAAAATCTATATTAGATGCATCAATTGCTTTCCATAATCAGATTGCACAAGATAAAAGAAATTATACAGGAAAGAGAAATAAAGGCTGAATGTATCAAAATATATTATATTAGAATTCAGCAGAGGTTTGTTCTAAGACAAACATGCTTAGTACATCAACCTAGACTCTCTATCCTAGCAATCTCCCCGGGGGTAGAAGGAAAGTCAGATGGGATCCCCGGAAGACTCATATTAGAACTCTAACCTTAGCAGTTCCTAACACCCTTGGAGGTAGGGCAAGAGAAGTGCTAGTGTTAGAGTGGTGTGAGAAGAGAATATTAGGGGTTGTTCAAATAGCAAGTATTTGAACAATTGAGTGCTGGGCACTCGGCCAAAAGTGATGACAATTTATTGCACAATCGGCACAGCTTATAATGTAGTATAAGTCTGCCGATATGAATGCAATCTGGATTTTTAGGCTCTGGCTCTTCATCGGACATCTTCAAGCTTGGTCAGGCTTCAAGGAAATGTAGAATGCTTGGTCTCTTTGCTGAAGAATGGAGGTGCAGCCACAGAAGAGACTGAGTTCTTCGAAGGAAGAAAGAACTCAAATCAAAAACAAAGTTTTTGATCAAGTAGAGCTTTTCAGCCTTTTGAATTCTGGTTTTCTCTCACACAAAGTGTTTGTTCTTACACTTGTGTTTTCTCACTCTGTTGGTGTGGTTTTCGGATTGAGTAACTGAAGAACAATACCACAACCTCTCTTAAGCATAAGCATACACATTTATTTTTTTTTAGATGAGAATGAGAGTCTTCTTATATAGGCTGGAGAAAAAGGGGTGATCATTGGTGCATTGAATAGGTTTATGCCCGTTGGTGATCTGAATCTCATAATGTAGCAGAGTACATTTTTGGATCTGTTGGGCAAAGACCTTCAGTTAGGCTTTTGTCTTGAAGCTGGTCCGTGAAACAGTGGGCGATTTGGACGTGTCGAGCTTTGCCTGGGATGCACATCGATTAGGACGTATCATTGCTTTGACCGGAGGCAGCATCGTGCTTGGCCTTTTATGGAAGTGAAGCTTTGAAGGCGCAACCAATGCACAGAAGAGGAAATGTCTACTGAGTAAACGTGAAGGCGCAGACATCGATGCGTATCTTGGGCTTTGTCAGAAAGATCTTGTAACGGATCTATTTTGACTTGTAGCGTGATGAGTGACGACCGATGTTCCTTATGATCACTCAACTTCTCTGCAGTTGTTCTGATGAAAGACTTGGCCGATACTGGGATTTGCCAATATAGAACTGCGATGTAGATAGCGGATAATTATGATGTTCCTCTTGAATAATTAGCTTCTCAGTTATTCGATGAAAGGCTTTGGCGGATCTTGGGATCCGATATAGAACTGGCGATGTAGAGATAGCTAATAGGCAATCATAGCTAAAGGAAATGTCTGGTGAGGCATTTGCCGATGGTCACGTCATTGCGATTGAAGAGCTAACCCATATGAAAGTTGTCATCATTCTGGTAGGACAAAGACTCGGATATGTACAAAGACTTCCTAGTCTAATGACCTATGCATTGTTTCAACAAGCTGCCACACTAACCGGTACGCAGCCCTTTTAGCCACTTGTGAAACATGCGTTGTAATGGGAACAAGCAAATCACTATGTTGGAATATGCATACATATATATCAGCTGATTTACAGGCATATTCCTAACAGCACCCAAACACCCGAATATCGGAGTAGTCTACCTCAGAACCCGTCCATACCTCTTCAGGAATCTTGCAATCTAGTGACGCCCTTGGTGATCTGTTTATTAAGAAACAAGCCATAATCACTGCATCTGCCCAAAAACACTTTGCTAACCCTGCATTCAATCGTAGACACCGAGCCCTTTCCGCAATAGATCGGTTTAACCTTTCTGCCACACCATTTTGCTGTGGTGTCCTGCGTACTGTATAGTACCTTTTGATTCCATGCTCCGCGCAAAACTTCTTGAACTCCTTATATGTGTACTCTGTACCATTGTCACTTCTCAAACATTTAACCTTTCTGCCCGTTTGATTTTCCACTTCAGCCTTCCACCCTCGGAGGGAACTGGCCCCTTGCCTGGGTAATCAAGCCATCCCATTCTCAACATATTCATACCCCTAAATCCTCTAAGTACACCTCATTCAAATATTGTAAAAGTGCTATTAGAATATTTGATCTAATTGCCCTTAATGGAACACCCCTAGTGGTGTACGGTAGGTGCTAGCCGAACATCCCTAATGGTGTTCAATAGGCTCTGGTTGAACACCCTTAGTGGTGTTCGGTAGGCTCTAGCCGAACACCCCTAAAGGTGTTCGGTCAGTGCTTGCTGAACACAACTAAGGGTGTTTGGCCAACAGTCATGTCCGTGTTGGAAAGAAGAATTTCAAAGATGGGAGAGAGCTTGTTGGAATTGAATGGTCAAGATCAATAGGCCACTGCTTTAAAAAACGAGCGAAATTGCTACTTTCCTTTCTGATCGTACTTTCCCTTTGATAATAATTATATATATAATAATCGCTTTATTGTCTTCGTTTTTCTCTTGTTTTCGTTGCCTGTAGTGCTTGTTACAGGGAATACTTTAGGCTTTGAACCATTAGCTTGTTGTGCCTTCTCCTCGTTCTTCAATCAGGACATGTCTGACATGTCTGCTGGTATTCTCATCATTAGGCAAGAGGAAATGAAGGAAGAACTAAGAAAAAGGGTAGCCTTGATAATTAAGATGCGTCACACACCTTTGCTGTCAACCAAGATACCGAGAATCTAATAATTGAAAATGAAAACCGATGCTTGTATGCGAGGGATGCTTGGTAGCAGTTGTCGTCTAAGGGTTTCACCTTATTTGTGTCAGAGCCGTCGCCCGAAGTCGCCAGGAAATCCTCCACGCAAGCAGGGGATAGAGGAGGGAAAGAGAAAGGGGTTGATTTTGAGGAAAATATTAGGCGGGGTAAAATTGAGAAATAGGGGGTGTAGTTAGTATTTAGAGAGGTTAAAAATGTTGGGGGTGGTGTACTCATAATATTTGGGGGTGTGAATAGCCCCACTTTATTTTAGGTTCATTTGATTTTTCCTTAATTGATGTACTTGTTGACAGAAGCATATCATCATAGAAAGATATATGGATCCACAACAGTACTTGTTTGTAACTCTAAGAGCATCACCGATGCAAATTGTGGATTTGATCCATGTGGCTCTGAGTAATTAAAACTCAATCAAATATACCAATTATTATTTCTTCATTCACATTTAATTAAAAAAGACATCTACAATGCAACTGTTTATTTGATCATATGTGGCGTGAGTCTCACCTCTAGAATGGTAGGGGACAAAGAAAATCTTTTGGATTTAATAAGAAAAGTACCGACTAGAATGTATTTACATCCTCAACTAAAGTGCCAAAAAAATCAAGTGTCTCATCAAGAATGTGAAATTTGTTATTAATACATCATATCTACAATCCTCATCCACAATTGTATATAAGAGTTTTTTTTTTCTTCCCAAAAGAAGGTGTAAATTTTTAGTTTCACTTAATTTTTTTCACATTCACATTTATATTGGTGATGCTCTAATTTGTGGGCTTCACTTCAAAATACTTGTTGTTTTCTTAATTATCTATCAATACAATTATTAGTGTCTCTATACGAGTATTATTTAGAAAATAAGTTTCGTTGTGCGTTTTGGTCAAAATGTAGGGATAAAACGCAGCTTATTGGCAAAAAATTGCGTTTAAATGCTGCGGTAGAAAAAGTTGTGTTTTCAAAATGCAGCTGCGTTTTAAAACGCTGGAATACTCAGTTTTTTCCCAAAGCGCAGGTTTTAAAATGCTGCTAGGTAAAAAAACTGCGTTTTAAAGTGATATCTCAAACGAATTTATAAGAAAAAAAAACTAATTTTTGAAAAATCTGTGTTTTAAAAACGTTGTATTTTAAAACGATGTGTATTGAAAACGCTGCACCAAACGTTATGTAATTTGATTTTAAAATAAAAACAACCATCCTAAGAACATAGGATAGTGGAAAATATTGGAAGATGTTGGAAGTATTTTTCTTTGTTGTTTTCTTCAATTGCTCATACTCCTAACTTTCTTTATTTAAAATTAAAATATGAAAGTACCAATAATTGAAATATTATTACAAAAAAACTGCACATTATATTCCGTTCATATCTTATTAAATATAAATATATACAAATTTGAAAGATTATTTAAAAATTTAGAAAAATGCTAGATTTACAACTATATTTATAATTATTGCTATAATTAAGCCTTAATGAAAGTCAAATGTATTTTGAAAAAAGACAACTTTGCTCTTCATTATAACTTAGTTGTAACAATAGTTGTAGAAATAGTTATAAACCTAGCAAAGTTGAAAATTTTAATATTATGAATTTTTTTAATAGATCTCAATTAAAGAAAGATAAAGCAACGATGCAAGTGGAATTAAAGATAAATTAGATAGTGGTTAGACCACTACAGAGTTTTGTGTAAAACGATATAATAGCGGATGTTACATACTCTACTCGTCACGTTTGAATTTTCTTAGATTAGAGCGACTGACTCAGTATTGGGAACAAGAATGAGTCTTAGACCCAACATGATTTAAGATATTTTGTAAAAGATTAAAAAAAAAAAAAAGGTAATAATGTAGAAAATATTGTCTTATCGGTATTTTATGTAAGACGAATATTATGTAAGACTGATCTATCTATCCCAACTCACCGAATATTTATGAACTGAACTATAAAAAAAGAGTTTCGTTTTATAAATTAAAATCAATTTTACAAAAGACCTACAAATAAAAAAATTATCCAATGCCATTGGTTCAAAGATTTGATATTTCCTAGTACGTGTTAATAAGCAAAGATTCCACAGGAGATTACTCACATGTGCATTGACTTGGGTCGTTAAGCCATTTTTTAAGGGTTTTATTAGTTATTCAATTTGAAGTTTCAACAGATAATGACCAGTCATGATAAGGAAGAACCGTACGATAGGAGAAAATTCATGACGAAAGAATAATTAAGGCGCTCGCACAAATACACGATCCAACGAATAAAAAAAAACAGACACACGGTCTCTTTCAGTCTTTCGCTCCACACATTTTCTTTTTGTCTTTATGCTTGACTGCTTGCATCATATTAAAAGTGTGATATTTCATATCAGGTAGATGTAGAGACTTGTGTGTGTCTTATAAGTGGTCACCCACTACTACTGGACACCAATCTATTCATGGACTTTTGGTGGGCATGGGTGGGCCCAGTTTAGTGGGCCAGTGCGTGGTATGCGTGGCGGACCGGACTTCGGGCTCGGGTCGTTATAAATGGTATCAGAGCGGGTCCCGGCCAGAAATGTGTTGAAACACATCGCCCGGGGTGCCAATCCTTTGGACCTCCTTTGATGAGGACGTCAATGATTCAAGTGGGGGAGACCAGTGCGTGGGCTATACTACTGAATTTTTAAATATTTCGTATAAATAAATTAATTCATTCAAAACGTAGGATTCTTTTTTTGAAAATAAAAAAGCTGAACAAACGGTCAGTTTAAAAAAAAAAAAGATAAAACAAACATCCAAACGGTAACAATTCAAAAAAGAAAAAAAAATACTAATTAAGTGGCCGACAAGGGTGTGGCTGGGTGGCAGGCGGACGTCCGGTGAGTGAGGCACCCGCGGCCTTCAGCTGCTGGCCGTGCGTCTCACCTCCTCTCTCTGCGGCTGGGCTTCAAGTGTAGTGGCAAAATTCTTAAATTGCCTCTTGTAAGAATTTTGGCTTAACAATTTGGGATAAGAATTTTACAAAAATTTATCTCATTGGTTGGCAATTCTTATCCCAAATAAGAATTGGGTAAGAATGGATGAATGAGGATGCTCTAACTGGAAGTAACCGGCTAATTTGTGTTGACTTTATATTGACCACTTATGTGCTCGAACTCACAATTTCTACATCTTTGAAGATTGATTGAAATAAAATTGGGTAAGGAATTATTATGGTGCGGACAAGATTTTTGTTCACCCCATGTGAAAATTTATGAATCGGTACGTATTAATTCCTATAACTGGATAGTAATATTATATTCCATCCGTTTTAATAAAAAAATTCACTATTCTATTTTGGGAAGTTTCACTTAAAGAGTTAAAATAAATAATGTTTATAATCTTCATAAACCTTTCAACTTTACCCTACATATACTATAAACTTCTTTACTATACTGAAATATTTTTGTAATTATGATCAATTCAAATACTATTTATATATCATTTAATTATTAGACTTTTTAATCGTAGACTTTAGTTAGAACAGAGAGAGTATAGCAATTATAAATAATTTGTGAGCACGGAAAATAAAATTTACAAAGTTGGTGTAGAAGATTGTGAATAAGGGACATTCCAAAGTTAGCGTGATAACGTAACTAAAGAGCTCGTCTAGTCGTGTATTTTGGTCAAAACGCAGCTTATTTGCAAATATTATGTTTCAATGTTGCGACAGAAAAAGCTGTGTTTTCAAAACACTGGAATTCTCAATTTTTTCCCAAAATGCAGGCTTTGAAACGCTGCTAGGAAAAAAAAAATTGCGATTTACAGTGATATCCCAAATGCATTTATAAGAAAAAAGCTGCGTTTTTGGAAACGTTGTGTTTTAAAAACGCTGCACCAAACAAGCTCTAAGACGCAGCTTATTTGTAAAAATTGTGTTTCAATGTTGCAGCAGAAAAATAAGCGTTTTCAAAACACAACTGCATTTTAAAACGGTAGAATTCCTAATTTTTTTTTCAAAATACAGGTTTTAAAACGTTGTTAGGAAAAAAACAAACGAACGCTAAGTCAATTCATTGAGTTGTTTATATATATATATATATATATATATATATAAATTTTGTGTGATACAAATTTATTTTTAATTTATTCTCGCAGAAGAGATACTTTTGGTTTTCAAGAAACTATACTGCTTAAATAATGGCTTTAATATCCTTTCAATTTGTAATTGAAAACTGTCATTTTAAATCAATTAAGATAACTTGAATCTGTGGCCACAATAATAAGCTATTCTAGGAAATTGTTGGTTATTCAATATGATTCTTAAATTGTACAATAAGTTAAAGTATTTTTTTTTTCAGTTGGGATGGAGAGAGCATTTTTTATTTGTCTTGACTACTCAAAGGTTAAGATATATATATATATATATATATATATATATGTGCTATACAAAAAATTGTGGTGGAGAATTTAAATTTCAATAAACAACAATATTTTTCTTTCAATTAAAAAGGTGTATTTTTCTCTTTAACTTATCACAATTGAAAAGATATGATTCTTTTGCATATAGATTTTTTTAATATATTGACCTTAATATTTTATGAGTTTGTGGATGAGAATAACCATCTCAAATCAATTTAAACAACTTGATATTATGACCACAAAATTTTATACCCCATAAGGAAGTTAATAATTTTCTTAATTCGAGTGATAAGTCCAAGCATATATATACACACACACTAGTTAGTACTCATGTGATGCACGATATTAATAAAAAATATAATATAAACATTTATATATATATATATATTGTTCTTGTTTTTGTAATATTTGCACTATAAACATTTATATATAAGAATAGAATAGATTAATAGTTTTAAAAATAATAGAAAAAGTCGTGTTGAAAAACAAATAATTATGATATAGATATGTACAAATTAGTGATGGAACATTGTGAGTTGGAAACTAAAGGTCAAAAATGTTGAAAAGATCGAAATTAATAAAGAGCTTTAAAAACAACAATTGAAAAAAGAATAAACTAAGAAAACGTAGTGTAGGAGGCATCATATTAAATAGAAATACATCATTGTATTGGTAATATTATAGATTCTGAAAATTTTATTTATACACAATATTTGTTGTTTTATTTGTTGGCTTTCCATCTTCATCGGATATTAATATCTTCAAACCAGAACGGTTTGTTACCCTAGAAACAGCGACATACAGATACAGTTGGTCATGGCTGAACACTGGCTTCTTCAAGAATAGTCCTACATGCGACAATGATTAACCTTGACTTTTGTTAATTGTCATTGCATACGAAACTACCAATGGAAATTGTCTTCTCTGGAACTTGAAAGGCAATCTTACATCTAATGGAGACAATGACATTCTTGGTATAAACACTTTGTCTCCAACATTGCTTCCATTCAAACATTTTCCTTCAACAACGTGATTCCTAAGCTCGGTAATGATTAGTCTTGTTCCATTGCACAACCCTGCAGCATGGTCAATGTTTCTCAAAAGCATCACAGGAACACCAATCTTAAGTGTTAATTCATGGCTAGACAATCCTGAACACTTTATACTATTCAAAAACTCCGTAGAATGAATGTCTTCAAACAAACTTGTGTTGCTCTCTAACTTGCAGATAGAATTTGAATTCAAATAAGTTCTTCCTTCTGAGTGATTGTTAGAAACCATGTATTCATTTATGGTGTCAACAACATCAAGCATCGGGGCAACTATAGCTCTTCCTTGCAAATATGACACGTCATCAAAAGACTCTACAAATGACAGATATGTACTTTGCACTATTAACTGGATCAAATTATCTGATGCATTCACTAAAAGATCATTTGGAACTTCTATTGTTGCAACACCATCATTTTTACCCCCATATGTACCATCTCCAATACTTAAAATTCACTCAGAAAATGCCTTTAACTCGAGACCGCTTTCGTGATTGCCAAGAGCTTGTAGTCTCATATTTTTTGTAAGCCTCAAACCATTGCAATGCGCCCATAAATAAGAAGAGTTGATAGTCGCCATAACAATATCTTGCCTACTTCCTTTCGGTATAACCGGCAGGATCTGGCGAAAATCTCCACCTAAAACAATAGTTTTGCCTCCAAATGGTTGATTGAATTAGCTATCTGGATTTTTGAACCTCATTATATCCCTCAAGGTTCTGTCAAGAGCTTTAAAACAATACATGTGCACCATAGGTGCCTCATCCCAAATTATAAGCTTTGTTTTCACTATTAGCTCTGCAAGTAGACTCCCTTGTTTTATGTTGCACGTTGAGTCTTCATTTAATGTTAAAGGAATAGCAAATCTTAAATGACCTGTTCTACCGTTGGGTAACAAAAGAGACGCTATACCACTTAATGCTACATTCAACACTATTTCACCCTTTGATCTCAAAGCAGCCGAGAGCGTCTTCCAGACGAATGTTTTTCCAGTCCACTGCAACCATAGAGGAAATAAAGACCGCCATTACCACATTCAACATCATTCATAATTGTATCGTAGACATTCTTTTGCTCTTCTGTACACAATTGTAACAACCTCTTGTGTTCATCTGCCAAAGAACTTCTATCGTGCATAAGCTCATCACTTATGAATCGATTATAAAAAATTGAGGCATTAATATCATTTGGATACGACATGATAGGGAAATCACGCAAACTTTTACCTCTGCTTCGCAGTATTTTTTCAATCTCTAGAAGAGTTAAATTTTGAATTTCTTCCTCAGTCAATTGTAATCCTAAAAAGTTAAGAAGAAGGACAAACATTAATTCGTGATTCACCGATAAAAAAGTGATTTAAGTAAAGAATGATGATTAAAAAACATTCCAATGAAAAATGTATTACCTTCATGTCCTAAAATACGTCTACGCATGTAAATGTTGTCATCCGACTAATACTGCAAACATGACAGCCTTACAACCTCAGGCCGTGACAAAGATCCTGACATCAACAATATTGCAAAAAGACTCCTCAGAGAATGGGCGGAGCCCCAGTGGCTAGCTTCAATAATGCCGTCTATATACTCCTTGTCGTCGTCCAGCAAGCCTAGCGCATAGCAAGCATCCCTGAAAGAGTTATACTGAACACCGTTGACACATCTGATATCCTCAAACGAAGTCAGTCCCCGTACTACATTTAACAAAGTTCTCAAGTAATACATTTCTCCTTGCCCAGGTGGAACATAAAAAATCCTGCCTATCGAGAAACCTTCTCTTCTTGGTTGCCACTCCCTTTTGGCAGACTTCTAAAAAAAAATTTGTGGGAAATTCTGCATACGTCAAATTTCTTGCTTCCTCGTATTGCTTGTTTGCATCCATCCATGCTATAAACATACTATGTCTAGCTGTAGGACGATTAAGAACTTCATTAATTTGATCGTTATCTTAAATATTATGCTCTGCTCATCAGGGAGATGGAAAAACAACTGTTCAACTAGAGGATCCCTGTAGTGGATATCATAACCCAACAATCTCCAAGTAGCCTCGCAAGGTGATATATATCTACAATCTAAGTAATTCTGTATCTCATCAATGAATCTTTGGTTGCATCGTCTCCAACGTTTTGATAAAACTTTGCAGTCACCCTATCATGACCTTTGTTCACATACTTGAAAAGATACTTAATAGATCAGGATTGATTACACCATTCAACATTGATGTGAGCACCATATTCCATTAGAAGAGAACGATTGTGAGGAACAACATATCTGTTGTCAAGATGTGTACCTTTTATGTTTACATTTCGTTCGTTGTCGCAACGCTTGTAAACAGGATATCCATCTTCATCAACAACTGTGATATCACAAAATTTCTTTGGAAAATGTTTTGTGCAGTGGCCATCAGACATGCATGGTGAGTTGGGTCTCACTCTACCACAAGGCCCATGTATCATTAATTCCTTAACAACATTCAGCTGAAATTATTTTGTCAATGTGTTCGGAAGCAGGGTTGTTTGCATCTTTTGTCAACCAAAGCAATATATGTGCATGCGACAAACCATGCATTTGAAACTCAATTGTGTACATCGCTGGTAAGAAATAGATAAATGATTAAAAAATATTCCACCAAATAAGCCAATGATCTTAGAGTAATATATGATAGTATACGTATAACGGTACAGATTGTACATAAAACTTGAAATTAAATATTACCAGCTTGTACTGGTCCAAATATTTTCTCATGTCAAAGATCTTTCATAAGTAGATCTAGTTTCATTTTAAACACTTTGCACATTATTTCAGGTTGATCCTCTGGCCTTAACCCTCTCTCTTGAAGAAAGCGGCAACCTCAGGCCACTTTGGATTACAGGTAAATGTAATTAACAAATTAAGATATCCAATCCATCTGCATATGACCATTGCATCTTGATAGTTTTGAATCATATATCGTGCACTTCCAGTATAGCTAGATGGTAGACAAACTCTTTTCCCACGTGAAGAAGGATTTGTCTCGCCCCGCAAAAGAGCCTCAGCCAAACCTCGATACATTTCACATCTCAATTGTTTTTGGTGAGTTCTTATATAATTCAAGTTTGCAGTTTCGACCATTGTGAATGCATCAACCAAAAATTGTTGAAAGAGCCTTTTTGAGAAAAGGATATTTGCTGATTTTGTATCTCTCTCTTGTATTCGGTATACAAAAAATTCTCTCATACTCAACTTGTATCGACCACGAGATGAGTTAGAATTTGAACCCCTGAGCAAAATGTCTTCCCTATAACCATCTTGCCCGTACAAAAAACGCAATGGATACTGCAACCCCATGTACACGTCTCAACAAATATATCTCTATCCCCGGGTATTGTCTCGAAATCACCAACTACTAGTAGTGCTACGTCATTCTTTTCTAGAAGGTTGTAATTTCTCCCAGACACACGCTAAACGCAGCCCCTAATGCCCCAAAAGCAGCCCCCTCCCCTATAAAATTACTAACTTGCCCTCGTCTGTTATAATGTATATTTTTGCAAGAAAAAAAAGACATGTGCCTGGTGTAGATGCATGTCTTTTTTTTTTCAATTGTTACACTTTTATACCTTGAATTTGTAAAAAATTGAAAAAATTTCACTATACCCCCTTGAATTTGTTAAATTCGTTAAAAAATTTAACGAAATTAACAAATTTAAGGGTTAAAGTGCAAATTTTCAAAAAAAAATATATTGTTGAACATGCGTACATTTTTTTTTTGTTAAAATATACATTATAACATAATAATAAAGCAAAAAAATATATATTTAACACAAAATATGTCAAAAATAAAATTATATTTAACACAAAATATATCAAAAACATACACATTAGAAGCAAATAACTAAACAAAAAAATAAATTTAATACAAAATATGTCAAAAATATACACATTCGAAGCAAATGAAAGTGAGAGTTTTAAGTTAAATATTTTTTATATATAAAAGACGAGGACAAGTTAGTAATTTTACAGGGGAGGGGGGCTGTGTTTAGCGCATTAGGAGGGCTGCGTTTAGCGTCTATGTTTCTCCCATCAGTTTTTCGCCTTCCAATTAGCATGAGCCTAACATTGTCACAATTGTTTTGATGCATGGAGTCTCAAACCATTCTAAATGACTTCACTAGAATATTATGCTCATCCAACATATTTTTTTAGTCGGATACAATTTCCTAATGCAAACTGCTTCCACCTGAGTCTTGTCTAAATTAATGTTAAAAAACCAAAAATAATATTTAAATAATAAGAAAATAATGAAAGATAAAGATAATGGAAAAAATAAACAGTTCCATATTTAATTACCCGATAGCACGCATCCTGTTGGCTACTTCATGTTCTATATCATAAATATACAGCTGTGCAAATTTAAGGGATTTTCCTTCTGTTGGCAACAAACTTCCAATAAAATGATAGTTCTGGCCGTATAATTTAAAGATCGGAGGGTTCTTTCCTTTATTAATGGTATAATCTATTTTGTCCCCCATAGATGTAAATGAAAACATCATAGTATATGATCAAATGTTGTCATTAAAAAGCTTGGTTTTCTCAATTTTTCCGAACAACAAATCTTTGAACAACATTGGCGGTTCCAGCATTGGCGGGAGCTAAACTTTCCCTTGCATGCAACACAAGGAGAATTTAGGATTTCGACATGTTTTGTATCACTTTTCTGTTCTCTCTTGAAACCAAAAATTGGCATTGCAAAATTGAAATTTGTGAGAAAGATCTCCCAAGTCCACGTATTCTGTTTGTTCCAAAAAGAGGGCAATTTTTTTCAACTGTTAGATTTTAAATTAGCTTTTTTCCATAGTAATGATAAAAAGAAAAAAAAAACTAACTAAAAAATAAAATAATAATAAGATTTATTTGAAAATATAACAAAGAAAACAAAACTTTACCTTGACCAAAATATGCATTTTTATCAAAATGCAGATTGTTACTCGACATTACAATAACAGAAGGGTTAAACAGTCTTCATTATTGGTAAAATGAGATGTTGAAACACTTGGGCCTATAAATAACGTAAATCAAGACAAATGATACCATAAATAAATAAATAAAGAAGTACAAAATAATGAGTAAGAAAGATAGTATTTAATAATACAATTTGAAAATATACCGAACTAACCGGTGAGTCCCACTTTTACATGGGTATACTTAGAAAATGTGTACAATATTATATGAGATATTATTCACTATGTAAATAAATCATATCATAAATAAAAATAAAGAAGAAAAAACATGAATAACTTGTAAACTACTTAATAATAAAAATTAAAAAATGTAACAAACATAACAAAACTTTACATTGAGTAAGAGACAAAGATTTATCTAAACGCTTTTTCTTGTTCGGAATGGTAGTAGCTGTAGGATTTGAACATTCTCCATGATTTGTTGAATCAATAATTTAGGGGACCCTTAGGTCTGTGAAAGGTGAATATGTATAGAAATTGATGTTCCCTGTGTTGCGTACTTGCGCATGGAAAAAAATATGCATTATTTTAAATATATGTAATTTTAAAAAATAAAAATGTGCGTTTAAAAATAGTATTATTACCATTCATATCCGATAAAGGAAGAATTGAAGAAGGATACAACACATTTTGATTAGAACCTCCAATATTATACTATTGGGAAACATCATTTTCTACATTATAATTTAAAAATAATTATTCATTTGAAAATCAGCAAACAGAAAAAAAAAATATTCAAGACACACTGCTATGTTTACATGAACAAAATAATTCAAAAAATATCTACTCCCTCCGTCCCGGATAAATGTTCCTACTTTCTATTTTGGGATGTCCCAACTAATGTTCTTAAAGAATTTTGATCTACCTATTCTCTACCATTCTTCCCAATATACCCTTAAAACTTCATTTAATATAACACATCCCAAAGAAACTCAATTATTTAAAATAGTTGAACTTAATTAATGTTCATAGGTATTATGGTCAGAACACATTTTACAGCACATTATTAATTATGTTTCGTAATTCTTGTATTTTATCCACCAGGAACATTTATCCGGGATGGAGGGAGTGCATTATATAAGGTTTAAATACATTAAAACATAAAAAAAGGCCCAAATCCATATTAATTGAATTATTATCGGGCTAATAACAAATATGGCCTAAACTAAATAAATCCATTTAATTTGCGCCCAAAATGAAAATAAATAGCACAACCATAAACATAAGTTAAATAAAGCTAAGGGATTTCTCGACCTGAAAAAGAATTGATAGCTAAAGCACAATTTCTACCCTTTCTTTCTTCTCAATCAAACTAACTTTCTAAAAGAAAGAATAACGGAATGCGCAATGAAGCAAAGGCTTTTCGTTTTCAAATCTAAGGACAGTTCAAAGAAGGCAGCGTCACTTCTATCCTCAATGCTTGTGGCGGCTGGAAAGGGGGAAGAGTCAAAGCGGGAAAAGATGGATGTAGCCGAATATTTTTTTCGTCTTTTTGATCTAGATCTGTAAGTGTTCTTTTAATTTTTTTTAGATTAAATAAGATTTTCGTAGTAATTTGTAGTATTCAACTATATATTTAGATTTCATTATAAAAATTTATGTTCAAGTTTTTCAGATCTGCTTCTTCACATTTAATTTTTTGTACAGATCTGTAATTTTTTACATGCATCTTCACTTCTTTTTTTTTTAAATACAAATTTGTTATTGTTACATGTTTCTTTACATTTTTTAATAATAGTGTTTATAATATAGATCTTTAATTTATTTACCATGATACATCAGATCTATAATTTTAAAATACAGATCTATTATTTTTAGATATTGTTTTAAAAAACATTACAGAGACTTACATTTGAAATCGTAATGTTTAGATCTGTTAATATTAACATGCTTCTTCACCTTTTTTTTTTTTAAAAAAAAAAGTACAAATCTATTATTGTCAAATGCTTGTTTACCACTTTTTATTATTATTTTTTTAAATAGCATTTAAAATATAGATCTCTACTTTTTTGACCTTGATCTATCAGATTTATTCTTATACAATGTTTTTATGACTCTTTTCTGACGTGCTCAAGTTAAGGTTGTTACGAGTGAAATTTATTAAGCTGATGGTGAATTTTACTGACAGTACAATGCTACTGGAGGTGGTAGATAATGGGGAAAAGGATGCTATTTTGTGTTGTGTTATACTGGGAAAGTGCGAGGAAGTTGGAGTAGGGTACCAGCAATCATATCCTTCAAGTGTGAATTTTGATACTGGAGCTGATGTACATCCTAAATGGTATGTGGTTAAGTTGTTGCCAATATGAACATTCATATTCTCACTGAATGCGTTGTAAGAAAGTCAGTTCTTCATGCTTTCCCATTTCCCTACTACTATTAGATTAGCAAAGCAAGAGGCTCTTTTTTACTTTTCCTTATCTACGGGTGCACACAAATGGATTGAAAAAACTAAACAGTAATACATGTTGTTTTAATTTTTTAAAAAATAGCTAAACAAATGGATTGAAAAAACTAAACATTAATACATGCTGGTATAATGACAGAAAAAATAACTAAACAAATGGAATGAAAAAACTAACCTTTATTAGAAATAGTGGTGACCTTGCGCTTGTTGCCGATAATAGTTGAATTCGTAATCTTCCTATCTGCGCCTTGAATAGAAAATCTCCTAAGTTTATTTTGTGAGTAGTTTTTGGTAAATTTAGCAGGAGGAATATTATATAAACTGATTTGGTATTATGGGTTAATAATTCTCATTATAAAATTTTTGGCTAATTTTGTTGTAAATGGGTCAGATTTGTTTGTGTGGATAAGAGTTTCAAGAAAAATATAGATTTTTTGTATATTAATATAAATCAAGTTAGGCTTATGGATTATTTACGGGCTTTGTAAACAATTGCTTCAAATATTGGGCCAGATTTGTTTGTGTTGATAAAGTTTCAAGAAAATTATAGTTTTTTTGTATAACAATAAATCGAGATGGGCTTATGGCTTAATTATGTACTTTACAATTTTTTGTCCAAATAGCTCATTATTTACATATTTGGGCTTATAGTTTATTATTGGGCTTATAAATTTTTTTGATCTTTAACGTTGCTATTAGAAGTCAATCTATATTTACATTAAAGTTTCCTTCCTTTTTGGAGAGATGTCTGTACAATATATTATAATTATTATTTTTTATCTGTATATTATTTTTTAATAAGATGATCAAGTGAAATAATAATTATAATATATATGTTTATTAATAAGATGATCAAATGAAAAAAATAATTATTTAAATTACAAGAGAAATAATATATATGATAATATATTATAATTATTATAATTATAAATTTAAATTACAAGTGAAAAAATCTCTCATTTCACTTGTAATTATTTAAATAATATTATAGTTTAAATATATATATATATATTATAATATATATATATATGTAATTATTATTTCACTTGATCATCTTATTAATATATTATTTCACTTGAAATTAAAATAATAGTACAGTTTTTTTCAAGTGAAATAAACTGTACTATATAAATAATTATTATTATTTCACTTGTAACATATATATTATAATATATATGTAATTATTATTTCACTTGATCATCTTATTAATATATTATTTCACTTGTAATTTAAATAATAGTACAGTTTTTTTCAAGTGAAATAAACTGTACTATATAAATAATTATTATTATAATAATATATGTTTTTTAAATATATATGATCAAGTGGAATAATAATTTAAATAATTATTATTTCACTTGTAACATATATATTATAATATATATGTAATTATTATTTCACTTGATCATCTTATTAATATATTATTTCACTTGTAATTTAAATAATACTCCCTCCGTCCCGAATAAATGTTCCTAGTGGATAAAACACAGGAATTAAGAAACATAATTAATGATGTGCTGTAAAATGTTTTCTGACCATAATACCCATGAACATTAATTGAGTTCAACTACTTTAAATAATTGAGTTTGTTTGGGATGTGTTATATTAAATGAAGCTTTAAGGGTATATTAGGAAGAATGGTAGAGAATCGGTAGATCAAAAGTCTTTAGGAACATTAGTTGGGACATACTAAAATAGAAAGTATGAACATTTATCCGGGACGGAGGGAGTAGTACAGTTTTTTTTCAAGTGAAATAAACTGTACTATATAAATTATTATTATTATAATATATTATAATAATAATTATAATATATATATATATATATATATTAATAAGATGGTCAAGTGAAATAAACTGTACAAGTGAAATCAGAGATTTTTTTAAATATGTTTAGCTCTAATACAAAAGATATGGAGGAATATGTAACACCCTGGTTCCTCCTATGTATGACTCACTTGCCTTATTGTATGGTTGACATGTTAGACTTATATATTATACTTGTTTTGAGTAGCATGTTAGTTGATTTATGCCCTAATCCATTGTTTCATTTCATACTTACAAGAATTGTTAGTTTACTTATACCTTGATATGTGATTTAAATCCTAGTAATTTATTATTCTTGGCTTGCTATGTTACTACATTGTTATGGGTTGTTTTGGGTTTGTTTCGGACTTAGTTTGAGGTTTGAATCAACTTAGGATAGTTTGGGAATAATTGGAATCACCTTTGGGCATCTTAGAAATAATTTGGCCTGAACCATAGCATTATGCGGCTGCACAGTGCTAGCTCGCATAGCCCCTCAAATTTTCTGGAATCTATGCAGCCGCTCTGGGCCGCATGGAAGTTATGCGGCCGCCCTATGCGTCCGCATAGAAGCCCGGCAGCAACTTTTGACTTTTTATCAGAGTACTAGTTGGGCTAACAACAAGAGAGGTAATAATAATCATCGTGGTGGTCAGTTTCAGCAAAGAGCAGAAAATTAGGGAAATGCCGTTCAGGGACACCGAAGACAGGGAATGACATGTAATTTCTGTGCAAAGACTGGGCACACGGAGGATAAGTGTAGGAAGAAGCAAGGAAAATGCATCATGTGTGGGGATGATACGCACTACCAAAGGGATTGCCCGAGGAATAAGGGGGTCCAACAGAGAGGTGCGCAGCAGAATGTGGGTGTCAAGAGAGACAACGAGGGACATCCTAGAGTCCAGGGTCGAGTCTTTGCCCTAGACCAAAATAGAGTTACCGAAGCCAATAACGTCATATGAGGTACCCTATTTGTCTCTAGTGCAAAAGATCGAGTGCTTATAGATCCAGGATCATCGTATTCATACATTACATCACATTTTGCCTGTCATATACATACCATGCCTGAATCATTACCATATTTGTTGGAGGTGTCTACTCCGATGGAAGAGTGCCAAGTAGCATCTAATATTTATCATGATTGTGATGTGATTATTGATGGTCATCATTTGCCTGTGGATTTGGTTGTGTTGCCTATACGTGACTTTGATGTGATTTTGGGGATGGATTGGTTACATGCACACCATGCTGTTGTTGATTGCCGTAAGAAGTTTGTTACTTTTGATTTGCCGAACATGTCTTCTTTTGTGTTTGTGGGTGATAAGAGCATGGGTGGTGTTCGTCTTATTTCGGCCTTGAAAGCTCGTAAGTTATTATCGCATGGTTGTTCGGGGTATTTGGCTTGTGTTGTAGATAAATCAAAAAGGATGGTTATGTTGGAGGATATTTTTGTTGTGCAAAAATTTTCGGACGTATTATGATTTGCCCCCGGATAGGGAATTGGAGTTTTGTATTGAGTTGTTACCGGGTACCGCGCCGATATCAAAGGCACCTTATCGCATGGCGTCGGCCGAATTGAAAGAATTGAAGATTCAGTTACAGGAATTGCTTGATGAAGGTTTCATTAAACCGAGTATATCGCCTTGGGGTGCACCGGTATTATTTGTGAGGAAGAAGGATGGTTCATTGAGGTTATGTATCGATTATCGGGAGTTAAACCAAGTAACGATTAAGAATAAATACCCTCTCCCACATATTGATGACTTGTTTGATCAACTCGAGGTTCTGTAGTGTACTCTAAGCTTGATCTTAGAAGTGGTTACCATCAGTTAAAAGTTCGGGAGGAGGATATTCCTAAGACGACATTTAGGACTAGTTATGAGCATTTTGAGTTTGTGGTTATGCCCTTTGGGTTGAATAACGCACCAGCGGTATTTATGGACTTGATGAATAGGGTGTTTTTGCCGTATCTTGATTATTTTGTGGTCGTATTCATCGATGATATTTTGGTGTACTCTAAGTCTCGAGAGGAGCACGAGAAACATTTGAGGATTGTGTTGACGGTCTTGAGGGAAAATAAATTGTTTGCTAAGTTTAGTAAGTGTGCCTTTTGGTTGGAGGAAGTATCATTTTTAGGCCATGTGGTTTCGGGTCAAGGGATTTCAGTTGATCTGACTAAGATCGAGGCTGTGGTGAGTTGGAAGAGACCTGAGACTGTAACGGAGATTCATAGTTTCTTGGGTTTAGCGAGTTATTATTGGAGGTTTATAGAGGGATTTTCTAGGATTGCAACCCCGTTAACTAATTTGACTCAGAAGAATAAGCCGTTTGTGTGGAATGATAAGTGTGAAGTGAGCTTCCAGGAATTGAAGAAGAAGTTGACTAGAGCTCCTATTTTAGCACTGCCGAATGGACACGATGGGTTCGTGATTTACAGTTATGCGTCAAAGGAAGGTTTGGGATGTGTCTTAATGCAGAACGGAAGGGTGATAGCGTATGCCTCACGGAAGTTGACTCAGTATGAATAGAACTACCCGACGTACGATCTCGAATTGGCCGCGATTATTTTTGCTCTTCATAAATAAAAACATTATCTGTATGGGGTTAAGTTTGAGGTGTTCACTGATCATAAAAGCCTTAAGTATTTATTATCCCAAAAGGAATTAAATAATAGACAGCGTAGGTAAATGGAATGGTTGAAGGACCATGATTGCACTATCCTTTATCACCCAGGAAAAGCCAATGTGGTATCCGATGCGCTGAGTAGGAAAGCCTATATTTCTTGTTTAATGACTAGAGAGTGGAAAATGTTTGAGGATCTACTTGATTGGGGACCTTGTGAGTCGAGCCATAGGGTGATTTTTGCTAATATTCGGGCTACTCCGGTGTTGTTTCAAAGGATTAAGGAGACCCAGGAGAGTGACCCAAAATTGAAAAAGTTGATTGATGAGTTAGATGAAGGTAAGACTCCGGATTTCGCAAGGAACAGCGATGGTATTTTGATGTTTCGAGGTAGAGTTTGTGTACCGGCAATTGAGGAAGTGAAACGACAAGTGTTAGATGAAGCCCATAAGTCTAAATATACAATCCACCCGGGGAGTACTAAGATGTATAGGGATTTGAAAAAGAACTTTTGGTGGAGTGGAATGAAAAGGGAAATTGCCGAGTTCGTGTCGAAATGTTTGACTTGTCAACGGGTTAAAGCGGAATATTAGAGACCAGCGGGATTGTTACAACCATTGGAGATTCCGAAAAGGAAATGGGAGAATATCACGATGGATTTTTTGACTGGGTTACTACGGACTCGACGAAGTCATGATGCAGTTTGGGTTATTGTTGATAGATTGACTAAGTCGGCTCATTTTCTTCCTATTGTGATGACGGATTCATTGGAGAAACTTGCTTCGTTGTATATTCAATAAATTGTGAGGTTACATGGGGTGCCAGTGAGTATTGTATTGGACAGGGATCCACGGTTTACTTCTCGGTTTTGGCAGTCACTTCAGAATGGTTTGGGTACGAGGTTGAATTTGAGTACGGCATTTCATCCGTAGACCGATGGACAGTCTGAGAGGATAATCCAAATACTTGAAGATATGTTGAGAGCTTTCTCGATGGAATTTAAGGGCACTTGGGATTCGCATGTACCATTGATTGAGTTTACCTACAATAACAGTTATCAGTCGAGTATTGAGATGGCTCCGTATGAAGCACTTTATGGGAGGAAGTGTCGTTCTCCGATCTGTTGGGATGAAGTTGATGAAGCAAAGTTGTGGGGTCCAGAAATGGTTCATGAGTCAGCAGAGAATGTGAAACTAATTCGAGAAAGATTGAAAATGGCTCAGAGTAGACAAAAGAGTTACGCGGATAATAGACGACGAGATCTTGAGTTTGAAATTGGTGACCATGTGTTTTTGAAAGTTTCACCTCGGATTTGGTTTAAGAGATTCAGTAAGAAAGGTAAATTGGCTCCGAGGTACATTGGACCGTTTGAAATTTTGGAGAGAGTTAGAAAGCTGGCTTATAGACTTGCTTTGCCACCGTCGATGTCAAGTATTCATACGGTGTTTCACGTGTCGATGTTGAGGAAGTACTTGACGGATGTTTCACACGTCTTAGAATATGAACCAGTGGATTTGACACCCGATCTTTCCTATGTCGAACAACCCGTAAAGATTTTGGATACCAAAGAGCAAGTGTTAAGGACGAAGACTATACCCCTTGTAAAGGTATTATGGAGGAACCACAATGTCGAGGAAGCCACTTGGGAGGCGGAGCAAGAGATGCTGAGAAATACCCCACTTTGTTAGATAAAGTTGGTAAGTAAATTCGTGGACAAATTTATTCTAAGGGGGTGAGGATGTAACATTCGCTTCATTTGCATCATTTATATTACTTATGTCATTTATATACCTTGTATGTTTCATGCCATTTAGATGTCATTCACGTTCATGTTAACTCCATGTGTTCGTATGATTTGAATTATTATTTAATTCTTGTAATTGTTTATACTTGAGATTCGTTGAACTTTTTGCATTATTAGTGGTCTTTTCGAGAACCTTTCTCGAGTGTTTTGACCTCCCTATAGACTTAGAATCATTTCGGGAGCGTTTTGGAGCATTTTCGGAGAGTTCGGAGATACTGGGCATACAGCGATCGCCCTAGGGAGATCACAGCGATAGCCCTACATCCAGTGAGCAGAGCGATCACCCTGGACAGGGGCAAAGCGATCGCCCTGTAACCAGAGGGCAAAGCAATTGACCTGGGTAAGGGTATAGCGATCGCCCTGCCTCGACTCAGCTTACCCGAGAAAATCTTATCTCCTTACAACTTAAAATTTTGAATGGCTCTCGATGTGCCATGCCCCTTTGCCAGTTTCTCTCCCTTTTCAGCCACTTAAAACATCCAAGAGAGTCTCAAACACTCTCATTTCACACCCATTACACCTTAGAATATAGGGAGAGTTAGAGAGAGAGCTTGAGAGAGCTTAAAGAAAGAAATTGGGATAACTTGATCATTCGGAGTCGGAATAACGATCCGTCTTCGCCGGAGTGTAGAGCACAACTAGGGGATCGTTTCTAACCAAATAACACCTTCAATCCATGGTGGAATCTTGGGTGTTCATCTCCACTCACGTTTTTTGAGAGATAAGTCAAGTTTTCTCCAAGTTTTAAGCTAGGAAGTTGGAAATGCAACCTTGTGAAGTATTAGGGACTTGAGGAGACTTCATCTTTAGTTGATTTCTTCTTCCTTGGTTTATTTCTCCAAGAGGTAAGCTACTATCCCCTCTTCTTCTCTATTTATGTCTCATTTGAACATCTTAAAACTTCTAGTATATGAAATTGCCATGCTTGAGTTGTGAATGTGTTGACCATGCCATGAAATATCATTGTGGACTTGGATATATGTTGATGATAAATGTTCTTTCATGTTGGGTATTCGAGATTGGGCGTTATTGTGCTAGGTTTAAAGTGCAAGACCACTTTCGTAACTCGACATCATTAGAGACTAAAAATGACTCGAACGGAGTAGGTTAGGATTCGATAATAAATGTGACCATGTGTGTGTTTTGTGAGCCCTTGAGGATTTGAGTTACCCGTGGGCTATTGGTTATACAATATACGATTAATGGTGTTCTGTTGTTCTTCGGAAATATTGTTGGTTAATTGGTTATGTGTAGTAGATTCACGTGACTTACATGAGCATGTTGTTGTTGTGTCATTGTACTCCCTACTTTGGAGTACGACACATTTTTATAAATGTTGGGTAAACATCTACTTGAGCATTTGGTTGATTGGTTTAATGTGTCGAGTAAACATCTACTTGAGCATTCGTTAAGTCCATGGCATATTTGTTGGAGGGGTTATTGAGTGAGCCGGGGCTACGTAATAGCCGAAGGCCAATACACTGGGCCTCGCCCTACCGTTGGCCACGGTAAGGGTTATAGCGCTAAGTGTTGTACGAAATAAACGCGACCTTGGTAAGCTATACCGTGATTGTTTCTTGGGTCGTGGGGACCGAGCCTTCACGTCGACGTGAATACGGAAAACGGTTCACTATGATACTTGGTTATGAGTTCGATGATCGAGAACGACATCAACGGTTTCTACATTGGTATTATTGGTTAGTTGGTTGGAAGTTTGTATGTCGGAGGTGTACCTCAACGGTATCCTTTTATATGTGTTTACATATTGCTCCTACGTGAGATGCATGCTATGTGATATGTGTTGCTATGAGATACTTGTTATCTATGATGCTTCGAGATTTATCCTGTTATGAAAAATATTGTTATGCATGACTCTTATTAATATTCACATCTCACATGTCATATTGTTGCATTAGTAGCTTATTGAGTTTTAAACTCACCCCGTCCATTGTTTATTTGTTTTCCTTAGATCCCGATCCGGCGAGAAACCCTCAGTGAACTTGCATCGTTGTCGGTGAGCTTGTCAGACATTCTTTTGGGTAGTTGCTCCTTAAGCCTCTGTACTTTTCTTTTGGTGAAGTCGAGGGTATACTTGTTAACTAAACAATGTAAAGTTGGGTAGATGTCCCGCACTTGTTATTGGTTAATATTCTTTTGTAGTTGCCGACATGGTTGTCAGGCCTTGTATATATTTCTAACTCTTATTCCGTGCACTCTGTTATGAATATATGTTTATCCCGGGCTCTCTAGCTCGTGGGTTTGTTGGCTAGCTAATGTTATTCTCCGACTCGTTATTTTTCCGTGAAGTTTTGTTTTGCCTTTAAAAATCATACACTTGCATTACAAGGTTTTTGGATGAAAAGGATTTTTGAATTATGCATTTTGTGTTCTCGTCTCACGCACCGGATGAGGTTCCACATAGGATCTTGGGTCTGGTCGTGACAATAATATCCTTTATAATGTGGTTTATTTACGAGTACTTATGTGGACATCAAAGTGCTACGTATGATTTATGTGAATTGTATATCAACAATGATGTTACATGTTCAGTTGTGAGATATAAATGTATTACCATGTTATATTTATCGGGTGAGCATTATGCCATGACATGTAGTACATTTAGTAACTTATTGAGTTTCGACTCACCTCTTTTGTTGTTTATATGTTTTTCCTTAGATCCGAGCCAGCTAGGGAGTTCGCGTTGAGGTCGGATAGTGTTCACGTTTAGCTTACAGGTGGTCTTTTGCTATGTAACCCTTGGAGCTTGTAATTTGTGACAACCCCAGTCCGAGATTCGATATTGAACCCCAACTCGGAGCGCCAAACCAAAGAAGAACAGCTGAAAGAACTAAATAAAGCGAGCCACAAAAGTTCATATCAAAAACTAAGCAGCAGAATAACTAAATGAAATAGGAGTTTCAAAAAACTCGAATGACAAAATCCCAACAACAATATAAAACCTCCACGGCCAAACACGTGCCGGAGAAACAACAATACTGGAAACCCACAAGCTAACATACTTGGGAAAATAACGAAATAAAATACAACATTTCTACCCGACATACTAAATTTACATAACTTAGCTTAAATCCACGATCTCACAGAATAGGAGATAAATACAAAATACTAACTAAATACAACTAGAGAAACTTCAAACTAAAGCCTCACTGCGTTGGAACTCAAAGCCTGCAAACTAAGGAAAACAAATATGGAAGGGATGAGTCGAAAACCCAGTAAGTTACTAATGCAGCAATATGGCATAGTATTATGTACATCAATATAACATGATAATAAATAGGTAATGGCACATAAGGCAACCAGCCCTATATTCACGAGAGGCTCAATAGCCGCCAACCGTTATGCACTGGTTGGAGACCACGACCAACATTCGTTCGTATAGAAAGCACATAAAGTGTAAGTAAACACATAAAGGTGGATACGGTGGATTCGAGGTACACCTCTGAAATCCCTTGAAACATTTCCGACCTTATAGCTCCATGAGGCCGTAGAAGATGATTACGCTGCTGCTTCACAGAACTATAAAAGATGCCTCTGCTGCTATCCAACAAGATAATAATAATAGATTCCTGTGCTTCTACTTTAGAGAACCATAATAAACAACTGTGCCGCTGATGCTGGACACATTTCCCAATATCGACCAACGAACAAAAAACAGATGATTGTGCTGCTATTGCCGTACACAAATCACAAAGGGACCGGTGCTCGTATCCCAAAACAAATATATATACCCGATCGCGTCAAGTACGATCTACAAGTACCCGTTGTGGACCATTTTTTGTATCCACGTCGACGTATTGCTCGATCCCCTACGACCCGAGACAATACGGCTTTAGCCACTTACAAGTATCACAAGGGACCCGTGCCCGTATCCCAATGCATACAAAACAATGTCGACAATGTACAGTCGTCGTTTATTCCGTTCAACTGTGGGACTAGAGAAAACCCCATACCGTGGCCAACGGTAGGGCGAGGCCCAGTGTATTGGCCTTCGGCTATTACGAAGCCCCTGCTCCTGCAATAACCGAACGTCAATACACCTCCAATGCACATATGCCAGCTGGACTCGATGCAATGCACAAGTAGATGTTTACTCATGCTAAACTAATCAAGCCTGTTCTATTGAATCACAACTTAACGAAATCAAACCATGATGTGTTTTATTGAATCACAACCCACCAAATCAAACCATGATGTGTTCTATTGAATCACATACCAAATCAACATAATGTGCTTGTAAGTTGTAAATACTAAACACACAATCAATCATCAAAGTAGGATGATTGTCATATTGCTTACTAGAACAACCACACATACACCAAACCATTTAAATCCGCGAATGCTAGATTTTATAATCACAACATGTGTAAGCCTACTCGTACTTACAATCATAATCCATACATAATGAATACTCTAACCTTAGGATCTCTACGGTATCCTATAACCACAATACACTCCATCTTATGCATATATATTCCACCTCATTTCTTTCATGTATTATACATATCACGACTCTATACAAGTCACATCATCCATATTGGAACGATAACCAAGGTGTACATTGACTACCTAGAATATACCCAACTCATCAATCGACGATTGAGACTATACATCTCATGTGAAATGTCGTACACTAAGGGGCATGACTATTTGATAAAACTTATGGACAGACTAATATAAATAATTAATCTTTACTAAGGCATAAGGTTTAAGTCAACAATTCAACGTAATTTATAATCAACTAATCTTTGACTAAGTCAACCCAAGTCGAGTTCTATTGGGTCACAACCTCAACAATTCGTCATCCCACACCATATGAGACTAAAATACAACCTACATTGGTTTATATTACTCATTACCACATTACACTACGTATAATCTTTACGTCCTATTTGACTCCGCTAGAGTCGGTCACAACTAGAGTCTAGTCCACACAATGTTATATATAATTCATAATATCCCAACGACTGCACTCAAGTCTTACAAATATTCAAAACGTCATCATCGCTACATACCCATCTTAATCCATACTCAATCTACCGAAAGTCTATACTCATAACAATCTCGCGAGTTCAACGCGAGTTTATAAACAACAAATGCCCTAATAATTCAATATCATTAAGGTCTAAGAATAACGACTACAATGATCGTGATAACCTTTGGCGAGTCTATGCACTCAAATATAACCACCATAACAACGACATTCCCAATACAATTCCATTGAGTCTCTAACACTAGAAGACGTCAATACAACATGTACAACAACAACGTGTACCACAACATCATTCACATGTCTCTAATATTCGGAGACTACGAAATCAATGACAAATCATCAATTCCCAACAAATAACATGCTAACAAATCATCTTGAACAAGTATAGCATGTAAAGATTCCATATACAACATGTATAACACATAAACATTGTGATATTACACTACGATGCTTGAAATCTAAGAAGAAGATTAGTAACGTACTATACAATGCAAATCTTCCACAAAATCCAAGGGGCTTTGGGTGGAAATGTACTCCTTCACGACCTCTATGCCACTACGGAGTCCACACGTCGATCCCAAGCTCGAACCAAGCTTTTCTTCTTCAAAACACCACTTTCTCTCTCTAAAATGTGGAAGAAGAGGTGAGGTCATGATTCCTCAACAGATCAGACGATCCCTTCTATTAGAATCATTCCCCTCGTCGCCCTCTACGCTACGGAGAAGACGGATCGTCGATCCGACTTCAAACGCTCAAGATATCCCAATTTCTTTCTCTTCTCTCTCTCCTTTCTCTCTCTCAAAATCTGGTTGAGAACGTAATATGAGGGGAGAATAGAGTTGTGTTCTCTTATTAATACCATGGTTAAGTGTTTGGTCCAATCCCGGGCTTGTTTGGGCATTTTAAACCACTTAAAAACACGAAAAACTGAGAAAGAACGAAAATCGGACGAATAGGGTCGGGGCGGAGCGATCGCTTTGCCCTATCCAGGGTGATCGTTTTGACCTCTGGATTCAGGGTGATCACTTTGATCTCCACAGGGCGATCGCTCTGTGTCCAAATGCTCCAAACTTTTCGAAAATGCTTCGAAACGCTCCCGAAATGATTCTAAATGATCCCAAAGTGATTCTAAGTCTATGGGAAGGACGAAACGCTCAAGAAAGGTTCCCGAAAAGTCCAGAAACAATGCTAGAAGTTCAACGTAATGTTCACGTAATTAATCATATAGGGATTTGAGTACAAATCGGGGCATACAAAACACTTGAAATGACTCGGCGTGCGGGATAATGACAGGATGAATATGATCATCAATCGTGAAGGAGTCTAAACCAAGATTAGGCCAATAGGACGGGGAAATGAACAACGTATATGAATGTTAATTAAGGTCGAGAATAGTCTCGAACGAATATAGAAATAACGCACGACACAATGTAGCTTAACTACGTGTTAAATACGGTTCTCAACTTAACACGTCACATTTAACAAGCATGGCACCTCACTCTTCGAGGGTTTTAAGGTCAATATCGAGAGACTACAAGCGAACCAGGAAAGAAGTTATGTCGGGGTACTACATAATTAGTGTTAGTAATTCTTTTGGTGGGGACGAATGGTTATGTAAAGTCATGTAGACTTTACTTTGGGTAGTGTTGTTACATTGTTGTACTTATTATTCTTTTGGTAGCCGACACGTGTATGTCGAGCTTGTGCACCCTGTGATATCTCTAACTCAGTTATTTTTCTAAGAATGTTGTAGCTTGTGGTTTATGTACAATTGTTCCGGCATGTTGTGGCCGATGTAGTTGTTGGTATAAATTATTTTTCTAAAATCTTATACTTGTGTTTTATTAGTTGGGTTCCGGCTGTAATGTCGCCGATGATTGGTTTTATTTTATCCAAGTCTTATCAATATGGTTTTGTTGTAAGTACGGGTTGTTGCACCGCGTACTTTTACTGTTTGTTGTAGTCGCTTGTTTGTTGTTTTGGCACGTCGATCTTGGGATTTCGTATTGGAATCTGGGTCGGGGCGTCACAAAATAACTGGTGTAAACAAAATAATGACGAAAAAGTTAACATTACTATCAACAAACAAAAAATTTAAATTGCATTTAATGCCCATAGAAATTTAAAATAATTAATGAAAACAAACCAACTAATTATTGAACACAAGTTTGAAACAAAACTATGAGAAGTTACATTAAATGAACATGTGCTTATATACAATGAGTATATACCAATGTAACTAATATATGTTTGAATTTTCATATGGGTATAATCAAAAGTTTTATTTTTTCAATTCAAAGAAGCCAAGGAGTTATATGCATTAAATGTTTTCTTCATATTGATATTATCATTACACAATCTACTCAATAACACTGCTATATATATATTAGCTCCCCTCCCATATAAATTTTACTTTTTTCATCTTCTAAATATAATATTCCTCCTGCTAAATTTACCAAAAACTACTCACAAAAGTAAACTTAGGAGATTTTCTATTCAAGTCGCAGACATGAAGATTACGAAATCGACTATTATCGGTAATAAGCACAAGGGTATGATTGCTGGTACCCTACTCCAACTTCCTCGCACTTTCCCAGTATAACACAACACAAAATAACATCATTTTCCCCATTATCATCCACCTCCAGTAGCATTGCACTGTCATCAAAATTCACCATCAGCTCAATAAATTTCACTCGTAACAACCTTAACTTGAGCACGTCAGAAAAGAGTCATAAAAACATTGTATGACAATAAATCTGATAGATCCAGGTCAAAAAAGTAGAGATCTATATTTTAAATGCTATTTAAAAAATATAAAAATTAAAAAGTGGTAAACAAGCATTTGACAATAATAGATCTGTACTTTAAAAAAAAAAAAAAGGGGTGAAGAATCATGTAAATATTAACAGATCTAAACATTACGATTTCAAATGTAAGTCTCCGTAATGTTTTTTAAAACAATATCTAAAAATAATAGATCTGTATTTTAAAATTATAGATCTGATGTATCATGGTAAATAAATTAAAGATTTATATTATAAACGCTATTATTAAAAAAAATGTAAAGAAACATGTAACAATAACAAATTTGTATTTAAAAAAAAAAAAGAAGAAAAAGTGAAGATGCATGTTAAATGTGAAGAAGTAGATCTGAAAAACTTGAACAAAAAATTTTATAATGAAATCTAAATATATAATTGAATACTACAAATTACTACGAAAATCTTATTTAATCTAAAAAAAATTAAAGGAACACTTACAGATCTGGATCAAAAAGACGAAAAAAAATATTCGACTACATCCATCTTTTCCTGCTTTGACTCTTCCTCCTTTCCAGCCCCCACAAGCATTGAGGATGGAAATGACGCTGCCTTCTTTGAACTATCCTTAGATTTGAAAATGAAAAGCCTCAGCTTCAATGCGCATTCCGTTATTCTTTTTTTTAGAAAGTCAACTTGATTGAGAAGAAAGAAAGGGTAGAAATTGTGCTTTAGCTATTAATTCTTTTTCAGGTCGAGAAATCCCTTAGCTTTGTTTGACTTATGTTTATGGCTGGGCTATTTATTTTCATTTTGGGCGCTAATTAAATGGGTTTATTTAGTTTAGGCCATATTTGTTATTAGCCCAATAATAATTCAATTAATATGGATTTGGTCCTTTTTTTTTAAGTTTTAATGTATTTAAACTTTATATAATGTAGATTTTTTTGAATTATTTTGTTCATGAAAAAAAACAGTGTCTTGAATATTTTTTTTTCTGTTTGCTAATTTTCAAATGAATAGTCATTTTAAAATTATAATACAGAAAATGATGTTTCCCAATAGTATAATATTGGAGGTTCTGATTGCGCTGCAACTTAAATTGCAACAACTAGGGCAAGAGTACCCTGCCATATCAAGTAATATAGTGCGTAAGCACAAGTATCGATCCCACAGGGAATGCACGGAATTTTCACTCCAACTAAGTACCGAAATTAAGCTAACTAATTATATTTGAGCGAAAATAAATTGAGAATAAAATTTAAAAAACTAAAAATAAAAAGAAAGCAATTAATATATACAATATCGCAAAATGGTTTGGCAACAACAAATCAAGATTTAAAGATAAGATTATAGGAATGCAATATTTCTAGTCTAGCTCGTGATTAATTTAATCATCTCTATACTTTTCTTTAACTCAAGTCTTGGTAGCCGAAAACACTAAATTGGTAACTACGGGCTCTCGCCCCTATATCAACCCGAATCTCCCCTACCTCGCGAATGGCTAAGGTGGATTGATTGCGTGTCAGAACAAGTTCTCAATTGGCTATCTATGAACACTCGTTACCTCTCGGTCTGGCGTCACATAAACAATTATTGTATTTTTGGAATTAATAGGAAGGGTTCTCGCTAACTATCCTATAATTCTAGTGATCATCTAATGGGTAGCTAATCCATCAGAAGCATTAGGAACACACAATAATAACCAAGATAATGGGTAATAATGGGTAGAGAAATAATCTCTCTATTTTTCTACAAGTCATGTCGGTAGCCGGAGGCTATCGATGTGTGTCAAACACTAACTATTAAATTGATCGGTCCGAAAAGTAAGGTAGCTCTTGCTCACACAAACATTTCTAAAATCATTTAATTAATAGCTAAATCAATTAAAAGCATTAAGCCCATCAATAATAATAACCTAACATGCTTGTATACTAAATAAAGAGAGAGATTAAATTAAAACACTACAACGACATAGAAAAAATAATTGCTTTCCAATAATCAATTAAGCACAAACCAATTTCACATTTTACAAATTCATTCAACCCTAGAAAATTACACAATAATATTAAGATATAAAAATTAGAGAGAATGAACCGATTAAAGTGTGGATCCATGGTTGAAATCACTTGTAATTGCTTCCTTGGCACTTGATTTGGTGCTCCAAACCTTCAATGTTAATCAATTAATGGAGGAATGAGAGCATTTTGGGAAGAAAGGGGCTGCTGCCCCCTTTTGGGACACAGCCCGTACGGACTGTCTGCTCTTTGTTTTGGGGTTGCTGAAGGGTATAAAAATTAAGGGCAAGGAGTATTCATCAAGCCAAGGGCAAAATGGGCATGGAATAGAAGTTTTAGGGGCAAAAGAGACAAAACGGAGAGAAGAAGGGGCTGGAAGGAGCAGACACGTGGCGGCGTGGGAGGCGGACAGCACATTAATGAGAAATTTCTCATTTTGCTCCGGTGCCCCTTAGTTTCAGAATATGTCTCCCTAAGTCCTTCCCCCTCCAGGCTTTGCAAAACAGTCCACCGTTAGCTCATTTTGCCTTGGAATACTTAACGGACTTTAACGGAATGATTTGTAACTCAACTTTAAAACCCGAAATTGCCTCAAACCTTGTGCTAAAATCCTTGAATGTTCGTAAATATCTTGGAAACCTACAATGAAGCACAAATACACAAATAATAATATTTCCAAGAATATTTAACTCAAAAATAGCACAAAATAAAAGGAAATAAAGGGGAAAATTCATGAAAATCTTGAGCTCATCAGGTTCTAATCAAAATGTGTTGTATCCGTCTTCAGTTCTTCCTTTATCGGATACGAATGGTATGATATATAATACTATTTTTAAACGCATATTTTTATTTTTTTAAATTTTATATATTTAAAATAATACATATTTTTTTCAGCCACTGCACAAGTATGCAACATAGGGAACATCAATTTCTATACCTATTCACCTTTCACAGACCTAAGGTCCCCCAAATTGTTGATTCAACAAATCATGGAGAATGTTCAAATCTTACAGCTACTACCATTCCGAACAAGAAAAAACGTTTAGATAAATATTTGTCTCTTAATTACTCAATGTAAAGTTTTGCTATGTTTGTTACATTTTTTAATTTCTATTATTAAGTAGTTTACAAGTTATTCATGTTTTTTCTTCTTTATTTTTATTTATGATATGATTTATTTACATAGTAAATAATATCTCATATAATATTGTACACATTTTCTAAGTATACCCATGTAAAAGTGGGACTCACCGGTTGTTCTGTATATTTTCAAATTGTATTATTAAATACTATCTTTTTTACTCATCATTTTGTACTTCTTTATTTATTTATTTATTTATGATATCATTTGTCTTGATTTATGTTATTTAGCCCAAGTGTTTCAACATCTCATTTTACCAATAATGAAGACTGTCCTAACCCTTCTATTATTGTAATGTCGAGCAACAATCTGTATTTTGATAAAAATGCATATTTTGGTCATGGTAAAGTTTTGTTTTCTTTGTTATATTTTCAAATAAATCTTATTATTATTTTATTTTTTAGTTAGTTTTTTTTTATTTCTTTTTATCATTACTTTGGAAAAAAGCTAATTTAAAATCTAACATGTGAAAAAAATTGCCCTCTGTTTGGAACAAACAGAATACGTGGACTTGGGAGATCCTTCACAAATGTCAATTTTGCAATGCCAATTTTTGGTTTCAAGAGAGAACAGAAAAGCGATTCAAAACATGTCGAAATCCTAAATTCTCCTTGTGTTGCATGCAAGGGAAAGTTCAGCTCCCGCCAATGCCGGAACCGCCAATGTTTTTCAAAGATTTGTTGTTCGGAAAAATTGAGAAAACCAAGCTTTTTAATGACAACATTCGATCATACAATATGATGTTTTCAATTACATCTATGGGGTGCAAAATAGATTATACCATTAATAAAGGAAAGAACCCTCCGGTCTTTAAATTATACGGCCAGAACTATCATTTTATTGGAAGTTTGTTGCCAACGGAAGGAAAATCTCCTAAATTTGCACAGCTGTATATTTATGATACAGAACATGAAGTAGCCAACAGGATGCGTGCTATCGGGTAATTAAATATGGAACTGTTTATTTTTTCCATTATCTTTATCTTTCATTAATTTCTTATTATTTAAATATTATTTTTGATTTTTCAACATTTAGACAAGACTCAGGTGGAAGTAGTTTGCATGAGGAAATTGTATCCGACTTAAAAATTATGTTAGACGAGCATAATATTCTTGTGAAGTCATTTAGAATGGTCCGAGACTCCATGCATCAAAACAATTGAGACAATGTTAGGCTCATGCTAATTGGAAGGCGAAAAACCGATGGCAGAAATTACAACCTTCCAGAAAAGAATGACGTAGCAGCGAATCACTGAACTACATCCTTCATACATGGGGTTGCAGTATCCATTGCTTTTTTTGTATTGGCAAGATGGTTATTGGAAAGACATTTTGCTCATGGGTTCAAATTCTAACTGATCTTATGGTCGATACAAGTTAAGTATGAGAGAATTTTTTGCATACCGAATACAAGAGAGAGATACAGAATCAGCAAATATCCTCTTCTCAAAAAGGCTTTTTCAAAAATTTTTGGTTGACCCATTCACACTGGTCGAAACTGCAAGCTTGAATTATATATGAACTTACCAAAAACAATTGAGATGTAAAATGTATCGAGGTTTGGCTGAGGCTCTTTTGCGGGGCGAGACGAATCCTTTTTCACATGGGAAAAGAGTTTGTCTACCATCTAGCTATACTGGAAGTGCACGATATATGATTCAAAACTATTAAGATGCAATGGCCATATGCAGATGGATTAGATATCCTAATTTGTTAATTACATTTACCTGTAACCCAAAGTGGCCTGAGGTTGCTGCTTTCTTCAGGAGAGAGGGTTAAGGCCAGAGGATCGACTTGAAATAATGTTCAAATTGTTTAAAATGAAACTAGATCTACTTATGAAAGATCTTCGACATAAGAAAATATTTGGACCAGTACAAGCTGGTAATATTTAATTTCAAGTGTATGTAAAATCTGTACCGTTATACGTATGCTATCATATATTACTCTAAGATCAGTGGTTTATTTGGTGTAATATTTTTTTTTAATCATTTATCTATTTCTTACCAGCGATGTACACAATTGAGTTTCAAATGTGTGGTTTACCGCATGTACATATATTGCTTTGGTTGACAAATGATGCAAACAACCTTGCTTCCGAACACATTGACAAAATAGTTTTAGCTAAAATTCCAGATGAGTCCACTGATCCATTTTACTATGCTACTGTTAAGGAACTGATAATACATGGGCCTGGTGGTAGAGTGAGACCCAACTCGCCATGCATGTCTAATGACCGCTGCACAAAACCTTTTCCAAAGAAATTTTGTGATATCATAGTTGTTGATGAAGATGGATATCCTGTTTACAAGCGTTGCGACAACGGATGAAGTGTAAACATAAAGGGTACACATCTTGACAACAGATATGTTGTTCCTCTCAATCGTTCTCTTCTAATGGAATATGGTGCTCACATCAATGTTGAATGGTGTAATCACTCCTGATCTATTAAGTATCTTTTCAAGTATGTGAATAAAGGTCATGATAGGGTGACTGCAAAGTTTTATCAAAACATTGGAGATGATGCAACCAAAGATTCAGTTGATGAGATACAGAATTACTTAGATTGTAGATATAATCACCTTGCGACGCTGCTTGGAGATTGTTGGGTTATGATATCCACTACAGGGATCCTCTAGTTGAACGGTTGTCTTTCCATCTCCCTGATGAGCAGAGCATAATATTTTCAGATAACGATCAAATTGATGAAGTTCTTAATCGTCCTACAGCCAGACATAGTATGATTACATCATGGATGGATGCAAACAAGCAATACGAGGAAGCAAGAAATTTGATGTATGCAGAATTTCCCACAAAATTTGTTTGGAAGTCTGCCAAAAGGGAGTGGCAACCAAGAAAAGAAGGTTTTTCTGAAGGCAGGATTCCACCTGGGGCAAGGAGAAATGTATTACTTGAGAACTTTGTAGAATGTAGTACGGGGACCAACTTCGTTTGAGGATATCAGATGTGTCAACGGTGTTTAGTATAACTCTTTCAGAGATGCTTGCTATGCGCTAGGTTTGCTGGACGACGACAAGGAGTATATAGACGACATTATTGAAGCTAGCCACTGGGGCTCCGCCCATTCTCTAAGGAGTCTTTTTGCAACATTGTTGATGTCATGATCTTTGTCACAGCCTGAGGTCGTATGGCTGTCATGTTTGCAGTATTTGTCGGATGACATCATTTACATGCGTAGACGTATTTTAGGACATAAAAGTAATACATTTTGTCTTTGGAATGTTTTTTAATCCTCATTCTTTACTTAAATCACTTTTTCATCGGTGAATCACTAATCAATGTTTGTCCTTCTTCTTAACTTTTAGGATTACAATTGACTGAGGAAGAAATTCAAAATTTAACTCTTGTAAAGATTGAAAAAATACTGCGAAGCAGAGGCAAAAGTTTGCGTGATTTCCCTGTCATGTCGTATCCAAATGATATTGATGCCTCAATTTTCGATAATCGACTCATAAGTAATGAGCTTATGTACAATAGAAGTTCTTTGGCTGACGAACACAAGAGGTTGTTACAATTGTGTACAGAAGAGCAAAAGAATGTCTACGATACAATTATGAATGATGTTGAATGTGGTAATGGCGGTCTTTATTTCCTCTATGGTTGCGGTGGAACTGGAAAAACATTTGTCTAGAAGACGCTCTCGGCTACTTTGAGATCAAAGGGTGAAATAGTGTTGAATGTAGCCTTAAGTGGTATAGTGTCTCTTTTGTTACCCAACGGTAAAACAGGTCATTCAAGATTTGCCATTCATTTAACATTAAATGAAGACTCAACGTGTAACATAAAATAATGGAGTCCATTTGCAGAGCTAATAGTGAAAACAAAGCTTATAATTTGGGATGAGGCACCTATGGTGCACATATATTGTTTTGAAGCTCTTGACAGAACCTTGAGGGATATAATGAGGTTCAAAAATCCAAATAGCTTTAAGCAACCATTTGGAGGCAAAACTATTGTTTTAGGTGGAGATTTTCGCTAGATCCTGCCAGTTATACCGAAAAGAAGTAGGCAAGATATTGTTATGGCGACTATCAACTCTTCTTATTTATGGACGCATTGCAAAGTTTTGAGGCTTACAAAAAATATGAGACTACAAGCTCTTGGCAATGACGAAAGCGGTCTCGAGTTGAAGGCATTTTTTGAGTGGATTTTAAGTATTGGAGATGGTACATATGGGGGTGAAAATGATGGTGTTGCAACAATAGAAGTTCCAAATGATCTTTTAGTAAATGCATCAGATAATTTGATCCAAACAATAGTTCAAAGTACATATCCGTCATTTTCAGAGTCTTTTGATGACATGTCATATTTGCAAGGAAGAGCTATATTTGCTCCGACGCTTGATGTTGTTGACACCATAAATGAATACATGGTTTCTAACAATCACTCAGAAGGAAGAACTTATTTGAGTTCAGATTCTATCTGCAAGGCAGAGAGCAACATAAGTTTATTTGAAGACATTCATTCTACGGAGTTTTTGAATAGTATAAAGTGTTCAGGATTGCCTAGCCATGAATTAACACTTAAGATTGGTGTTCCTGTGATGCTTTTGAGAAACATTGACCATGCTGCAGGGTTGTGCAATGGAACAAGACTAATCATTACCAAGCTTGGGAATCACGTTGTTGAAGGAAATTTTTTGAATGGAAGCAATGTTGGAGACAAAGTGTTTATACCAAAAATTTCATTGTCTCCATCAGATGTGAGGTTGCCTTTCAAGTTCTAGAGAAGACAATTTCCATTGGTAGTTTCGTATGCAATGACAATTAACAAAAGTCAAGGTCAATCATTGTCTCATGTAGGACTATTCTTGAAGAAGCCAGTGTTCAGCCATGGCCAGCTATATGTCACTGTTTCTAGGGTAACAAACCGTTCTGGTTTGAAGATATTAATATCCGATGAAGATGGAAAGCCAACAAATAAAACAACAAATGTTGTGTATAAGGAAAATTTTCAGAATCTATAATATTACCAATACAATGATGTATTTCTATTTAATATGATGCCTCCTACACTTCATTTTCTTAATTTATTCTTTTCATTTATATTTTCGTCTTCATTTTGCTAAAGTATTATTTAATTAATAAAGATTTTTCTTCGTGCATTTAACGCACGAGTGCTATACTAGTTAATTATAAAATTAAACAACTACATTTTTGGATAAAACTACCCTAGTTACTTGCCTATAATAAGACTAACAAAGTTACTTTTCTAATTATGTTTCAATATTATTTTCTAATTCAAAATAAAGAGTTGCTATTAACACCCTCTCCAAAAATTTTAACCCTCATAATTTTCCTATTTTACCCTCTCTCTCTTTTTTCCCCTTCTCCTCTCCTTCTTCCTCCTCCTCTCATCTCCCTTGTCATGCCCGCCTCCGCCCCTATCTCCTTCCTTCCTCTTTCCTTTTTCCTCATTCCTCATTGTGTTCATGTCTCCATCATTTTTTCATTCAACCTAAATATTAATTACACGAAAATTAAATTATAGCTTTTATTAAAGAAACGAACATGTTATTATCAAAACCCCCTTTCAAAAATGTATGAATTCATGTCTCTATCGTTGCCCTGATTGATGAGCTTGTTTTTTTTTTTTTTTAAAGTTGTTTGGCACCGTGTGACCGAACACGAATAGTGGTGTTCGGCACCCTCTAATCGAACATCACTATGGTTGTTCGGCACCCTTTACCGAACAGCTTTAGCTGCGTTAGGTAGGGGGCTGCCGACCGAACAGTAATTAATTTTTTTTTCTTTTTTTTAACCTAAAAATGAAGAATACATAAGGGCATATTTTAAGTTAAAATTTATAATGACATTTTTGTAATATATGAGGGGGTGTACTGATGAGCTCAAGATTTCCATGAATTTTTCCTTTTATTTTGTGCTACTTTTATGTTAATTATGCTTGGAAATATTATTATTTGTGTATTTGTACTTCAATGTAGGTTTCCAAGATATTAACGAGCTTTCATGGAGTTTAGCACAAAGTTTGAGTTAATTTCGGGCTTTAAAGTTGAGCCATAAATTATTCCGTCAAGGTCTGTTAAGTTTTCCAAGGCAAAATGTGCTAACGGTGGGCTAACGGAGCTAACGGAGGACTAAAATACAAAGCCTGGACGGGGAAGGACTTCAGAAGACAGTCTGAAGAATAGAGGGGCACCGGAGCAATTACCACATCTCCTCATTAATTCGGTGGCAGCCTCTGGATCTGCCACGTGTCTCCCCTTCCAGCAACCATTTCTCCCATTTCAGCCCCTAAAACTTTAATATAATTTCCATTCTGCCCTTAGCTTCTCAAATACTCAAAAGTCTTCATTTATATACTCCCAAGGCAGCCCCAAAATGAAAAAACACGAACCAGACAGTCTCAAACGGGGCTGTGAGCCCTTTGGGGGCAGCAACCCCTTTCCCCCAAAAAAATGCTCCTATTCCTCCATTCCTTCGAAGGTTTGGAGCTTCAAATCAAGGGCCAACGAAGCATCTACAAGTGATTTCAACCCCAGATCTCGGCATTGCTCGCGACTTTGCCGGTTAAACTCTTCCAATTTATATTTTAGATATTTTATAGGGTTGAATGATTTTGTAAAATGTAAAATTGGCTTTGTGCTTAATGATTTATGAAATGCAATTATTTTTTCTATGTCGTTGTAGTGTTTTAATTTAATCTCTCTCACTATTTAGTATACAAGCATGATAGGTTATTAATTTGTGGGCTTAATGCTTTTGATTAATTAGCCACTAATTAATTAATTGATTTTAGAATTGTTTGTGTGAGCGAGAGCTACCTTACTTTTCGGACCGATTAATTTAGTAGTTGGTGTTTGACACACACCGATAGCCTCCGGCTACCGACATGACTTGTAGAAAAATAGAGAGATTATCTCTCTACCCATTATTACCCATTATCTTGGTTATTATTGTGTGTTCCTAATACTTCCGATGGATTAGCTACCCATTAGATGATCACTAGAATTATAGGATAGTTAGCGAGAGCCCTTCCTATTAATTCCGAAAACACAATAATTGTCTATGTGACGCCAGACCGAGAGGTAACGAGTGTTCATAGATAGCCAATTGAGGACTTGTTCTGACACGCAATCAATCCACCTTAGCCATTCGCGAGGTAAGGGAGATTCGGGTTGCTATAGGGGCGAGAGCCCGTAGTTACCAATTTAGTGTTCTCGGTTACCAAGACTTGAGTTAAAGAAAAGTAGAGAGAGGATTAAATTAATCACGAGCTTGACTAGAAATATTGCATTCTAATAATCTTATCTTTAAATCTTGATTTGTTGTTGCCAAACCATTTTGCGACGTTGTATATATTAATTGCTTTCTTTTATTTTTAGTTTTTTAGATTTTATTCTCAATTTATTTTCGCTTAAATATAATTAGTTAGCTTAATTTCGGTACTTAGTTGGAGTGAAAATTCCGTGCATTCCCTGTGGGATCGATACTCGTACTTATGTACACTATATTACTTGATACGGCAGGGTACTCTTGCCCTAGTTGTTACAATTTAAGTTGCAGCGCAATCATGTACTTAGTGGTTTGTGGGGTGTTAATAGCAACTCTCTTCAAAATATATTAAATGATCGTTGATTAGTGTTCACATAAACGACATAATAATAATAATAATATTTTTAATTTTAAATATTTAATTAATTAAGCTCGTAGTTGGAGTCATGTTGCATAATATAAAAAGAGTGACGCTAAATATCGCACCCCAAACAACTAAATACCACACCATACTTAAAACAAATTTACCTTTTTGCCCTTATTAACTTAATTACTACTATATTGCCATTAATTAATTAGTTTATTAATTATACTAAATAATTCACTTTCATTACTCATCTTACTTTATACTGCACCTAACTTTTAAACTCTCAATCTCTCTCGATACTTCTCAATGGATGCGAACAACGATGATAATGGAAATCGAGATAACTATTTTACGGTAATATCAATTACTTTTGATATATATTTAATTTTCTTGATTGCATCTAGTTTAAATGTATTTATTTTAGGTTAAAAGTTGTATTTCGTTTTTTAAAATAAGGGCCGGCCGTAATAGATGGCTAAAACTACATAGGCCGGCTACGGCGGGCGACTTTATCTCATATGGCCATTTGTAGTAGACGGCTTTATCTAATATGGCCATTTGTTGTAGGCGGCTTTATCTAATATGGCCGCCTACCATGGGTGGCCCTCCAAAATTTAAAATTTTTTTTTTTTGACGAAAATCATTTGTTTTGTTCACTCTATTAATTTAATTCGTAATTTGTTTTATTTTTACCGAAAATAATTTTTATTTATTTACAGGATCATCACTTTTCGAATGAAAGTGCAGAATATTTTCCGGATGTAGGGCATATTTTCACGACTGGTCAACTGTTTACTAATCGAGATGAGATGGAAAAATGGGTTAGAAGTACAGGGAAAAAAATAATATGTATTTCTTTACGAAAAGGAAAAAAATCAAAGCAGACGGGTTACCTAGATTATGGTATGGATGTGAGAGGGGTGGAAAGTATAGGTATAATGGTAATGAAGATGAGGAGAATAGAAAACTGAGAGGTACAAAAAAAAGACACTTAATTATACGTACCTGTAGCAAAGTTAAGCACCCTGCAATCTGTTGGGTATCGGCCCTAGATGCTATACCGAGCTGACGGTATAAATATGCTAGGGTAGCAGCTCCCCAGGCATAACCAGGCACATCTGCTAAACATGTCAAGAATGGCAAGTAGTGGACACTAAGTCGGGTCGATGACTTGTCCAAAAATAAGGTCGCCCCCAGCAACCACAAGAGATACCCCATTGCCCTTGGGGTTGGACTTATTTCATCGGGAGATAGACGCTCCTGCAATGTCTTAAATCTAATGCCGCTGGACTTTAACTCAGAGTTGATTTCACTCATAGACATCTTTAAGAGGCTCGCTAGCTGACACTTGACGACCAAAATAGGAGTGTCGGCGATCGAGGCTTCCCATGGGGAGGCGTAGTATGTAGAACACATCGTGTAAGGTGATTGTCATCTCACCGAAAGGCATATGGAAACTGTTAGTTTCCGGATGCCATCGCTCAACAAACGCAGATATGAGGGGCATGTTTAAGTGCTGAAACATGCACTCCCTCAAATGTGCCAAGTTACTGCCATTAATCAAATTTAAAGTATCAGTCGATGATATAACCCATGACGGTATGCGATCGGCACACTATGGCAGGTTAATACTTCCCTTACCTGTCAAAAACAATATGATGAAATATTAGCATACTTTTAAACTATTAAGAAAATAAAATTATAATATTAATATTTAAACATCTAGTTAATATTTAAACATGAAAATTAACTCTTACCTCGCCATTCCATATCGCATGAGCAATATGGCCAAGAAAACCACTAAGCGGCTCTGGGATGGTAGGCCCTCCGGGGCTGCATCCGTGACCCTCCAAACCACCGCTACCGTCTCCTCGTCCTCGTCCTCGTCCTCCTCGTCCGCCTCGTCTTGGATGATGTCGTAGACCTCTACCGATGTCCTCCTAGATCCTCCTCCACATGCGCGACTCTTGATATCTCTGTTGCAATGCACGATGCGGAGCGGACATAGAACCCTTCCTCGTCCATGAGTCTTCTGGAATCGGTCATCGACTAATAGATGAGGCACCCGACTGAAACAGTGGCCCCATCTGTTCAAGTTCCAACTCTACATCCAGCTCATCGGAAGCCATAGGCGAAGGACCGTTCTCGAAAGATCCACTATCCCGGACGACGCAAATGTTTCTAGAGTTTGCTTAAGAGACATGCGGACCGGAGACAGCTGAGCGGTACTCACAACTGGAGGCTGCTGACAAGTACGAATCCTCTCACTAGCTCTTGCTCGTGCTGATGCAGTGATGGGTCGACCCTTGAGTCTACCACTACACTCTTGTAAATCAGGGTCGACATGCCTCTTTCCTAAACATCTACCTCGGCCACGACCTGCACCAGACATCTAATATTTACAATAATAAGAAGTTAGTAAATTTACATAACAATAACAAATTTAAATAACAACAATAAATTTAAAAACGTAACATGTACTTAAAAGAAAAAGTAAAAATAAAAAATAAAGCTTTACGGAAGGCAGTGAATTACGGTGTGTGAATACCGGTGGAGCTAACGGCGAAGCGAGAGTCGTTCCAAGTTCAGAGCTGCAATGCTTCTACTCAACTCAGAGAGTGTTGGATTTGGAATGATGAAGTCTTTACAGTAACAACAATTTCATGAATTCTTTTTTCTTTTAAATGACAAAGGCGAGATGATACCATCATTTAATGTAAGACAGCTGCAACTTTCCCCTATAGATCCTCTTTTTGGATTGATGTAAACATTTTGAATGTTTGTGGTGTATATAAGACACATCTCTTCTTAAACCAACCATGGGTAAACCGTAAAAGCCTTGTCAACTTTCCATTTTTATGCAACAAGCGAAAGAAACCGTGATGTACCATTTTCCTTTCCTCATAGAAAAGAGCTAGCAACATTATGAAAATCATATTTTCAGCTCATTTGAAATTTCCTATTTCAATATTCATACCCAAATAGGTAACAAATAGTCAACATGCTAAGTTACTTTCTACTTCAAACAAATCAATACGCGAGAATCAATACGGGATAACTCCCTACTTCAAACGAAATCAAACATGCTTGCAACGAAATACATGATTTTCTAAACCCTAAACGAAATCAAGTATTCCAACAACAACAAAAGAACAAGAAATCGGCATATAATTCCAATTTGAAAGAAAGCTTGCAAATTATTGGCCTTGGGATAACTCCTACTTCAAACATGCTTCTCCGATCCTCGAAGTTCATACGCAAAAGACAATAGAAAGTTAACAGTCAACACGCGGCCGCCTACCATGGGTGGAGATATCGGGGATGGCCACCTAGGACGGCCACAACTAACATGTAGAGCCGGCTAGGGTTTTAGTTGATATTTCGAGGCGCCGCCCGTGACCGGCCCTCTTCAAATCATGGATACAATTGGGAAAAGAAATTGAATCACAGAACATACCTTCAACTTCAACGGAGAAGAATGAGCGAACAAGATTTGCAGTCGAGTTCTCTTCCTTTTCCCCTTTCTTTGTCGATCGGCTCTTTAACTGGGAATTCGATGAGAGAGCAAAGAGAGAGAGAGTTTGGGTTGGGGTGTGTATCTGATGTTCTTCCTCTCTTTCTCCGCCTACTTCACCCGCCTCTCTCTCTTTTTTTTTGTTTTGTTTTTTTTGTTTTATTAAATAGGATGGAAGGGTGTTAAAAATAAATAAATAAAAAATAGAAGGGCAATAGAGTCATTTTATTTTAAAAGGGTGCGGTATTTAGTTGTTTGGGGTGCGGTATTTAGCATCTATGTATAAAAATTAATTCCATAAGGACATTTATTGTCAACCGAATTTTGTGAAAACACATGATCTTTGCTTATTGAAATACAAAATTCACACTTAGATTTAAAGAATATAATTGTAAAAAAATAATCCAATTGTAAAATCATATTGTGAAATAGTATCGTAAAGTTTTAATACCTTTTGCCTACCTATAACAATTGATTCTAAATTTTAAATTTTGATTTGATTGAAACTGATAATCGATTCAATACCTACCATATTGCTATTATTGAATTATTTTTTAAAATAATACTGTTTAAAAAAAATTAAACTTTTTATTTTAGTAATAAAATATCACATATTTTCTAGTATTTTGATCGATAAATGCTTTTATGAATTTTTTTAATAATGAAACATAAAACGAGCCATACGTTAGGAATTAAAAAGTAATTTTGAAATAAGAAATATATATTACTCAATTTCAAATGACAAGTAATTAATTAAATAGTATTTTTGTCTAAACATATATTAATTTAAATTTATAATTAATAATATAGTGGATAAGTAAAAACATCCCGTAGAAATAGCCTCTCTCATAAATAATAGATACTATTAAGGGGATTGCCCCAATGAATAGTGCCACTTCAAGAGTTTCGTCAAAGCGCACGCACATCGCGCGTTCCTTACCAGTTGGGACACTCTCATCCACGCGAACCAAAATTCCCGGCCAACTCCACCTATATCCCTCTTGATCAATATTCGTTAGATAGGACAATAGGATTCTTTGTCCAGCCCGCTCGTTGTTGCTTCTGAGACCATTATTAAGCTTGAATTATGGAAGTAGTCAAATGGAATTAGACATCTGAGTGAAACACCAAAGATACTTTGCTCTGCATGTTTAATATGTCTTTAGTTTCATTTTACAACTTGGTGGTCTGCATTTATAATTAGTTTAGTGTACGAGAGCTTATTTTGATTTGGTAAGCGCGCTTTTGGCTCGTCAATTCAAGCCCGTCTAACGCCCCGTGCACTGGGCATTTGAAATTAAATCCCGTGGCTCTATTGGGCTGGGTTCGACCTTTGGGCACGTGTACACCCCTACTTCTCGTGATTCAACTAAGCTCGGTCCGAAAAGCACGATATATGTGACTTTTAGCTCGAGCCATGGGGAGCGATAGCTAACCAGCTCGAATTAAGAGATCTCGAGACTTTTGGTGAGTAAATTTGCGGATTGATTAGTTCTAACCTTGACTCGAGTTTGGACTACTTGTAGTCGGGCATCGGGTCCTACGATTTATGTATATCACTTAGATTTTTTATAATTATATTAAGATCTTACAATTGGCTCTACCCAAATTAAAGATTTGTTAAGATTAAGAACAAGAGTATAAGATTTTGGGTTTTCATTTAAAAGAAATAGATGACAATATGTGTTCAAAGTGAAAAAAAATGTGTTCAAAGTGAAAAGAACTTGTCAAGTGGGTTAGGGGTAAAATTGTTATTATTTAAAAATTTAACTGCATGTAGAAATAAAAGCTTAAAGACTAGATAGTCGTCAAATATTTAGTTTGAAGACTAATAGGGAATGAAAAAGTTGAATTACCATGAAATAAAGTAAAGTTGGGGACCAAATTGCTAATATCCAACTTTTTGATGCATATAAAGGCATAAATTTAGAAAGTTGAGCAACACATTGCTAATTTCATAAGTGAGCAAATTTATCCTAATGCACCGTGGAGCAACACCTTATTAGGTTGAAAGATAAATATTGATTGACTCATCAAAATAACTCTCTCTCTCTCTCTCTCTCTCTCTCTCTAATAATGATACATCCAACTACTTTAGTATTGTTGGGTTGAACCAGAGATTCATGTGGACATACTTATTTCTACTATTATTTAGATTTTAATTAGTGGTACAATACAACCAATTTTTTGGACATACAAATGACATTCAAGATTAAGGAGTAGTCAACTAGGAGGAACATATCGCTATGTAAGGAGCAACACCTAGCTAGGTTCATCAACTTTGATTTTTCAAGTGAGCAAATTTATCCTTGTGCTCCTATGTTGCTAGTCCACATGATGTAGGTCATTTTTTTCAGGTGGAATAATGTAACTTACACAACTTTATACCAATAAAGTTGAAAGATATCAAAATCTCTCTCTCTCTCTCTCTCTCTCTCTCTCTCTCTCTCTCTCTCTCTCCTCCCCCCCCCCAATAATGATATATCACACAACTTTGGTTTAGTTAAGGATGAGCTAGAGATTTGTGTCGACATACTTAATCCTCATTTGATTTGAATTTTAGTGATACAAAACACCCAAATATTTGGATAATATTTAAGGTTAAAGAGCAACAATTCGCTAGATTAGCTAGATTAGGAACAACACTTTACAAGGTTATGAGCAAATGAGAATTGTAGAGAGAGAGAGAGAGAGAGAGAGAGAGAGAGAGAGAGAGAGAGAGAGAGAGAGAGAGAGAGAGAGAGAGAGAGAGAGAGAGTGAGAGAGTCTTAGAAAAAATGTTTAAAGGTTCAAAAACTCCATCAATTAGCTCATGTTTTATGTTTGAGTACACTTGAGCATTTTCAAATAATTATCCCAAAATTCAACACCTTTTATATTTCTGACCAAAATATTTACACAATCCGTTTCACCCAAAGAGTATATGTTTGAATAGTCTAATAATTAAAAAATATATAAATATATTTAGAGATGGTAAGAATTACAAAAATATTTGAGCACAGTTTACACGTTTATACGGGTAAAATTGAAAAGTTATGAAAATCGTAGATATAATATTTGAAAGTTGATTCTTTAAGTAAAACATCCTAAAATAAAATAGTGGACTCTTTACTTAGAATGGAGGGAGTATTTCTAAATAGGATTTAATCCTTAATCTCTCAATAACACATTATAATTAAAACATTTTTTCTGCTGTTTACCAATACCGGATTGTAAAGCATGAACTTTGTGATGTCAACTCGAAAGTCACGCACTCTTTGTAATACTTCCCCTCCAAGGCTCCAACCCCTCCAGCCCAACCAAAAAGAAAGACAAAATGAAAAATATCGACAAAATCAAAAAAATTCAAATTATAGTAATTCCCTCCAGCCAAAAAAAATAAAAATACTTACGTATCATTTTTTATTGAAAACTCAACCTAAAATAATATTCCCTCCGTTCCAGGCAAAGAGTCCATTTTTCTTTTTTAAAACTCAACATGTGACTAAATCAAATTAAAATTTTACATACTTTATTTATGTTTTAGGAAATAAAATTTCATTAATTAAAAACTACATTAACAATACTATAAATTACAATTTTCATAACTTTGTAAAAATAAATAAATCTATGTAAATTATCAGTCAAATTTTAACTAAGTTAAATCAAAAAAGTCAAAAGTAAACTCTTTGCCTGGAACAGAGGGAGTATCAAACTACTATTTAATATACATTTATTATGTCTTAGGTAATGAAATTTTAATTATTAATCTGACATTAAGAATAGTATCAATAATAATTTTTAAGATTTTGTAATGACAACTAAATTTAAAATTAATATTTGATCAAAATTTAATCAAGTTAAACAAAAAAGTCAAAATAGAACTATTTATTTGGGTACAAAGGAAGTAGTATTTTTATTTTGTATGATACATTTGAAAGATATCACGTTTTTCAAAAGAAATAAAAAGTAGTAATGAGATTATTTATCATCAATTTGGAAATGTGACTTTATTGATGGAACAAATTCGAAAGAAAAGTATGAAACTCTTTTTAAGGATAGAGGGAGTATATCACAATATCAATTTCTTAACATTCATTTTAACCCTCTTTTTCGCATTCTTAAAATGCAATTCATAATATTTATAAAATTTTATATTCCCTTTGCCACAAAAAATATTTTTATTTGATAGATTAATTTTTTTAATATAGTACTTTAGTTCTATATTTCCTATGATTTGCACTGATGAGATAACAACCTTTTTGTGTCCTACATATTAATTGTGTCATGTTTTTGAAAAGAAAGATAATAATGAAAATTTATAGATTAAAGTTTAGAAATAGGGCTATTTTTTATAAACAAACATAAATAAAAAGTGAGAATACTTTTTTAGGACGAAAGAAGTATTATTCTTTTCCAAAACAAAAATAATTAAAAGTGTAATTCAGACACATTTTGGTTTCTGTCCCAATTAAGTTAAGTAATATTATATAGATCTATCAATTGAGTGTCATTTTTTAATACAAAATAATATAACATCTTATGTATCATCTTGTTGAATTTATCATTTAACATTACATTAGAATCATAAGACCCCAAATAAGATACTCTCTTTATTTTTAAGAGTTTATTTCACTCGACGCACATATTAAAAAAATTAATTAACATTATTATAAATATTAAAATTATGTATGTTTTTCAAAAATGACCATGTAAAAGCGAGTCAACAATTAAATTAAGAATCAAGTTAAAGATAAAATGATAAAATTAGAATTTATAAAGGTTTTTTTAGAAAGTGAATACTTTTCTCAGAACGGTCTATAAAAAAATAAAATTGCTTTAAGAACGGAAAAAGTAACACATACAATACCATATCATTAATCCAAAGGGTTGATTCACGTTCCTATGTGAAGGGATCAATTTAACAAAATGTTCCGTAGTTAACTCTTCGAATGTAATCTAAGGACACCTCGTGAAAGGAAAAAACAAAATCTGATATATATTATTACATTTATTTTAAAATAATTATCGTTTTAACAAAATTTTTTATCTCAGAATAATTATCGTTACATGATTTTAAGAAACAGTTGTACATATTATACCAAAATTGTCCTTATTTATTACTTTTATTAAAGAAAATTGTTAAGAGGAAAGAAAAATAAAATACTTATATAACTTATCTATAATAAATAAATATAAATAAGGATATATAAATTTTATATAATAGGTGTACACATTACTAAAACGATAATTATTTTGGGACGAAAATAGTTGTAATCAATTTTAGAAAGTAACGAATAATTAATTAGTTTTTTTTCCTTTCCATAGATTACCACAATCCCATGCGATACATGTGGGACCAGATCTGACGTGGCACAATAACGGGAAAGTTTTCATGCAATGGGTTCGAAAAGGAACGTTGTGGGACCTAAAACGGTTTTTTAGAAGACAAAGGAGAGGAAAGGAGGGAGAGGGGGCGTTGGAAGCCCAGAACACACACAAGGTTGGTTGTTTACGGAGGTTCCCCTCCGTCCCGTCGTCCCCTGCCTTCCTTCCTTCCCTTTCTCGTCTCCTTCCTTTGTCTCCAATCCATCATCCTTTCCAATTCAGGAGATAGAGAGAGATAAAAATCTAGAGTGATTATGCAGAAACAGGAGGAGGACGACAAGGAGGTGGTTATGGCGGTGCCGGAGGATGAGGCGGTGGACGACGAGGACCTCCTGGAGGAGCAGCTTGGTTCTAGCTTGACCTTGGAGCGTGTCGCTGCCGCCAAAAAATTCATCGAATATCACTATAAATCCCATATGAAACACATTCAGGATCGCAAGGAAAGGTATATGCTGCATTATCATCTCGATCAACTCTGTCTCTGTCTCTCTCTCTCTCTCTAAATATATATATATATATATATATATATACACACACACACACACGTATATATCTATACATTTCTGTCGAAATGTAGCGATAAAATTTTATAAATAGATTCGTTCTCTAATAAATTACCTTTACCTAAAATCAACATTTATTTTTAGCGAATTCCCCATGATTTCAAATAAATTTTTGTTTGTAATCACACTTGGCGACTCAATTCAATGTTAGGTGCAGTTTGTGCGAATTTGGTTCTTACGTTAATTGTTTGAATCAGGAGACGAGCGAAATCTCTCGTTCTCTCTGTATTGAAATACTCCGTCTCTTCACTGAAGAAAAGGTCGCATTTAGATTTTTTTTTAATGAAAAAGTGATGTAGATTTACTTGTTCTCTCAACAATAATACACCTTAAGATTCAAAGTATTTTAGTTTACTAAGGTTTAAGTTTTATTCTCTACAAGTAAAATATGTTAAATATCTATTTGAAAAGTGATCAAATTTACTTTGAAAAGTCAAAATGCGACTCTTGTTTTGGTTGGAGGGAGTAGCTGATATACATAGCAAAACTTTTATGAGATTATTTTATGAAACTTCACTGTAGTTTTATTCGATTGCTTACTATTAATTTTTTGGTGTTTTTACTTTTTATCTACTCCGTATTAAGCAACTGGACTGGCTTCACTTGTGGTAGTCATCTGTTTGATTTGAGATATATATTTCTAGGGGGATTAATTAATACCATATGAGAATAAAGAAAGGTGCCGTCTGGTACAACTTTTACACATCAATATGTGATTAAATTAGTTACAATTTCTTGATTATGGTTAAAGGTACATGAGGCTCTGTTTATTTCAACTTTCTTAAGTTGACATAAGAAGATGGTTGTATGAAATTTGTTCATCAAGGACCCTTAGTGCACAAGGCTCCCGCTGCTTAGGTGTGACGTATTCCATTGGTCAAACCATTAGTGCCTAGGTTACAGCTAAGCTAACTCATCATTGTGTATACACTTGCCCCTAGTTTATCCTCAAAATTAAATATTAACTAGTTTCTTAAAGCGGAAATGACTAGGTGTTATGACCAATGATATAGAACTTTCTGTTTCTTCCTTATCATGTTTAGCCATTTATGTGATGACACTAAGGTAAATAGGCTGAAGCTATGACTGTAACTGTAAGCTGCTTCTCATTAGATTACGACATCTTGGCTTTTCTTGGTTAGAATTAGGTTGCATCTTTGGCTTATAAGATGCTTGAAATGCAGCATGAAGCAGCTTACTTCCAGCTACAAGCCTTTCTTAATTATAATGAACTTAGATTAGTTTAGAGGAATGCCACTACTTGTAGCTTATAAGCTATAAGTCAATACCAGATACTGTTAGCAATGGCGCATAGTGTCTCTTTCTTTGGAGACAAACTAAAACTTAAAGTAGGACTCCTTCTGTGGGCTGGAGAAGGTCGTAGGTAGTAGTAAATCGAGAAGCATGAAATTTCTTTATAATGTTTTACGTCCGTGTATGGTGACTTTCTTGAATGTAGAAAACTGATTCATGTAGCCAATCCCAAGTACTTGGGACAAAGGCTAAGTTGAGTTGAGTTTGAATGGTGACTTTTTTTTTCCCCTTCTTTCCTTTTCGGGATCAAGAGAGTATCATTTAATGTAGTAGCTAAATTTGTAATAATTTTAAACAGGACCTTTAAGTGTGGTGAATTTTTTTCATTTCAAGGTATTTTATGTAGATTTGAAATAAAGATGTCATAGTTTATATATGCTATTGTGTGACGAGGCTCTTGTGTTGTCTGAAGATTTTGGTATGGTCATTCTTCCCTCAATCTATTGAGGGCAGACATGAAATCATTGAATTTTGCAGCCTAATCAGTGGATAGCATACTCTTTATTTCGAGACGTTTAAAAAAGAAAAATGAATTATTTTCTTGGGACCACAGGAATAAATAACAACCCTTGCTATTGTGAGTTCATGAGGAAACTTATAGTAATAGAACAGCAAGACATGGAATCAACACACAATCTCTGGCTGTAGTAGTCTATTCTTATCGAACATATGAATGGAGCAAACTCAATGTGGGAGAGCGATTGTGAGGAAACTGAAGTTAGTAGCACTGGCCAAGCCACTATAGGGCCAAGGGTGGCCATGGCCCCCCTAAACTTTGGCGATATGCAACTTACCCCCTTTCAAAATATAACTATTATCATTCTTATAATATCTTGACCCTCCTTGAGTTCTAGATGTTACACTTTTGGTTTAATATGGTGATACTAGTTGAGTTATTTAAAACGCACTTTGCTTGTATCTTTTTCAAATTAATCAGATATGTTTTTAATTACTTCTGAAATCGATATTTTAACGCTTTAAACTGAGTAACTTGGTTAGTTTTTAAACAAAAGGTACTTTTAACATGTTATTTGGCTAGGAGTAATATTTTTATGAATTGTATATATTTCAAAATTGCACATCTCATAATTTTTATTATATAATAACCATTACTTACTGTAGAGTGCCTTTAATTTATTAGGATCTTTTTTCTTTTTGAAGTTAATTCGGCCCCCCTAAGGTTCGAATCCTGGCTTTGCCCCTAGTTATTAGAATATCAATCTAACCTCTTTGCCACTAAGCCCACTTAAACAGCTGCCAACAACTTCAATGGAATGCATGTTCACCTTAGGTACCGTTGATTTAAAGCATCTGCAATTCATCTATATACATTTAGAAACCTGAGGGTGTGCATTGCTTCCAGTTTCAAGTTTTCACTGGGGGAAAGAGCTGACAGGTCTCATTGAACACTCATGTCTCCAAAAGAAGTTCATTTCAAGTATAAAAAAAAAGTGTCAAAAGTTTAGTAAGCAAAGTAAGTAAGAATATGATCCTTCATTTGTAACAAAGTCTTGCCACCACATACTAGCGGGTACAAATCTCAATGGATTTTCAACTTGACTTTTCGTATATAAACTGTAGGGAGAGCAAGGGTTGCACTCCAACGACTGTGGAAAAAGAAGGTAAAGAGCTGTTAACACTTCAAAGTTTAATTCATTCAAAATCAGAAAAGCATCATCACATAATGATGTTGACACAACTGCTCAATAGTCTCCAAGTTTTCAGGTGTTAAACTTTAATCTGTTCACTGCTCCACCTTCAATAACTTAAAATAAGAGACATGTAAAGAGTGGAATTGAAACAAACTTAGTGAGAAAAATGCAGGAAGAGTTACGGACATAAATAAATATATATATATATATATTATTTTTATCAGTTCACTGCTGATTGTTGAGCATGCTCTACCTTGTGGTTGATCATGTACTTACACAATATTGGATAGTCTGATTTTCAGCTCTTTGTAATATGGAGCTTTCAGATATTAATTTTGACTATACTCCTTAAATGTTGAACCGTAGGCGTTCAGTGCTTGAAAAGAAGTTAGCATGCTCAGATGTGACAGAGGAGGAACAGATGAACCTTTTGAAGGATTTGGAACGCAAAGAAACAGAGTATATGCGGCTTAAGCGGCACAAAATCTGCGTCGACGATTTTGAGCTATTAACCATTATTGGTAGAGGGGCCTTTGGAGAGGTTTGAAGTAGCTGTTTCCTTTATTAAGTATTATGCATTAATTTATTTTTAATTTTTTTCAATTCTCTGACCACGTCTTGTCCTTTTTGTTGCTTATTTATCCTTTTTGTCCGTCAGTTTGATATGCCTATCAAGTGTATAGGCATAAATCAAAAGGCTTTAAAAAGAGTTGGGTGAATCACAATAATCTTTAAATAAAATGGCTCTGTATGCTGTCATAATTAAGTACAAGTAAAAATGGCACACACTATATAGAGATAAGCAATTGTATTATTATTATTATTATTATTATTTAATTTTTTTTTTTGAGTGGAAGTTGGGTGTAGTTAGAAAAGGATTAGAGGGGCCTTTGGAGAGGTTTGAAGTAGCTGTTTCCTTTATTAAGTATTATGCATTAATTTATTTTTAATTTTTTTCAATTCTCTGACCATGTCTTGTCCTTTTTGTTGCTTATTTATCCTTTTTGTCCGTCAGTTTGATATGCCTATCAAGTGTATAGGCATAAATCAAAAGGCTTTAAAAAGAGTTGGGTGAATCACAATAATCTTTAAATAAAATGGCTCTGTATGCTGTCATAATTAAGTACAAGTAAAAATGGCACACACTATATAGAGATAAGCAATTGTATTATTATTATTATTATTATTTTTTTTTTTGAGTGGAAGTTGGGTGTAGTTAGAAAAGGATTAGAAAAAGTAGGAAGGGAGAGGAGTCCAAAGCAATTGGGAGTCCAATAGGGTCCACTCCCTTAATATATAGTATGTATATAGTGTAACAGTGTCATATTTTTTAAGTAATTATATCTTCAATCAGCAACATGTATGGAAATACTGAATTTCTTCTGCAGTGTATACATTCAATGCTGACATTGCATTTTGAACAGTATCAGCAACATGTATGGAAATACTGAATTTCTTCTGCAGTGTATACATTCAATGCTGACATTGCATTTTGAACAGTTCTCCAACCATAGAGTGTGATAGGTTTGAACAATTTCGTCAGTTGAAGGACATCATAGAGATTGTATACGCATTGTTGTTACTTCAACAAGGCTTCTACACACCCCAACATTAAACCACCGTATATTGATCTCCTTGTTACCCAAATATCAGCAATGGTTCCCTTGACCATTTTGTGAGGACATCAAAGAGATGTAGGCAGAGTATTATGGAGCTTTAGACGCATCATGGAATCTCTCTCCGGACCTTTGTCAAATTGTTTTCTTGCAGTGCTGGCACATCATAGAATCTCTAGCCTGACCTTTGTTAATTTATTTTCTCACAACGCTAAGTCTCACGTGAGACATCCGGCTACATGCCTCCTTGATGAAACCATAAACTAATCAGTTGTAGTAATCGTTAAATGAAAATAGATAGGCGATGGAACATGCATGTGCTTTGATGCAAGGATGGAGATACGCTGACCATACATCTACAGGGGTAGATGTACTGTGAGGAAATATTCTTGTTAGTTTACGGAATTTTATGGTTGTGGGTGGGTGGGGGGGGGGGCTTTTATTTCGTTTCTTACTTTTCTTTTCTTCATTTCTGATGCTTATTATGATCGAACATTTGCCAGTGTCTGTTATCCATTTTCCCAATCTTTATGTGGTCTCTGTTTGCTTTCAGTTTCACATTACGAATTCTTCTCTTATTAACAAGCTAAAGAGATCAGGATTTCTAAATTAAATTAAATCTTACAGGTTAGATTGTGTCGGGAGAAGAAATCTGGCAATATTTATGCCATGAAAAAGTTAAAGAAGTCCGAAATGCTTAGTAGGGGACAGGTAAAATCAGACACTTGTTGCAGCTTTTTTATTTGTTTCTTTCAGTGCTGAACACAGTAACTGCTTTGATTTGTTTTTCACTCGAAAGTTGAAACTGAATTCTGTTTAACCTGAAACTTCTGAGCATCCAACATCCCATAATATTTTTCGCATGCTGATTTCAATTGGCATTGTGTGAGAAGGCCTATCATAGGTGCTGAACAACTTGTTATGTCTCAACCAATGGTTATCTTACAATTTGAGCCATTGGATGGTCCTCATGCATCAGGATTAGCCTTGTAGTGTTCCCAACCCCAAGGAACTTGGGTTCTTAGTGGATGCTCCTACGATCTAATATTTCGAGCCTTCTTTCATTGAAATTCAAACTTTCTTATTGATGCTGCTATTGATATTTGGTTGGAAATATACTTGGGACTTAGGAATAAATAAGACCAATTAGTCTTGGCCACCACCCATGCCCACTAGAAAAATGCACCTCAACTCAGTCCTCATGCATCAGGATTAGCCTTGTAGTGTTCCCAACCCCAAGGAACTTGGGTTCTTAGTGGATGCACCTACGATCTAATATTTTGAGCCTGCTTTCATTGATATTTGGTTGGAAATATACTTGGGACTTAGGAATAAATAAGACCAATTAGTCTTGGCCACCACCCATGCCCACTAGAAAAATGCACCTCAACTCAGCCCTCGTCCTAATAACTTGGAAATTCGCAGATCAAAAAACTGATCTGCATATTAAAATGTATTAATTACATAAAATGGACTCGTTAAACATGAAACTCGATCTGTTAGGTCCAATGAAATATTTTTCCACTGCCTAATATTCCATCATGATGGTCAGTCTGCCATCTTTTTGGCCTTTTGTGGTGGATTTGGTTGACATGGTGTTGAGGCTCTGATGCAGCTCTTGTCGTCTCAGCCTGTTTTTATTTAAGAGGCTTCTTTTTTCTTTGCTAGACTTTGAGTGAGTATTCTTTTTTTGCGCATGATCCATTCGACTTAGACGAGTGGTTTTCTATAATTTTACATATCTAGCGTTGGGTTATTTTCCAATTCAGCATGCCAGCTCAGATTGAAGCACCATCATTGCATGTAACATTCTGAAATGGATTTGATCTCATCTAGTACTCCGGTTTCAGATGAGGGTTTTTTCAGAAGACCGCTGGATTGTATTCTCATTTAATTTAATGGTTCAGATTAAATCACAACCATTTTTCCCGATTTCATCCAAGCAAATGGGCTTGGTTTGTATCATTCTGTACGATTCCAGATGAGGGTTTTTGGGCAATTCTAATTACCAACGCAGAGTTCATTTTCCAACTTAATCCCGCGACACATCAAATCACTGTCGTCTGTTCATTTGATTATTAATCCATTGATTTCAGATTAGTGTTTTTTTTTGTTGGTGTGTGGAATTTAAAATACCGACTTTTGGTCATTTGGGGGCTTCAAATAAATCACCAGCATCTGATTAAAACGAAATATTTAGATATATTTTTTCTCGGGCCACCCAAAGCCAAAACAAATGATGCTAAGAAGGATAAAATTTCGTGCAACTGAAAGTCTTGCTTTGGACAGAAATTGGTATAGTCCATGACTCCATTCTAAAGCTGAGTTAAATTGATCCTTTTTGATTAGGTTGTGTGGGTCTTTAGCATCTTGTTTATAAACCAGAATTAATAACATATTTCTAATCAATCACTAACTTCTCTTGAATTTGATCAAAATTATTTTCTCGGGTTCATTCTTGTTGATTTACCGATTTCTGATGAAGGGTTACTGTGGAACTGTAATATTCCCTCTCCCAAAAAATAGTCCTATTTTCCTTTTTTGTTTGTCCCTAAAAAATTAGTCCCATTTCAAAATTCTAAACAACAAATCTCCATCTTTTTTCAAAATTTTTATTTCATTTGGAAAAGATGATGTTTATCTAACATGTGAATATGTAATATAAAACAATCTATAACTTTAATACAATTAATTATAGAGGACTAGAAGTATGATAGTAAAAAGTTTGACTCTTCGGATGGGACTATTGTTTTGGGACAGAGGGAGTATAAATTATTGGATCATTTTCGAATTTAATCTATTATTCAGATTAAATATAGCTGACTGTGATTGACCAAAAGAAGGCTTCGGTTTGATCTTTACGGAATCCAATTTGGATCGCATTGTTTTTCAGAATTCTATATATTTGTTGGATAATATTCCAACTTGATCTGATGGTTTATACTTAATCGCTAGTGTCTGATCGGATATGATCACAGTGAATGGTTCATATTTCTTTAATCTCTCTACCTGAGTACAGATGACAGGGTTTTGTGAATGGATAAATTCCTAATTTATTAATGAAAATAATAAAAAGTGCCCTAAGAGCACTTGTTAAGCATCTACTTAAAGAAAGGTTTTGTACCGGTAACACACTCCAATGTGTTGGAGACACTTCCATGTTTTGATGGGCATTTCAATTGTGGTTTTTTTTTTTTAAAGGTGGGTCATAAACCTTACCGCAACCCTTATTATTATTATTATGTAAGGCTTTGAAGGCTACAATTATGACTATATGGTGTCATTGGTATGGCTAGAACAAATTGTGCCCTCTGGTGAGGCTTTGAACACCCGACCTTTCCGTTGAGAGTTGAGTTAATGGTGCCTTTGGTGAGGCTTGAACAACAACGGTAATTCTGGTGAGGCTTGAATACTCGACCTCTCTGCTGAGAGTAGTTACGTACCAGGGTATGTCTGGTGAGACTTGAACACTCGACCTCTCCGCTAGTAGAAATGAGTGGTACCACTTGAGCTAGAGCTCATTGGTCATTTCAATTGTGAATCATTCTAATAATGTATTCTTAACAAGTTCCCTAAGGGCACTTGTTTACACGACCCATTTGACATTACCGTTCATAGTAAATAACTGCCATGGCATGTTCAGATTTAACCAAAACAAAATTTTCCATTTATATAAACCAAGGGCAGAAAATTGAATCCAATTTTCTTATGCCCACGTACCTGATTCCATTAAGTTCTTTAAGCATTACACTTCTCCTATTCTCACAATTAAGGGTGCAGCTTCTCCTTATCTCAGTGGGTGTCTCTGTCTCCGCTGAAGTGATGTAAACAATGCTCATGCCACTGAGCAGAGGAACCAACATGCTTTTATAACAGTACATTTTAGCTGCCATGTTTTGGGCTAACTTTTTCACTTTGTTCTTTCTCATCCTTTTTGTCATGGGTATACCTCTCCAGCTAATTATATGACATATTCCATACTGTATATCACTATATTGGCTGTTCCTTGCCCATTTATTTTTTCTTTATACCATAGGTTGAACATGTTAGAGCTGAAAGGAATTTGCTTGCTGAAGTTGCTAGCCACTTCATCGTAAAACTCTATTATTCATTTCAAGATGCTGAATACCTGTATCTGGTAATGGAGTATCTTCCGGGTGGTGATATCATGACTTTGCTGATGAGAGAAGAGACTCTAACTGAAACTGTGGCAAGATTTTACATTGCACAAAGCATTCTGGCCATTGAATCAATTCATAAGCATAACTACATTCACAGGTTTGCAATATCTATATCATTCTGGTGACATAAATGAGACTTTTTCTAGAAACTGATGTTGGAACACATCATATATGAAACTGGATATTTAAGTTATTGGTTTAATTGATAAGCAATATGTTTGCAGAGATATCAAACCTGACAACCTTTTATTGGACAAAAATGGTCACATGAGGCTTTCAGATTTTGGTCTTTGCAAGCCTCTGGACTGTTCAAGTTTGTCTTCTATAAATGAAAATGAAGTGATGGATGATCAGTGTCCGAGGGGATTAGCCAATGGCAATGGTTGCTTCCCAGCTGATGGACAAGAAGGAGGTTGCTGGAAAAGCCCCCTTGAACAATTACAACACTGGCAAATGAACAGGAGGACGCTGGTATGTGATGGTTTCTTCTCTTCTCATGTCCAGATACGGCTTTTATTTTTTATTTCTTCAAACTTCATTCCAAGTTCAAAATGTTCTTACATAAGACAGCAATGTATGTAGAATCACGTAATACAAAGTCAGTCACTGGCAATTGCCTGGTACAGTGTAGAATGCCTACAGTGACCACTGTGAGTTAGCTGGTTCAAGTATGCGGGGGAGCCACTTAGCGAATATTATTGCGCCCTATCCTTCACCTGCTTTTAACAATGAGAAAACTGCATAGGGGAATAATATCAAGTCAAAAGGAAAAAAGAAGGTGAAAGAAAATTTAATGAAGTGCTAATGAATATCTGGTCCTTGAACTTAGGCCCATTTCCTGAAAGGATCACCAAACTTTGCCTTTTAGGTCTTTGAACTCACTTCAAGTCATAGATAATCCTTGATCCAATGTCCATTAGCTTCTCTATCCAGATCTTTTAATTGATGAAGAGTCCCCATGAGTTACTTACTAGGACTACATTTTATTAATGCACTAAACAATAATAAAAAAAGCAAAAACTTAAAAAAGACCGTCTTACCAGTATTTTCTGTAAGACGGATCTCCCTGACCGACCCACCGTGTATTGGTGGGTTAAGCTGTGAGAGAGTGGAGCTCCATCTTATGAATTAGGATCCGTAAGACGGTCTCATAGGAGAACTACTCAATAAAAAATAGAAATCAGAAGAAACTATTTCTTAACAGAAAAACTTTTATCTCCCTTAATGTTTGTGTCCCCACTTTTCTTTTTCACCTCCCTCCCTCCTCTCTCTCTCTCTCTCTCTCTCTCTCTCTCTCTCTCTCTCCCATTGAAGCTCATCGTAACCATCAATTCATCACAATAATCTGGTGGGTCATATCTCTAAGTCATCTGTTTCATGAAACATAAATATACTGCTACTTTAATCCCAATATAAAAATCTTAACAATAATTGCCCGACCTATTAGATAAATAATATACAAGATATATGAAAGCCACACAAAATAATCTTGGCATCGTCTAATACGCCCACTATTCTCAAGTAACTCACATGACATAAATATCCATCTCGATCCACTACCATTTCATGGGTAATTTTATGAGACTCCTCCAAGACCAAGAAGATCATTATGTAAGTAGCATATCAGAGGCCAAGCTTGAAACTTTATACTGTTATATTGTACCATATCCACATAAACCCAGTTGCTACATAAAAACCAGTACTCATTGTCCAGTTTGTTAAACCTCCTTTCAGTAACTTTTCAACTAGGCAGAAATTTCAGCACAGAAAAAAAAATAACAAACAAATAAAGATTACCAACTTGGAATTCTGGACACAACTTTACCTATCTATAGCCAATCTGTACAAAATCAACTCCAATGAATTTTACTCAAAAGAAATCGTTAAAACCTTGAGTACCAACAGTAAACGAAAGATTGAAGAAGTGTACAGAGACATGTGGTTTTTCCAGCACCGCCAAGACCCAAAACCAGGATCCGAGCTTATACTAATCTTTACATTCACAGATTGAGATATCCGTCAATTCATTCTCTATCCGATCTGTAGTAATGCAGAACTAAACAGTGCCAAATTGAGTTGAATTTGAACAAATTGTAGCCTAGTCAACTTCTCAGCCCACACATTTGGACCTGCCCATGCTGCTTCCAACAAAACCACTCCCTAAACCACTACCCGCCACGAAATCAACCTCCCTACTGAACCCTACCATCAGTACACGAAAAAGGAATTCTCTCTCACTTCTGCCAAAGTCCCCCTTCAGGCCAGTCTACCTCTTCCTGTTGTATGTGTATCCAACAGAGAGAGAGAGAGAGAGAGAGAGAGAGAGAGTAAAAGGAAAAAAATGAATAGCAGTCATGTGCCATGATGGACCAAACGTACGCGTTAGTTGTATGATCATTAAAGTGTCATCCCAATATTTCATAATATCTGGGTTTTGTCAAAGACTGGGAGTGTTTGTAAATTGGCTTGGATGTCTTTGTTGATACCTTCCATGTTTTGGTTCAATGTGAAGCTCTCTCTAAATGTGTCAAATCTACTCATTGGTTTGGTAGAAAGTCCATTGTAGGTACACAGTCTATTTACTAGAGGTGACTGATTTTGGATACAATTTAGCTTTTTTACATAATAGATATAAATTTATTGCCGTAGTCTAGATCTATGTTAAAAACTTAATAGATATAAATTTATTGCCGTAGTCTAGATCTATGTTAAAAACTATGTTACACAAGAACAATTGCTATCTGAAATTATTATACCCACAACTTTAGGAGTTCTGGTGCAGCCAATATTCACAGCCTGTCTTTTGATAGATTCTTAGCTGATATCTACTCAGCTAAACTCCACTCATGACTCAACTCACTCAGCCCTTCTCAAGTTGGCTCCCTTTTTACCATCCCAAAGAATTAGTTTCTCCTAGCTGGTTATGTATATTGCAACACTTATTAAAAGTGATTTGAATCCTTGGTAGATGTATCCGAGAAAGAGATATTATATATGGACCAAAAAATTTGTTAGTAATTCTAATTTGGGTTAGCTTCAAAGGTCCCTCACCCAGTACCACTTACCCTCATTCTAGTCTTTAATTCTTAGAGAAAAATCTATATCGCCAAATTTTGGTTAAATGTCTACACTTGCATGACAACCTCCTCACCCTCCCTTCCCACCCCACCCACACACATACGCACCAGCCCTTTTTCTTTAGGCCTGGCATGTTGGGAAGGTTATATAGGATACGTGACTGGCTATGGATGGTACCTTATCACTTTTTTCTTTTTCTTTTTTTCTTCTTTTCGGTTTTCTGATTTGAAGCACTTTTTCTTTGCCATACTTATAAGTTTCTTTCTGATTTCCTCTTTATCCGTGGTAGGCATTTTCAACTGTGGGCACACCTGATTATATTGCTCCAGAAGTTCTATTGAAGAAAGGCTATGGCTTGGAGTGTGATTGGTTAGTTTTGCTAAAAAACAAGGCTGTCTTGTAATTTAAACAACTTTTAATCTCCTCTACTGCATCAAGTTTTACTTATTATTAATTATTTTTTATTCGTCTGTTTCCCATATCAATTTTCTTATTCATCTGTTTCCCAGGTAGCACTGCATCAAGTTTTACTTATTATTAATTATTTTTTATTTTATTTTATGTAATGTGACTATTAACTGTCATGTAGCATTCTATGATGAGTAGCCGTTTGTGTTATTTCTTTTTCTTATCAATGAATGGATCTCTTTACTTGTATGACTTCATCCTAATCTATGTGGCAAAGCTTGTCATGGACTAGACATTACATCACTTAACCTGTGGGGCCACAGTTTAACCAACCACAGTCTTGTCACATAGATTGGGATGAGAAGAAATTGGGACAAAAAGTTGGGATCTCTATCATTTTCCTTCTAAGATTATGATTGGATCTAGAGAATAGGTGTATATTATATTCTTTTTGAACCATATTGTCATTGAATATATACTTATCTTAAGAAATCTTTAGGGCACAGTTTTTGGGTTGTAGAGGTGTAGTCTCTTTTAAAACCTTTTCAGTATGGGGCATCAGTACTTAGAATCGCTTTCAGTTTCCCGTTGAATAATATACTGAAGGAGTACTTGGAATGGCTTTCAGTCTCCCACTGAATAATAAAATGGCAGAGGTCTCGGTGCATATTGAAGCACTTGAAGTTTTGAACTACTAATGTACTAAATTCCCACCTAAGTATTTTGTAATATTGACTTGAAACCAAATTTTCACATTTCTTGTCTATCATAAACTATTATTGTATGATCTTTTTAGCTGTTATCTGCATTAATGACTAGCATTGTTAGCATTGTTGTTTTCAAATCACATAACTTTGCTAGAGTTCACAGTAATTGACAAAGAAAAAAGTAACAATAATAATAATAAGATAAATGAAAGAACGAAGAAGCTAGAACTGACTATGCAGTGTAACCACAACGTAATAACTGTTATGCTATAACTCCTTTGTTGATTGATCCTACTACTAGCTCTTTATTCTTGACTTTGGATACGACAAGATTGTATTATAAGCAAAGAGCAGCAAGGGGGCACAATACAATGTACGTTAAGTGTACACATAAGTAACCTTTTCAGCCAGCTCTACTGTAGATTTCCAAAACAAATACCTATGTCTTTGCCTGCAGAAAAATATCTCCTTGAAAGTCTAAAGGAATATCTATACAATTAGAGACGGTTCATTCATCCAAAAGAAAAACAAATTAAAAACCATCACAAGTTTCAGCTGCACAATGTGATCCAAATAGGGGCAATCTACCGCTCTGATTTTCTTGTCCCAACTCCAGCTCATGTACCAAAAACTGGCTCACACTCTTCGGCATTGAAAACCCTGAGGTATTTGATTAGCCTATACTACTTTACAGCTTCATCACATGCTTCATCTTTTTCCAGCAAAAATCTCTTACGACATTGAAAACCCCGAGGTATCTGATCAGCCTTATACTATTTTAGAACTTCATCACATGCTTCAAGTTTTCCCCAGGAAAAAATCACTTAGGAAGTCCACAGAAGTGTCTACAGAGATATCAGAAGATTCATTCAGAAGAAGACAAACAAACTAAGCATCACTGGGGTGCTTTCCGGGGTCCCGTTATTGGTTCTTCAACGCAATGGGACTGCGGTTCTTTTGTAGTTGCTTTCGTTGTATTTTCTATTTCTTTTTTGCTTTGATAGACTTCTCATCCATCCTTTTGTTTTCCTCCTTTTGATCTAATAAATTTCTTTCCTAGTAAAAAATAAAACGAACAAAACAAAACAATTAAGCATGAGTACCTTCAGCCTGCACAATGGTAGCTGCTCTCCTTCAAAATTACTTCTACTCTGTTCATTTCATAAAGACCCCATGAGGTCAAGCGGGACAGGTCACAGATGCAATTTCATTAAGGTAGAGTTGGACTGGGAAAGATTGTTCGAGACCCTAGTCCAGTTATAGAGGAGATCAAAGGTTTCTATCATATATTTGTATTTGAAAGAGATTCACCCTAGACCTACGACTGAGATTTGGAGAGGATTGAGTAGCGAGAGAAAGGACTGGTTAGAGTGGCCTTTTGAGGAAGTTAAGATGTGGAGATAGAGTTGGGCTCAGAAGAGATTGTTCGGGAAGTGTAGGCATAATTTCATTAAGAGAGAGTTGGACTATGCAGAGATCGTTCAGGGCCACATTGCAATTATAGAGGAGATCAAAGGTTTCTATCATATATTTGTATTTGAAAGAGATTCACCCTAGACCTACGATTGAGATTTGGAGAAGATTGAGTAACGAGAGAAAGGACCGGTTAGAGTGGCCTTTTGAGGAAGTTAAGATGTGGAGATAGAGTTGGGCTCAGAAGAGATTGTTCGGGAAGTGTAGGCATAATTTCATTAAGAGAGAGTTGGACTATGCAGAGATCGTTCAGGGCCATATTGCAATTATAGAGGAGATACAAGATTTTTTTTATATGTTGTATTTAGAAGAGCGTCTTCTTATATTTGGAGTGGATTGAGTAGGCAGAGTGGAATGGTTTTAAAGACCTTCTTAGGAAGCTATGATTTGGAGATTGAGTCGTACTCTGGAGAGATTTTCGGGACCTTGGTCCAATTACAGAGGAAATAATGGGATTCTATCATACGTAATACGGAAGTGTGTCTCCTTAGACCTATGATTGATGGTTTGGAGTAGAGAGTGGACTGGTTGGAGAGACCATTTGAGGGAGCTGAGATGTGGAAGTATTTAATTTGTTATGTTCTTTTTTCTTTTGATTTTTTCCCATACTTATTATATATCGTGAAGGGAGGATCCGATGAGAGTCTATTTATGCCAATAGAGTTATTTGCCAGAGCTTTCTCCACCTTTTTTACTCTTATTCCCAAGAAAGATAGGTCCCTCAAGGTTATAGATCGAAGGCAAATTAGGTTGGTGACTAGTGTCTATAAAGTCCTTTCTTGGAGATTGGGAGTGGTGTTAAATAATACCATTACTTAGGCCCATTCGAGGGTTGTAACTTCTTTACGCTATTTTGGTTCGTAGTGAGGTTCTGGAGGATTTGTATCGTTGGGGGAGGACCGGTCCATTCTTCTGCCCGATTGATTTTGGCAAAGTGGCATGGTGAAGTTTGTGTTTCTTGGATCTCATAATAAATGACAAGGATTTTGGTGATAGGTGGAGGTAGTAGGTTTTGCCTTGTTTCCCTTCTTCCTTTCTTTCGGTCAGTCCAAGGCTTCTAAGGATACTAGGACCAGTTGATCTCTTCTCCCCCCGCCACCCCCTTATTTTCTCTTGTTCTTGACATTTAAGTACGATGATATTTAGATGCATGGATGGGCAGTCTGATTGATGGGTGTTTGATTGGGAGGGATGACGTTAAGGTTACTCATCTCTAATATTGTCAGGATACCATTCTCTTTCTCTATGCGAGTTAAGAGGCTTCAATACTTAGTTTAAAGTATTCCCGGGATACTGCCCTTCCTATGTAAGGCTTTTAGAGGCTTCAAAATTTGTTCATGACCTTAGATTTTTAGCTTGTCAAGAGTTCGAAGTTCAAGTTATCAAACTGTGGTTTAGGCGGGGATATTGTGGATGACCAGGTCTGGTGGAATATAGACTTGTGGCGTGCACATTTGGGTAGTGACTTACCTTTTCTTAGAATACCTCTTGGACTATGTCACTCTTGTGGGGTGCACAGTTGAGTAAAATTTTCTTTTCTTCAAATGCCTCTTGGGGTTAATTGCCTGCATTGAAATTGTTGCATTATCGTCGATGACCAGGTCCTGGTGGAATATGTCTCTCTTGTGGGGTGCACATTTGGGTAGTGACTTTGCCTTTTCTTAGAAAATACCTCTTGGAGTATGTCTCTCTTGTGGGGTGTATAGTAGAATAAAATTTTCTTTACTTCGAATGCCTCTTAGGGTTAATTGCCTGCAATCAATTATTGCATTATCGTCAATAAGCGTTTAGCCGGGTAGAAACACATATATTTCTCTTTAAGGGTAGACTCACCCTTGATTAAGTACCTTACTCTTTATAGGGTTCCTCTAAACATTGCGAAAAGCTCGAGGGGATCATGACGCATTTTCTGAGGGTCGGGGTGAGGAGGATAGGTATCATTTGCTTGCATGGGATGTGATATGTTGTCCCAAGGAAGGGAATCTTGATTTTGGAACTTGCTCTTAATAACATCTACATTGTTGGGAAGTGCCTTATATGTTTTCCTTTTCTTTTTCTCCTTCTCTATTTTTTTCTTCTTTTGGTGGACATCTTGTCGTCCTTAAATCTTTCTATCGGTAATACTCCCTCCAAAGTGACTGCCCATTTTTATCCATGATCATGAACAAAAACAAGCACTCATTTTGGAACGGAGGGAGTATAATTTTTTCCCAATCAAAAAAAGAAGAAAGAGAAAAAGAAAGAAAAATTGATGGCAGTGCTTCTCCTCCTCCTCCTCCCCTTCCTCTTCAAGTTTTTCCTGTTGTAACTCTGGCCGTGCAGCAAGAAAAGTTTTCCACACTTGTGATCATCACCTATTGAATCCCAAACAATGAAAACATAGTGAATACAGGAGTGAATCCAAGCCCTACTAAAAATTACAGTGGATATTAATTGGAAGCCCAAACAAGTTATATTGGCATTTAAGTTATATATGCTTATATTTAGATATATTAGGAAGTTTAGTTACGTATGAATTAATAGGTAGCGTTTTTAGAATGTTTCCTGTTGTATTGTTTTAGTATCTAGGGTAAATCCCTTTCTTGGGAATAAGTTTCTTGAATCTTCTTGAAATAGTATACATAGCTAGAAAAGCAATGAATACAATACTCTTGGATTATTGATATTTTCTTATAACACTTCATGTTTTCTTCGGGTTATTGATTCCCCATCAAATCGGCATAGACGAGTGAATTAATCCTCATTTATCAATCTAGTTGGTGTCGCCCAAGCTAGGCGACCTTGTCTGCAGTCGCCGCCACCGGAGCTCGTCGGAAACCTCCTTACCAGCCTCCACGCGCCGGCGCATCGCTGGAATTTTCGCCAGACATCGAACCATCACAGACCGGCTTGCTAGAGACTTTGGATCCCTGCTCCATTGTTCGTTTACTGGTTTCACAAGTGTTTTTGAGGTTTTTGGCTTGTTTGTTCCGCTATACTCTTCTTTTTTTCGGGTTAAATTCCAATGTCAACTTCAGAGAAGGCAAAGTCTAAAACTGTGGTTTCTGAGATTATTTCAACGAGTACGAAGATTACGGACAAGAAATTAACTGGAAAAAATTACTTAATGTGGCGGCGAGTGGTTGAAATGAGTTTAAAGGGGCAAAATAAGGAGGATCATCTTATGACAACTGATGATGCTACGTGGGTCCGAGAGGATGCTGATTTGTATTGGAAGCTTATGAATTCCATGGATGATGAGACGGTTGAACTGGTGGCCCATACTTCCAATGTTTGTGATACGTAGGACTACTTGGCTGTGGTGTACAGAGACAAGGATAACATGAACAGAATGTATGATTTATCATTTGCTATGTTTTGCCAAGATCAGCGAGATCGTATTGTTACACTACTTTGCGGACTACAAGAAATTGGGAGCTGAGTAGAGTTCCTTGCTTCCTTTGAGTACTGATGTTAGTACGATGCAGACACAATGAGAGCACTTAATTATTCTTGGGTTTCTTGCTGGTTTGAGGCCCGAGTTTAGTTCTGCTAGCTCACAGATTTTATCCAGTACGAGTGTTGGCTCTCTTAAAGATGTGTTTTCTCGTGTGCTTCGTGCTTCAATGGAGTCTACATCGGTTGGTTCTACTAGTAGTTTTGGTGAATCCTCTGCGCTTGTGAGTCAGATATCTCCTAGCCAACGAGGACATGACACTAGCAGCCGTGGTGGTCTAGGTAGAGGAAATCGTGATGGCGGTCGGGGTGGCCGTGGTAGAGGTTGGGATAATAGAGAGGCTAAAAGTTGCTATCACTGTGGGGATATGAATCATATGATTCGTAATTGTTGGAAGCTACATGGAAAACCATCTAGAGATCGATACGCCCATGTTGCCTCTAACGCTGAGTCTCTCTCTCAACCCTTCCAACCTCCCCAACCTAACCTACTGAGGGTAAGATGGTACGGATGAGTGATGATGAGTTTGCGCGATATACACATTTCAGATATACGTACTATATGTGTTTCTTCTCATTGTAAATGGGTCATTGACTCCAGTGCTTCCCATCATATGTCTGGTGACAGAGGTATCTTTTCTTTGTTCACTCCTACCTCAGTGTTCCCGAGTGTTACCTTAGCTAATGGGTCTGTTGCTTCTATTAAGGGCAGGGTGAAATTTGTCTCACGTCATCTCTTTCATTATCATCTATATTGTATACTCGTGGTTTTCCCTTTAATCTCTTGTCTATTAGCAAGCGGACTCATGATCATAATTGTGATGTCTTTCGTGTGACGAAAAGGATTATTGGTAGAGGGAAGGAGTCTAGTTAGAGTTGTCAAAATGGGCTTAATCCGCCGGGCCAGCCTGTCTCGCCATTTAAAAGAGGCGGGTTGGGTTGATAAAATTCAATCCCGTTTAGGAGTGGGTCAAACGAGTTGGGACCGTGCAGGTCACAGGCTGAAGCGGGTTAGGTGCGGGCTAACCCGTTAATTTAATTTTGTTCATTTTTATGTTGTTTCTTTTTTGGATCTCTTTTTTTATGTTGTATGAATTTAGTTTGAGTCTTAAGAAATGTAATTATATTTCACTATATTATGTTTAACTTTAATTTGTTAAATTCTTTCTGGGATTTTGTACTAATTAAATGAAGAATAGTTGAGAGTCTTATGAAATTATTATTTTTTCTTTTGGCTTTAATTGGTTAGATATTAATATTTTTTAAAACCACACTTTTTTGGTGGTTGGCCCACCCCAACTCGTAACCAAGGTGGGTTGGGTTGGGTTAGGTTGATATTTGCAGTCCAGCTATTTTGGCTGGTCAGCCCAACCAGTCCCGCCTAGTGGCGGGTTATGGCGGGTTGCGGGTCAACCGTCTCGCCAGCCCATATTGAGAGCTCTAAGTCTGGTGGACTTTATTTCTTTAGAGATACATCTACAGCTACTACATGTTCGGGTGTTTCTTTAACTCCATTCCAACTTCACTGTCGCTTGGGTCATCCTTCTATGTCGAGTCTCATGAAATTGTCCACATTTGTCGTCTCTGCCAAACTTCGGATGCGATGCTTGTTAGTTTGCAAAGCACCATCGCATTTCATATATTCCTAGGGTTAATAAAGGGGCACGTGACCCATTTGATGTAGTCCATTCGGACATTTGGGGAACTAGTCATGTTGTTTCAAAGTTAGGTTATAGGTACTTTGTCACTTTTGTGGATGATCATTCTCGTGTTACTTGGATTTATTTAATAAAACATCGTTCCGAGTTGTTTGATATTTTTTCTGTGTTTTGTGCTGAAATTCACACTTAATTTGGTGTGCCTGTCAAACTTCTTTGCAATGATAATGCACAGGAATATTATTCGACTGTTTATCCAAATTTATGGCAACTCATGGTATGCTCCACCGGTCATCATGTACTGATACTCCTCAGCAAAATGGTGTCTCTGAGAGAAAAAATCGTCACCTACTAGAGGTTTCCTGTGCTCTTTCATTTCAGATGCATGTCCCTAAAGTATTTTGGGCAGATGTTGTGTTAACTGCATGTAATCTAATCAATCGTATGCCATCTTCTGTTCTTCAAGGAGAAATTCCTCATTTGGTCCTATTTCCATCCGAGTCTCTATTCTCGATTTCCCCTAAGATATTTGGGTGAGTTTGCTTTGTTCGTGATCATCGCCCTCATGTCACCAAGTTAGATCCCAAGGCACTCAAATGTATCTTTTTGAGTTATTCTCATACTCAGAAAAGATATTGGTGTTTCTCTCCTGACTTGAATAGATATTTCGTCTCTGCTGATGTTACTTTTCATGAGTCTGTTTCACTCTATCCCACCTCTGTTGTCCCGCCAGTTGAGTTGGTTTTTGAAGATGACTTTCTTATATATCGAGTTGTGGGTCCGAGTCTTCTCTCATCCATCAAATCCCTTGTCCTCCTATTCAGAAGGTATACACCGCCGAACATGCTCTCAAGGAAATTTGCCGCCTACTCCTCCTGAGTCCTACCGTCGCTGATCCAACTCCTATTGAGGTACCTTCTGATCTTGATATTTCGATTGCTATCAGGAAAGGTAAGCGTAGTTGTACTTCACATCCCATCTCTAACTTTGTTAGTTATACTGGTTTATCTGCTGAGCTATGTGCATTTGTCATCTTCTTGAGTCTTATTCTATTCCTAAGTCAGTTTCTGAGGCAGTGGGCCATATTGGGATTTAGTTCCATTACATGCAGGTAAACATGCTATTGGGTGCAAATGGGTATACACTGTTAAGGTTAATCCAGATGGATCTTTGGCTTGCCTTAAGGCTCGTCTTGTTGCTAAGGGGTATGCTCAGACACATGGAGTAGATTATTTTGACACTTTTTCTCTGGTTTCTAACTTGCATCTGTTTGTTTACTAATCTCTCTTGCTACATCTTTTCATTGGCCTCTCTATCAGCTCGATGTCAAGAATGCATTTCTTCACGGTGATTTACATGAAGAGATTTACATGGAGCAACCTCCTGGGTTTGTTGCTCAAGGGAGTCTGGGTTGGTTTGTAGGTTAAAGCGATCGTTATATGAGTTTTAACAATCTCCACGTGCATGGTTTGGGAGATTTAGTGAGGTAGTGATCGAGTTTGGGCTTATAGATGTCAGAGTGATTGCTTAGTATTTTATCAACAGAGTAGTGTATGCATTATTTTATTGGTTGTGTATGTGGATGATATCGTCATTACTAGGAGTAATAGTACAGGTATTAGTGCATTAAAAGAGTTCCTTCAGGGAAAGTCTCAAACGAAGGATCTAGGTAAGTTTAGGTATTTTCTAGGGATTGAGGTTGCTCGATGCAAGCAAGGCATCTTCTTGCCTCAAAGAAAGTATGTGTGTGACTTATTGAGCGAGGCATGCATGTTAGGGACGAAACCTTCCGAGACTCCTATGGATCTGAATACAAAACTTACGGCTGAAGGGGGTGAGAAATTTGCTGAGCCGAAAGGTATCAGCGGCTTGTTGGCAAGTTGAATTATCTTGCTGTAACCAGGCCAGATATTGCACTTGCCGTCAATATAGTAAGTCAGTTTATGTCCTCTCCACGGTGTACACATTGGGAGGCTGCTGTCAAGGTTCTTCGGTATCTTAAAAAGCTCCAGGACAAGGCATATTATATAGTGATAATGGGCATATGAAAGTGGAGAGGTTCGCAGATGCTAATTGTGCAGGTTGATACTACATATTTCTTTGGGGTAACTTGTTTTCTTGGAAGAGTAAGAAACAAAAGGTTGTGTCGAGATCGAATGTTGAATCAGAATATAGGGCTATGGCTCATGCTACATGTGAGTTGGTGTGGATTCGTCAGTTACTCCGTGAGATTGGCATTGAGAATCAAATGCCTATGCAGTTGTGGTGTGATAACCAAAGATCTATTCACATTGCCTCAAATCCCGTGTTCCATGAGCGAACAAAACATATTGAGCTTGATTGCCATTTCATTCGTGAGAAGCTTCAGGAGGATAATTGCTACAAGCTATGTTTCGACTGGGGATCAACGGGCGGATATGTTCACGAAGTCCTTAAATGACACTACAATAGGGTATATTTGTTGCAAGCTGGGCATGCATGATATTTATGCTCCATCTTGAGGGGGAGTGTTTTGCAAGTACTGAGGGTCTGACTAGCATGTTTTATATGTTTGTGGGTCTTAATGTATTTTGTATAGTTACAAACATATACTCCCTCCGTCCCTAAATTATTGTCTGGGTTGATCCGGCACACGGATTAAGAAAACTCAATTGACTTGATTATTAATATTGAAATAGTATTGAAAAAGTGTGTTGTTTCCTTTAATGCCCATGTATATGTGGCCCATAATTAAAGTAGGAAGAAAAAGTAAGGGTAAAATAGTAAAAGTGATGTTCTAAAAAGGAAAGTTTCAAACAAGACAATTATTTTGGGACGGACGAAAAAGGAAAGGAAGACAATAATTTAGGGACGGAGGGAGTATAATCTTTGCCTAACCAGTTGAAGTTACGGCTTCTTAACCCTTAACCCTATTCTCAACCCTATTCTCTTCTCTTCTCTTCTCTTCTCTTCTCTTCTCCCTTTTCAATCAACAGGGGTTTATCCCGTTCTTTGCAGATTGGATTAGGTTTGCCCATTTTTTCCTGCATCAGTTTGATAAACCCAATCCAATTTTCCAAGAATGAGATAAACCCTAGGTTTCTTTCAGATGCCTTATGCCTTCAAACAGGGTCGATTTTCATTAAATAAAGAGCATAGATCGATAAACGAGGATTAATTCACTCATCCAATGGGCAATCGATCTCCCAAAGAACATACAAAGTGTTATAAGAAAATGTCGACAATCCAACACTATATTATTCATTGCTTTTCTAGCTACTTATACTATTGCAAGAAGATTCTAGAAACTTATTTCAAGAAAAGGATTTATCCTAGATACTAAAACAATAAAAAGAGGAACCTTCTTAAATACTACCTATTAATTACTCCCTCCGTTTCACGCAAAGAGTCCATTATTCTATTTTGGAATGTTTTACTTCAAGATTCCACTTTCAAAAATTATGTCTATAATCTCCAAGAACTTTTCAACTTTACCCTCCCTATGTGATATGAACATTTGACTTTGCTCAAGCATTTTTGTAATTATGACCAACTTCAATGACACTTATATATTCCTTAATTATTACACTTTTCAAATATGGACTCTTTGAGTGGAACGGAGGGAGTAATACCTAATTAAACTTCCTAATATATCTAAAAATAAACCATATATAAATAAACTGGACCTAAATGCTAATATAACTTGTTTGGGACTCCAAATAAAATCCACTGTAATTTCTGAGTTGAGCTTGGATTCACTCCCGCATCATTGGTTGGTCTAACCTCCCAGTTTACAATGAAGAATCAAGTGCAACAGCCAACAATGGAATGGGTTTCTTGTTAACACAAGCCATCATTATGCCTCACATGCTGCTTTCTAATGAGCAATCCTGGGGACAAGAACCTGAAGACAGTTTTTGCCACCAAAAAAAAAAAATCTCCAGCACCAGTTCCTTGATTTTGGCCTCTGGAACCAACCATCAATTCATAGATTTGTTTGACCTCCCATATACAGAGTCATCCTATTCAAACTAAAATAAGAAGTTGCTTATTGATTACTTTATCTCTACTCAATGGACTGACCGGATGTATGTTACTTTTAGTGAAGTTCAGAAGTTCAGAATTTGTGAAGGATACAAGACCTTTGACAGTCTTGCAATAGATTAGTGAAAGGGTAAATGTCAAAGTAGTATATCCTCGAATTGAAATTCAAGGAAGAAATTTTTTCAAAGCTGGGGAGAATGACGCGGGAGCGAATCTGAGCCCAACTCAGAGATCACAGTGGATTTTTATTGGAAGCAGTTATATTGGCATTTAAGGCCAGTTTATTTTAGATATATTAGGGAGTTTGGTTGGGTATTAATTAATAGGTAGTATTTTTAGAATGCTTTTCTTTTTATTGTTGTAGTATCTAGGGTAAATCCTTTTCTTGGGGAATACATTTCTAAATCTTCTTTCAATAGTATTAATAGCTAGAAAAGCAAATAGACCTGGATCATTGATAGTTTCTTATAACACTTTGCGTGTTCTTTGGGTAATTGGTTCCCCCATCACATTAAGCATTGCGGCTTGGACGAGTGAATTAATCCTTGTTTATTGATCTACATTCTTTGTTTAGCGAAAATCACCATGTTTGAAGGCATCCGGAAGGAACCTAGGGTTTATTCCGTTCTTTGCAGATTGGATTGGGTTTATCCCTATCTTTCGTGCATCACAGACTACTATGATACTTGTAGATGTGTCATGATGCAAAAGCTAAATGTTTGGTCGGCATCCACTCTCTTCTTTATCGATTTATATACATTCTCATATCTCCTTGACATCAAAAATCGTAATGAATCGTGAAATGGGTTGAGATCTTATGGAATTGGACAAAGTGTACCATATAGTTTTTAATAATTTGGAATCAATAAAAGGCAGTTACTCGATTTCATCTTTCTTACCTATAGTTTCCAAGTTTCAACCAGTTTTTGGGGCAGTTACAAAATTTCCACTACTTATGATTTCTAAGTCGTCCTTTGATATGGTCTACTCTTGATTATTATCCTGGCTCCTCTTCTTCTTCTTGAGTCATAAGAACTTGAACTGTCCTCAACTTTGAGGAGCAGCTGAAACAAACAATTAAGAGAGAGAGAGAGAGAGAGAGAGAGAGAGATGGTTAATTTCTTATTTTCTTGAAAATAATGTATCCTTTGTTTCTTCATTGTAGTGGAGCTAGATTTATGTGGAATCAGTTGTGTTTGGGGTGTCTGGTGAATCATGGGTTAGTCCCGAGTCTATTACTTTTTTTCTTCAAATTCAAGTTCGAGGTTTAGGGAAGAATGGAGTTGCTTTGGCAGTGTGGGGTGTTTGTCATTTTATGGTGCATATGGATGGAGTGGAATAACAGATTTTCAGAGATCAGGCCTTATCTTTGACTCTTTTGTGGGATAGAGCGACTTTTTTGGCCTCTCTTTGGGCTTCTGCTAGGGGTGCTTTCCGTAGAACTCCGATTTCTGTTGTTCAGTGCGATTGGCACGTGCTTCTCTTTTAGTTTGCTTCTCTTTTGTTTTTCTGCTTCTTTTGATGGACTTCTCATCTGTTCTTTTGTAATTCCCCCTCTGTCTAATCTAATGTATTTCTTTACTTATTAAAGGAAAATCTTGTAAAAAATACCCAAAGATGATAATCATTCCTTATCCATCGCCCTCTAAATGAGAGATGGTTAAAAGGTCTTGTGGTCGAGTAATCGTTTAAAATTTGTATTTATGAATCCTTATTTAACTTAAAGTTTCTCTTGCAGCGTTAGCTTTTCCTTTTTATATTTGTCTGATGGATTGCTCGTCCATCTTACCCTTTTGACATATTAATCTAATCTGTGTTTTCTATCCAAAAAAACGCAAAGTTTCTTGGCGTCTTCACACATGCTGGATTGTTGGGAATAGACCAGATACTGTCCTACCATTTTGTCATGATTTTTATCAACGTGGCTTGTTCCATGGGCTTGCATATTGTTATCATGAGCTTTACATTACCTTGGCATACTTTATGCATCAATATATCTTCTATCTTTTGCAGTTTCCTTATACTTCATATGATGGCATTCAAGCTTGCTTTACTCTATATAATAATCTTTATCTAGTATCGAACAACATAAAAAGATTTGTGTAGCTAACCCTTGTAGTTGGGACAAAGCCTCAATTGAGTTGACTTGTAGACTTGTTGTATCCTACAAGAACAATAACAAAAGTAAATCTCTTTGCCTAAGAAATTTTTAGTACTGTTCTAAGTACTGGTGCTTCTCATTTCTAGTTTCTTAGCGGGCAATGAAACCCATCTATATAGTTCACTATGGATAAAGAGTTGCAAATTTTCTTCGTTTTTTCTGACTAACTGACTGCTTGCAGGTGGTCACTTGGTGCTATAATGTATGAGATGCTTGTTGGTTACCCTCCATTCTACGCTGATGATCCGATGACAACATGCAGAAAGGTCAAATGCCTTGAACCATTTGTGTGAGCTGTTGAGCTAATCTTATTTTGTCATAACATGATACAGTTACCATTTCAAACTGATGGTTTTGGATGGCTAATGAGAAATTTTGGTTTTTTTTTAACCGAAGTTTGATACTGTTCGCCATATTAGTAATGATACTGATCACCTCTCACCTGGTTAGCTTATTTATGATGTTCAATGCACACATTTCAATATATTATGACGGTTTATTATGTGATGTTTTTAAGAGTTTCTCTGTAAGGCCATCGTATTCTGTTTAAAGTAGCAGAATAACTTATTGCTTCGTATGAAATATGAATGATTTACTTGAAGCTATATTAATGTAGAGACACCTTTTGGAGAATTAGTTACTGTTTTGCTCAAATTCACTCGTATTGAGAAAAAAGTACAATTAAAAATTGTGTACAATAGGGAATACCTCTCTCTGAATATGTAGATTAGGCTCCACTGTGCTTTAGGTGATATGTTCATTGCACAGTGGAGCCTAATTTACTAGTTTTGGATGGAGAAAGATCTTGATATAAAAGAAAGGATAAGAAGTAAGATGGACCGGAGTCCACTTATGTAGAAAATATACAAAAAACAAAAAGTGGAAAAAATTCCAATTTTCAGAATCAATGTAGCCCCAATAGCGGAGGTCACAGCAAAGCCAGAGATAAATAAATAATAAAAATAAAAATCCTTATTGTCCAAAGCTTTAATCATAAGGCCTGCTCAAAAATGACTATCAAACCAATTGCTCTATGTTAGCCAATTGTAGAAGGCTTTTTTAAGGCTATGCGTGTAAAATTCCTGTGAAAAAAACCGATTACACTAGAACATGAATGCAATCACTATATTATGCAGAAGCTCTTGACAAGTGTGTTGCCTTATAGTAACAAAATCTGTAAAGAAGAGGGTATGAAGTTGAGTCAATGAGTGACTTTTTCAAGTTAGGCCGTTTAAAATTGTCTGTTGTATAGCGATTTCATTAATTCCAAGAATAAACCTACATTGTCCTTGCTAAATTTTACAGCTGGTTTTTGTATATTTGGACAAGAGAACTCTTTCTCAGCCCTCGGCAGGCGGAGGTTTGGTTTAGAAGCTGTGAGGTTGAATGAAGATGATGGGATGGAGTTATGACCAAAGTGTAGTTCCAAAAAAGAAAATAGGGATTACATACCAATCTATAATGCGAGAATAGTTTTGCTCGAACAGTAAACGTTGGAGAAAGATATTGCTATGTAATAATGATGTAACCTGCATTAAATCTTACTCCTGCAATTTGATATTTTTATTTTCAACCAGGTATATGCCCCTTATAGCTAGAAAAGTTGATCAACCTGTTAGTCCGTCTCGCATGTTCAAGTCACCCCATTCATACACGTGGTAGAAGGTGTCTCAAATCAAGATTAGCTGGTTGGTATTGGTCACAACTGTTGAGTTTGATATACATTGTTGGGCTCCTATCTTATGGCTTAAGCTTTTAGATAAGTTGGTAACTTAACATGGTATCAAAACTCTCTGGTTTGGATGGTCTTGGGTTCAAGTCATCCTGCTTGCATTTGTTACCCGAAATATTTTGAGTGCACGCTGTTACTCTGTTTGGTTTGTGATGCCCTGAAGGTGCATATTTGTTCGTTTCTACACGTGTGGACGGGTCACACGTGAGGGGGAGTGTTAAATTTGATATACATTGTTGGACCCCTATCTAACATCTTAAGCTTTTAGATAAGTTGGTAACTTACAACAACAATCAGTTGCTCAATCATAATGTTAACATACGTGGCTTGAAGTGCTCAAATGTGTTGAGAATTGCGGTGCGTGTCTAGCCACGTTGACCTCAGTTTATTACCAATTCTACTTATTCCACTAGTTTCTGCCATATACTCCACTGATTCCTTTTTACTCTTTCCTTTTGGGGACTAGATCTAATCATTCTATATAGAAAGATCAAAGAAAATGAGGAACGTGAAAATATCCATGCACCTTAAAGTTTAGAGATTTAAATACCCGTGGGGCCATCTAGCTTTATAACCAAATTAAATGCTCAAGATATTATGGAAGTGCATCCTAATTAGTCAACTTTCCTTCTTCATAAATGACATAGTGGGAAACAAAATAATATTGGCAGTAACTCTATAGATTGATCTCAACCGTTCTAAATCGTATTTAACTGTCATTAGATGTTGTTCAACTATATGAAGTAGTTCGTTGTCATTGTGGATTGACACCAGGACTTCTTCTCATGGACTTTGGTGCTAATCCACTGTCACCATCTCTAGCACCTTCACCGAATTGCCAGTAGAGAGAATACTTTAGGCGAACTTGCACACTTAAATATTAGAAGCACATTAATCAAATAATGTCGAGCATCCTGAGGCTTCAGGTTAATAGTTCTTCTTTTAGAGTTGTATAATTACTTGAGAGGTTTGTTGCCTGGACTCTGTTTTTTAATTTGTTTATGTTGTTCTCAAGTCTCATGTATCTGATTGTTACTTGTTTGCTTCAGCCTTCAATGGAACAGTGTGCTGGATTTGCTTTATAGTTTTATTCGCTTTAATATATTCTGTATTTCCTTAATATGATTATTTTATCCCATCAGATTGTGCATTGGAAAAATCACTTAAAATTTCCAGAGAACTCAAGGTTGACTCCTGCTGCTAAGGACCTGATCTGCAGGTTGCTTTGTGATGTTGAACACCGGTTAGGTACAGGAGGGGTAGATCAATTGAAAGTATGTTTTTCTTTTGTAAGATATAGGCTGATTCTTCGACTTTTTCGTTTTTGCTTTTGTTTTATTGATTGAAACTATTTCTTCTTTGTTTTTTCTTTTTATTCTTTCTACTTGAATCAGACACATCCTTGGTTCAAAGATGTTGTCTGGGACAAACTCTACGAAATGGAGGCTGCTTTTAAACCTGAGGTGAATGGGGATCTTGATACTCAGAATTTCATGAAATATGATGAGGTAGAGTATTATAAACTGATCTTGGTAAAACTCTTTTCTCTTCAGAAGTAGCTACCTTAGTTAAAGAAGGGGGTAACAGACTAACAGTAATAAATAGCAAAGTAAATACACATGAATTGTTCCTCTCTAGTAAATCTTTCTTTAATGCATTGAGAATTATTATCTTTAGATATGCTATTGTGATTTCCAGATGTAAGTATTAAATGGTTTAGCACCTTAAATTATTTTATTCACGGCCCCAAGACAAAGTTCAGCCTCAGCATTTGGATACCTCGCGTCTTTCATTGTTAAGTGCCACGAACTTCTAATCTTACTTCGTAAGGGATGAGAGAGCCCTTTAAGGAAGCTTAGGGAAAAAGAAAAAAGTCCAGATGAGAGGGTCAACCAGGAAATTACTAGGTACGGATAAGTTATCCACAGATGAAAATTACTTCACATTATCACTGAGTGAGCAAACTCTCATACCAAGTATCATAAGGAAAAATTTCAGCAGCATCTGGATACATTGCACACCATTGGGTAAGTGCGTACCATTCATTGTTGGTAAGAACCACCCAATCGTCATCCTGATTCATGGGCTGAGCCCTTAAATGAAGCTTGGAGAAAGAAAAAAAGTTCAGGTGATAAGAGGGTCACATAGCTAACATCCTGCAGAATGCTAGCCATAAATGGAAATGACTTCCCTGTATTACTTAAATCTCTAGTTTACCATTGAGGATAAGAATGGCGATGCATGACGACTTCTAGAACTATATACAACAAATCTTGGGCTTGTTCATAACTTAAATGAAGCTCAATAATCTGTGAACTTCGATTAAACTTACACCACACTCTTCAACCATTCACTTACACACCTCAAAAGCAAAGATATGAATTATTGCTTTTGATAAAAATGTTTCCAAAGGTTTAGATGAGATCCCTTCCTAGTAGTAATGGTACTGATGTGAGCAAGGTCTTATTTAGGGGACACAGGAGACGGAAAAAGGGAAGGGGAAGGAGGTGTGTGGTTATGTGTAATGATATAAATGGACATGTTAATTTCCTAGTTTATTCGTACGTACTTAATTCTTTACTAAATGAAATTTAGCTAAGGAGTTGGTTGGTATGAGAGAGAGAGAGAGAGAGAGAGAGAGAGAGAGAAGAAGAAGAAGAAGAAGAAGAAGAAGAAAAGATTGTCCCATATAATCTGGGTCTTTGAGGGAAAATGTTATTAATGGACAGCAGATTACAAATCTAGGGCAACTATGTAGGAATAATTCAAGGTAACTCATTTTGTCTAAAGGGAAACATTTGTAAAATACTAAAGTATTTGACTTTTTTCTAAATAAGGGAGATAAAATAAGCACTTGATAAAATGAACACGGACTCAATTATGGCTCAATACCCCCTCCCCCTTTCAATACAATCAGAGATGCTCGGAGATGGAGCTTGTCACAAAGAGCCTGAAAACTAGGCTTGGAGAGCTCTTTGGTGAAATTGTCGGCCACTTGATCGTTAGTAGAGATGTGCCAAAGAAAGCTGCGAGTAACAAGTTCTCGGAGAAAATGATAAGTCAATTTCAATGTGCCGGGTTTGTGCATGAAATACCGAGTTGTTAGTCGTAGGCGAGAGATTGTCACATAAGAGGAGCGTTGGGTGGAATGGCTAACTCACAAAACAAAAGAAGTTTCGCAGCTCAATAACAATAGTAGCTATGGCATGGTACTCGGCCTACGTGCTAGAGCAAGATACGGTGGACTGTTTATTAACAGATAATGAAACCAAGTTTGGTCGGACAAGAACACATATTCCTGAAGTGGAGCGGCGATCATCTGGTCACCTGCTACTCGGAATCCGAGAAGCCCTTTTGTGAAAAAATCAGGAGAACGAATGACTTTAAGGCCTGTTTGTAATAGACCTTTAATGAAGCAAAAGGATACATTTAGCTGCCTGAAGGTGGATAGAGCAAGGTTGGTGCATGAATTGGCTGGTAGATAGCAAAGGCATTATCAGGCCGGGCGAGGGTGAATATTGGAGACCCCCAACCATGCTACGCTACAGTAAGTAGCCGCATCATCAGGGAACTCACTATTATTGGCTGAGAAACGCAGGTGAGGAGTAGGGATCGGTTTACATATGCCCACGTTGAAACAAAGTAGAAGGTAGGGTTTGACAAAGGTTGAGTGTCTCAGTATCTCGGGTGGCCTCAATACCAGAAAAGAACTCAAGGTTACTGAATTGGCGACTTCCAAATGTAGAAAAATTTGGATAGATGACATCATTAATTGATGAAGAACTGCTACCGGTAGTAATGATATCGTTTGCATAAAAAGGACAACTGTGCAGTCATGGAGTTTGGGCATATAAAGCGAGAGGAATCAAATTTGCTATTGGAGAAACTTAATTGGAGAAGGAATATTTAAAGACGATGAAACTAGACACAAGGAAGATTGTATAGAGCATCATGGAGATGACACACATGAGATAACTTAGTTGGATCCAATGAAGCCTCGTGGATATGACATGAACACTTCCTCCTTTAACACCCCATTGAGCAAGGCATTTTGAACATATATCTGGTTAACGGGTGAAGCCCGAGAGTGGGATATATTGAGAACAATGTTAATTGTGGGAGGTTTGGAAACACGGCTAAAGGTCTCGTCATAGTTAAAGCCTTCATGTTGGGTAAAGCGTTCGGCAACTAAGCGTGCCTTGTGTCAGCCAATGGATCCATCGGCCTCTCTTGATTTTAGAAATCTAATGACACCCCACAACATTCCAGGAGAAGAGACCATGTTTGGTTGCGATGAAGAGCATAAAGTTCATGAGCTATGACGGTTTTGCCAATGCAGGAATTTGGCGGCTTGCTTGTGTGCACGAGGTTCAAAATCAAGAGAGGGCCTACATAGTATGGTGCATGAGGGAGTGTATAAGAAGAGGTTTCTTGCATGAGTTGATAATGTCTCAATAATGCTGGGGGAATTGAAGTATAACTGATGTAGAGGGGCTAGTAAGACAGAGGTTGAAGGGGAGGGGGATAATGTGGAAACCTAGGAGACATCAGGGGTCTGCTTAATCGATGTGTTAGGCTAATGGGTGGGTAGGACGCTGGCCAACACATGGTTGAGGGACAGTTTGCGGATAGAGGAGTGGCCTAGGTGCAGCTAAAAGCTCGATAGGGGGCAAGGTGTGGGGCAGCGCAAGCATAGCATGGTAGTATGGTCGGGTTGATTCATAGTAGGAGGACACGGATCGGGCTCAGAAAAGGCAGCTACTGGGCAAGACAGTTGGGCTGAAGCTCATTAGTTGGGCTCAGTGTTGGGAAAGAGCTTGGAGAAATAGTGGACCAATTAGAAGAATTGGTTGCTTTTGACTCCAATGAAATGTTAAACAGAAAAAGATTGTGGTTTTCCAGTAAATGCAAAATCATTGTCATTGAAGACAACGTGCCAAGTAATATAGATTTGACCAGAAATCAAATCCTTGCACTAGTATCATTTGCACACAGTAACCCAAAGAAATAAATTTAATGGATTTAGGCATAAGTTTATGACTACTTTAACCACAAGAGAAAAACAAACATTTTTAAATAATGATGATCTGGGACACATAACAATAACTTTTTATAAAGAGAAATGAAGCCGAGTTGTTTCATTGGGAGGCGATTTATGAGAAAAGTGGCTATTGAAAATGCCTTAAGCTATAATGATGTAGGAACTTTGGATTGAGCTAGTAAGCACAAGCCCATTTCAACATGGCAATGTTTGCATTCCACAACCCAGTTTTATTGGGGAGTGTAAGGACATCATTTGATGGCGAATTCCATAAGATGCAAAGCAGGTGGTATAATTGCTAGTGAACTCAACTACCCCTTATCTGTTTACACAGTCTTAATGGTGTGAATGGCGAAAATTTTAGTAGAAAATTGGGATATTGACTTTGAATTTAGAAGACACGTTAAGGGTATCATGTTTTTGCATTAAGGGAAAGATCCACATATAACGAGAAAAATCATCTACAACAGGTAGAAAATACCGAAACTCATTAGTAGATGCAATTGGGGAAGCTCCCCTAATATATAACAAGTCTAAAGAATTTAACAAATTAAAAGTACGAGAAGAATTGGGAAGAGTACATGAGTTTTACTAATTGGGCATACATGACACTTTTGCTAAAAGCACTGCTAGTTGGTATTTAAAGTAATTATTCAAGACTTGCAAGATAGAGCAAGAAGATGCCAAGTGCCGTGACTCCTACGAGCTACCAATAGTGCAACAGGATTACGAGAAGCCGAATGATCAAAAGCCAAGTGATACAATCCGCCCGAACTATTGCCATAAAGCATAATCACCTTGGTATTGTTATCCTTAATTTGTTACATGGACTCTTCATTTTCTCCGAAGTACCCGTGTTGACACGACATGACATGGGTGTGGTGACACTTGGACACCTATACTTAGTGTAAAATCATAAAATTTTGACATGCCAAACACCCAAATCCGCACCCGTTTCCGATCCTCATACCCAAGTCCATGTAACATAGATCCTTAATACAGAAATCATGAGCGTTTAGTTCGAAGAAACATTTATTACCGGAAGAAAAACGACGTTTCGAAGAACAAAAAGAACATTATTTTATTTAACCGAAAATTAAAGTTGTTGCTCGACTGAATACTACCAATGCCAACATGAGAGATGGGAGGTTGTTTGCCATTTTCAACAATCATAGTATCATTGCCATAAAATGGTGACGGTTGGGTGACCTTTTGAGCTATGTTGGTGGCGTGTAGTATATTGGTTGTGATAGGCACGGTCATTGAAAACACGGGAAGTGACCTAGATGGCCACTGATTTGGCATGGCTGATGAGATCTTTCCACGTCAATATGAAGTCCCCTTTCTTCCCTCTTTTTGAGAGAGCACATTCGATCCTCTAAGATGTCTTAGATGAGAGTAGCACAAAATCAGCTTCATTATAAATATATATATCATACTTCATTATATATATATATATATATATATATATTTATACATATCATTCCAAGATTTTGTATCATACTTCACGCTAAAGGCCATCTTGACTTGCTACCTTTCTCCCCCCCCCCTTTGTCTGTAGCTAGTTCCAATCTTGGTGAGAACGGTCGCCATTCCGATCTAGAATAGACCCAAAGAACCTAGGTAAGCCCTTTGTTGATCTGGGATAGTGCTCTTCCCAATTAGGTCGGTGGATTCAAAAGCCTTCCTTTCATCTCCCATATCTGAAGACGAATGACTAAGGTCTTAAGGCTAAGCTACTGGTGATTTCTCTTAATACAAAAGGCTTGTTTAGTCCATCATGACCCTAATATAGGTGCCTATAGAGCTCTAAATTTCCCCTTGTTTCCGTTCTTAACGAAGCCTCTTTTCCCCTTAATGACCAATAGCACCCAACTTATAGCTAAACAAGCTGTCATAAAGCATCTCAGCTATACGGATTTCTTAGTTAAGTAGGCACATAGCTAGCTTGTTAAGGGCTAGAAAAAGTACTTAATCAAAGGGAATGAGTATCGACTGGATTAGGAATATGCCTTCACAACAGCTATCTTACTCATCAGTACATTCCAACACAATGATTTGATTGTTTCCATTACAACGCATATTCAAGGAGTGGCTAAAAGAGCTACGTACCGGTTAATGTGGCAACTTTATACGTGTCCGAGTCTTTTGTCCTACCAAATGATGATTTCACATATGGATTAGCTCAACAAGTGCCATAAGTTATCTCAGAAGCAGACATCTTAACAGCAGTTGCCTAAGCAGACATCTCAACAGCAGTTGTCTCACCAGCAAAATATCCCTCCGCACACACCACTCCAGCAGTTATACAACAACTAATATCCCAGCACAGCTATGCTCTCTCTACAAGTCTACTGCAAGAGTGCTGCGAAGATTAAAAGGAACATCAAACGTTCTCCAAGCAATAAAGTCTACAAAGATTCACAAAAGATACGTTGCAGATCTCCCTTATCAGCTTAAAGATACGCCTTGATGTCTAAACCCTCACGTTTATCCTTTAGATATTTCCTCTTCCATACTTGGTCCCAGTCTTCAAGACGCATCATTTAAAAGACCAATCACTGTGCACTTCATCTCTGGCCTGTACGACAAATCCCATCCACTTTGAGCCTAATTCACGGACAAATTTCAAGACACAATCTTCATAAAGATTTTTACCCAACAGTTCATACAATGTACTCTAATACATTGAAGAACATTCAAACGGGCAAAAGTCAACTCAGTTACAACGGATCTTTTCTCTTCTCAGCCTATAAAAGAAACCTCTCATCCCCCTTTAAGAAATGCGAAGTGTTTGTAAGATTTTAAAGAGTGGGAAAAATACAAGTGAGAGAGTGATTTAAAATTCACAAGGCAAGAAGTCTTAGCTTAGTCAAGAACTTCCTTCTTGATTTGAGTTCTTTCTTCCTTCGAAAGACTCAGTCTCTTCAGCAGCTATACTTCATATCTATAGCTAGAGACTAAGCTTCCAGTTTACCGTTGTTGACAGAGCCTACTTGAAGATGTCCGATGAAGACCTTGAGCTAATAATCCTAATTGCATTCATACTGACAGACTTACATTTTATTGTAAGAGTTGTCGGTTGTGCAATAATGTGTCATCACATTTGGTCGAGTGCTTTGCATTCAGTTGTTCATATACTTGCTAACAACCCATAATATTCTCTTCTCACTTTCCCTCACCTTGGGACTGCCATATGCCTCTCCCTAAGGTACATGGTGAGAGTCAAAGGTTGAGGGTTAGTAATAAGTCTTCCCGTCATCCACTTCCTTTCCATGAAACCCCGGAAAGGTTGCTACGTTAGAGAGTCTAGGTTGATGTGTTAAGCATGTTTACCGCTGAGTAAACCTCTCCTGAATTTTAATATAAAGTATATTTTACTGCATTTAGCCTTTACTTATCTTTCTGTCAATATATGTTTTATATGTTAAGCAATATAAATCTTTCATTGAAAATGAATGTCCTAGATCTTTGTGACTCTTTGAAATTCATTATCAACAAATATAAATCTTTGTGACATCTCTATTAGTTTTCTTTAAAACGATTTTTGATTCTTCCGTTGTCGATTTCTTACCCAAAAATCCATGTTTGCTAATACATCTTACTTTCTATGTCGATCCCAACAATCTTAGTCACAACTCTGCTGTTTAAAATCTTCTGATTTCTAAAACAGTAATGCCAAACCTAATAGGGCCTAATAGGACCTAACAAATCGAAAGGGATCTAACAACTTCCTCAGACACTCTCTAGATGACCTATCTCAACCTTTACAGCCATTCAGCCATCTCTTCACTATCAATTGGGATAAGTTGAACGTAACATTTGGTATCAGCCATCTACTCAAATAACTATTCTTTTGTTGATACCATCAAGCCTAAACCATATCCTTAACCTAACCCAAACCTTACCCTATCCTAATTCCAAACCTAAACCAAAACCTATCCATCATCCTCATAGTCAAAAATTGGTATCCCCAAACAAATTGGTATCATTAACATTTTGGTATCACTCCTTATTCTCTTTTCAAGGCAGAATGGATTGTTAAACCCTTTGTGAATGATCTAGTTTTGCAACTCCAGCTGTTGCTAAGAAGAAACTTGCCGAGAAGGAGCCTGCTGAGAATCCTCTCTGGCATAAGAAATTCATAAAGAACTATTTCATCTATTCACGTTTTCCTTTTCTAAACTTAGAGAAAAATAGTTCATTCACTCACCCTTCCTAACCTTTATTCACCCCTCTCCAGTTACAAACCTTTAGCCATTAGTAAAAAATCCTAACCTTAGCTAGCTACAAACCTTAACCACATTTTGTCTCAGTCAATCCCAACCTCAACCAACTTTGAATTATGATTGTCTGTATGATCTAAAGTTTTTTTAAGGAGCTATGATATTAGTCACTTCTATTCGCTCCTAAATAAGCATTGTACTTATTTACTATCTTCTCAAAACGTTCGTCTCTCGATCTATCCTAAATGTCCTCATTGTCTTTGGTGTGTTACAATGAAATGCCCCTATTGCACTTCTTTCAGCCTCCAGCTTGTGACCATTAAGGAGGAGAGTATATGTGACCTATACATCAAGGAGGAGAGTATGTGTGGCATATACTCAAAGTACTGCTGATATATATATATACATTTACTATTCTTCAAAGGAGGAGAGTATGTAAAACGTATAAATATAGACGTAGTGTGACACCTTACACTCGCATATTCATTTCAGGAGGAATTGTAGCATAAGGAGGAGATGTTCATTACATATACCTTTAAGGAGGAAATGTAGTGCAATATATATGTCACATACATAAAGGAAGAGACGCACCACTTAAGGAGGAGTAATTCTGCTTAGGTCAAGGAGAAAATAAAAGTGTTAATTCACCCTCTCTTAGATAAACCTTTGTGGCTTATCTATGCCTTTGTGGCTTACTTAATGAAGGATTCAAATATTTCCAAAAGTCTTACCCTCTTCTTTCTTCAGCAAAGTATTTCTATCTTCGTTAAGAAAATCTTTTTGTTTCTAAACATCTTGTTTAAAGTCAAACTTCTCCTCTGATACTTAAACAATTCATTTTAGCATTAAAAACTACCTCTAAGAAAAATTCATTTCAGGAGGAGATTTTCAAACAGCACTTCATAAATATTTCATTCCTTACGAAGGTTGTTGTTAAACTACTTTCTTGTAAACATATAACAAGAAAGATACAATGGTTTTGAAATTGGTATCCTGTAGCAATTCTTAAAACATGCCTACATTCTACTTTGTACCTTTAGTGAATTGCTCTAAAAAATCTTCTTGCCAAAATTCTTCAACTCATTCAAATCATTGTGCAAGAAAGATCTTTTCAAAAATATTTTTGTGGCTTGCACATCAATTATACCTCATAATTGCCTAAAGATGTTTTTACTATTGCTATGCATTTGTACTTTCATTTATTGAGTCTGTAAATACTTAGCAATAGGTGACTATACATAAGCTTCGCTTGTAAGTTCAACTTAGGGCATGCCTTGAGATAAAATGATCATTTATTAGTAAGCATGTTATTACTAAGGATTGAACATTTGTTATAAAACTTTATGTATATGTCAAATGTAGTAATGGTCCCAAGCAAATAAGAAGAGATTGTTAGGAATATGCCTTTACAACAGCTATCTTACTCATCAGCACGTTCCAACACAGTGATTTGCTTGTTTCCATTACAACGCATATTCAATGAGTGGCTAAAAAGGCTGCGTACCGGTTAGCGTGGCAACTTTGTTGAATATTGCATAGGTCATTTAGAATAGAAAGTCTCTGTACATGTCTGAGTCTTTTGTCCTACTAAATAATGATTTCACATATGGATTAGCTCAACAAGTGCCGCAGTTATCTCACCAGCAGACATCTCAACAGTGGTTGTCTCATCGGTAGTTGTCTCAACAGTAGTTGTCTCACCGGCAGACATCTCAACACCAGTTATCTCACCAAAGCAGACACCACTCTAGCAGTTATACAATGACTTCTCCACAAGTCTACTGCAAGAGTGCTGCGAAAATTAAAGAGGAACATCAAACGTTCTCTAAGCACTAAAGTCTACAAAAATTTGCAAAAGATACGTTGCAAATCTCCCTTTCAGCTTAAAGATACGCCTCGATGTCTGAACCCTCAGGTTTATCCTTTAGATATTTCATCTTCCGTACTTGGTCCTAGTCTTCAAGACGCATAATTTAAAAGAACAATCAAATGCACTTCATCTCTGGCCTGTACGACAAATTCCATCCACTCCCAGCTTGATTCACGGATAGATTTCAAGACACAATCTTCATAAAGAATTTTACCCAACAGTTCATAATACTCTGATATATTGAAGAACGAATATTCAAACGGGCAAAAATCAACTCAGTTACAACGGATCTAATCTCTTCTCAGCCTATAAAAGAAACCTCTCATCCCCCTTTAAGAAAAGTGCGAAAGTGTTTGTGAGATTTCAAAGAGTGGGAAAAACACAAGTGTAAGAACAAACACTTTGTGGGAGAGTGATCTAAAACTCACAAGGCAAGAAGTCTTCACTTAGTCAAGAACTTCCTTCTTGATTTGAGTTATTTCTTCCTTCGAAAGACTTAGTCTCTTCAGCAGCTATACTTCGTATTGATAGCTAGAGACTAAGCTTCCAGTTTACTGTTATTGACAGAGCCTACTTGAAGATGTCTGAAGAAGACCATGAGCTAATAATCCTAATTGCATTCATACCTGCTGACTTACATTTCATTGTAAGAGTTGTCGGTTCTGCAATAATGTGTTATCACATTTGGTCGAGTGCTTTGCACTCAATTGTTCAAATACTTGCTATTTGAACAACCCATAATATTCTCTTCTCACTTTCCCTCACCTTGGCACTGTCATATGCCTCTCCTTAAGGTACTTGGTGAGAGTTAAAGGTTGAGGGTTAGTAATAAGTCTTCCCAACATCCCACTTCATTTCTATGAAACCCCGGAAAGGTTGCTAGGTTAGAGAGTCTAGGTTGATATACTAAGCATGTTTACCGTTGAGTAAACCTCTGTTGAATTTTAATATAAAATATATTTTACTGCATTCAGCCTTTACTTATCTTTCCGTTAATATATGTTTTAAATGTTGAGCAATCTATTTTATGGAATGGAATAACTACATCTTATGAAGATTTAAATTTGTTGTTAACACTGTACTGGTACTTATTTATGTTCAGCCAATTTGATCTTCAAATATGACGTTTGCTGTTAATCTCTCCGCTGCTTAACTCTTATACTTCAGCAAATGTAATATTCTCAACTTTCAAGCAATCGTTCAAGTCTACTGTGACAGATTAGATAATGTCTCCACATGAGCTGATCATCAGCTAAGTTGCTTCTATAGAGAGTTGACCTGATAAATGTTTCATCTTTGTTATTTAACAAATTTTAAATTTAGGATAAAATTTTAAATGATGGTAACATAGGCTATTCACCCCCCCCCCTCTAGCCTATATATTGAGCATACTACACAGGACTAAAGGAACCTAACATGGGTACTACTTGGAGGAGTGATTAATTGGGACTAAGGTGGTGTTGGAGTGAGGATTACTGAGAGGAAGTTAGTTTTGGCAGAATGGAAATTTCTATTTTAATGACCATAGTTGCAATTCTTATGAGACTCGGGAGGAGTTTTATTGGCTATGAGAGCTGTCGAAGTGGGTATAGTTTCATTGTGAAGGATTGTTGGAGGGTCTCTTTCCGGGTGAGGTCTTGAAGATCATCAAACGAAGTGGTTGCGCAAAGGTGATGAAGTGATGTGAACCCAAGATCGAATCAAAGACGAACCAACCATGAACAACGAATTGATCAAAAGGATAGGTAGCTTCTCTCAACCCTAGAGCGGATTTACTAATCTCTAGAACCTTGGGGTGCCACCTTGACCACTAGTCGCAATTAACTACGAACCAAGATCACGGAACACCACAAGCTTGCATCTCAACAAACTTGATATGTTTAAGGGATGAGAATTATCTCACTAGAAATTCTCTCTAACTCACAATATATGTGAAAATTGAATTCAGTTCAATAATATATCAAAAATGTATTGAAAACAATGTTTAGGATGCCTTTTATAGGCTACAAGACTTAAACTAAAATCTGAAACAAGTAGGAATCTGAAACCCTACTGAAAAATACCGAAAAAACTAAGTTTTCCAAAAAGCCGGAGTGGCACAGCCGCTTCACCAATATGGCGCGAGTGTGCTAAAACACGTACAGGGCTCTGAAGTCTGTGCGCTCGCCTGGCGCTAGTGCTCTAGATATTGCCACCCATCCTGGAGTTCGCACGATAGCGCATGGTCTATGGCGCGAGCGCGCCATCCAGTCTTCCATCGAGTACATAAACCAACTTCACGTTTTGGGACTCAACGTCAGAAATTGATATCTTAGACTTGATTTCCGCAACAAGAACCATCAATGCCTCTCGAATTTCTTAGCTCTCCCTCAAGTAATTGGACCCCCGTCAATCATCATCAATCATCAGTGGATCTCTTGGAATGTTGGGCCTCGGTTCTTGACTCGAACCTTGATCTCCATTACGAAGGTAGCGTATTCAACGCCTACACCACTAAGTACCCTGCCCACAATAATATCTCCAGCATTATTATCACCTCCAAGAATAAGTGTCTCTACAATATCTGAGCACGAAGAAGATAATCTGCCATAGAAGTGTTAGGTTGCGCTTCAGATTATGGAAGTAATTTCGGCAGGTTCAGAGATGAACCGCAGAGCATGTGCCAAACTTTTCAGAGAGGAGATCCCATGCATCGGGGGTGGTTTCGCGCGGGTTGAATAGAACTAGTGACAGTGCCTTTTATCCATGTCAATGACAAGGCTGGATGCTTGCTGGAAGAGTTCGTGGGTGGGGTTATCAGTGTCAACGGAGAGTTTGGGTGGTGGGGAAATCCAATTTGAGATGGTGGAGATGAGGTGTGAGTTTTGAGGACAGATCAAAACAGGGATCGTCAGTTGGCATAGTTGGTTGTGGTAAGAAGCGTGTTGCCCATGACTAATTGCATATTAAAATACAGAGGTAGCCAGGTTTTCGGATATTTGAGATGGTCGGGTTGAGTGGTGGGAGGCATTATGGTGCTAGAACCCGCACCGTCTTACATGATCATCAATGATACAGAATTTAATAAATAAATTAAAGAAAGAGGGGATGAGAGTGGGAATAAAAGAAAGACAAAACCAAGTGGAAAAAAATACAGGAGGAGAGCCTTAGTGCTTTGGTACCATATTCGCGTCTGAGGGGAGAGAGTAAAAAAGATTGCTTTCTTTGAGGGAGAATCTTATTGATAGACAGCAGAGGAGAAAAAAAGATTGCTGTCTTTGAGGGAAAATCTTATTAATAGACAGCAGATTACGGATCTCGACAATTATAAAGGAGCAATAAATGGTAACTATTTTTGTCTAAAATGAAACATTATAAAATACTAACTTTGTGACTTTATCTAAATAAGGGAAAGATAATAACTACATGTTAAACTGAACATGGACCGGATTATGGCTCAATAGTTAGTTCTGCCTGCCTTGGCTCTTGGGACTTCAGTCACTAATACTTTTTGTTTGTCATCTCAATTTAAGCACGTGCATTGGTTAGATTCTGTTCATTACAGTGCGTATTCATTCACTTCTTGGGTTTCTTCATTTTCTCTTATGACGGCTTACTTGGGGATTGCGACGGATCATTGGCATCAAGTTTGTCCTTTGTCAATCTTCCTCACGTATGTATCTCCTCATCTGTCTTCTTTTATTCCCATTTTCTGTTCTAACTAAAGTTTCCCGTACTTTGTGAGGAATATTATTTAAAGTTATAATTCTCATGTTAGTTTTGCGGTGGGATCGAGGGCAGGAATAAGAGTGCTGAGACTTAATCTCTAGCTTGAAATTTCATTGCTACACCACCAAACTCAACTACCTCTTCCGTCAACAACTTGGGTTTGTTTACAGGAATCATTTACTGCCGTTCAGCTCTTTCCAATGAGTTTTCCCTCTGTAAAATGATAATCATCATCTTTCTTAATCCTCTCTTCCCATTTCGCTTCTGGCCTTCCCCCAACATCTTGTATTGCCTGGTGATATATGATAGTATCACTCATTGACATGTCCACAGCAATGTCATTTTATCCTTTATTGGCAGCCTCTACCATCTCAAAAATGTGTTTGTTAACAGTTTGGGATTGTTTATATGAAGCGTTTTCTGCCAATCAGTCTTTAGAAAGAGATATCCTCTGTGAAACGACAAGCATCATCTTTTTCGTAATCATCCCTACCCATGTTGCTTCTTGCCTTCCCCAACCTCTTGCATTGTCGCTAATACTTGATGGTATTACTCATGGCATGTGTTCACATTACTCTCATTTTATCCCATATTTGGGCGACCCTCTACCGTTTCAAAATTGAGTTTGTTTACAATTTTAATGGACACTAATTACTTCTGCTTCTATGAATAAAAAACTTGCAGATCCACAAGTACAACAAAGGTAGTACATTATCTTGGCTCAGGCCAAACCTAGACACTAAATGTTTGTCTTTTAAGTCCTATGGCCAAACAATTATGGGAAAACTTGTGATTTTCTACTCATCTTAGATTATATAGCTTTATATAACAAATATTGGTTGGTTTCAGTTACTATATACCTTTTCGTTGTGAGAGTGTGTGTGTGTGTAAAGACTTGCTGCTCTTCTTAGAATATATAGCTTTATATAACAAATAATGGTTGGTTTCAATGGCTAGAGCCCTCTTCTTATTACTATTTTTTTGTAAAATATGAGAATTTATTCCAAAAGAAAAATGAGACACAATGGGGGAACAAGCCTGCCAGCAAGACTAGGCGGCCTTACCCTACAAAAGAGATACAATCAAGGAGGTCTAAAAATATATAAACCATCAATATCATCTTTGACCAACTGAGCAACACAAGCTGGAATAATAGTAGACAAAACCCTACAACCTTGCTCAGCATGGCCAGCTTCATGTACATTGTTGGTATGTGACAGCTTAAGCTTTTAAATGAGTTCGTAACTTAGCATGGTGAAGTCATCTCGCTTGCATTTGTTACCCGAAGTATTGTGAGTGCAGATGTTGGCACCCTGTTTGATTTGATATGCCTGGGTGAGGCATGTTTGTTTATTCCTCCATGTTTGGTCGGGTCACGCGTAAGGGGGAGTATTAGGCTTGATATACATTGTTGGGCCCCTATCTAACAACTTAAGCTTTTAGATGAGTTGGTAACTTAACACGTCCTTGTATATATGACCTACCACCTTGCCTTGAAGCAAGTTCCAACAATGACACATTTCCAAGGTAATAGACCAAGGGCATTGAACAGATTTAACTTTGAATCGGATCGGGTACTTTATGTTGAGAGTTATGTGTCACCTCCAATAAGTGAGAGATTGTTTGTTGCTGTTTACATCATGTATATCATAATGCTGTATTGCTAGATCCCATCAAGCATGCTCCTGTTCATTAAACACATAATAATAGCTCATTAAGAATTGCAAATTTACTAATAAATATGCGCAAAGTGTGCCTCATTTTGATTGCAGCTTGCTGATTTATATGCTGAGAGCATATAAAGATGCAAGGTGCCCGGCATATAAAATCTATTGTGGGATGCAATTTAGTGAATCCTGAATTATTACGGTTGAGGGTTCTACTGGTGGAAGCAAGGTTACTTGCACAGCTATTGGACTAGAAAGGACAAAACTGCATGTCCTTAATCACCAGGGACCTAACAAGTGAGTTGCTTAGTGATATGAAGCTTGGAGACTGAAGTTCATGTTCCATTGAATTCTTGCGCTGATCTCTTATTCTAATATACCGAGTTGCCTTGCCCTTTGAGTTGGAATATTCTTTCTTTTCTTTTTTATTTTTCTTCCTTATTTTAATATAAGACATTGAATACCAAAAAAACCAAAGAGGATTGCTATTTGCACCCATGAAATTTCTGAGTACACCCCTTAACAAAAATTACAAAAATGTCATTATAAATTTAGATCTAAATACCCTTTTTTTTTTTAGGCTGTTCGGCACCCCTACCGAACATTACTATGGGTGTTCGGTAGGGGTGCCGAACACCCATAGTAATGTTCGGTAGGGGTGCCGAACACCACTATAGGTGTTCGGTAGGGGTACCGAACACCACTATAGGTGTTCTATAACCCAATACCGAACAAACTGTTTTAAAAAAAAAAAAAAAGGAAGGGGTGGGCTGTGTGTGGGGTGGGGGGGAAGGAGGTGGGGTGGGAAGGGAGGAGGAATGTGGCGGTTGTGTTGGGGGAGGGGGAAGGAAGGAGGCACTTGTGTTAGGGGGATGGAAGGTGGCGTGTTGGGGGTGGGGGGCGAAGTGGAAGGGGGTGGGGTGTACTGGAAGGAGGAGGATGGGGTGAGGTGTGTTTAGGGTGGAGTGTATTTAGTATTTTGGGGAAAATATTGGTAAGGGTAGAGTAGGAAATTAATAGGGGCTGTACCTAGTATTTTGAGTGATTGAAAATATTAGGGTGGGGTGTACTTAGTAATTGAGTGTACTAAGCAATTTCATGGGTGTAAATAGCAATCCACAAAACCAAAAGGCCTACCCTCTAAACGAGATTTATACGCAGAAAAACTAAAAAAAACAAAAACAAAAGGTCCTTAACACAACTTATGAACAACAAAATCCAAACTGAAAAGAGCGTTGCTATTAACACCACCCAATCCTATTAATACACCCCCCAATTAAATTACAAAAATGCCATTATATTATTAGACATAAATACCCTTCTTTTAATAAATACACCAGGTGTTCGGGCTTACATGTGGAACACCTCTTATATGTTCGGACGCCTTATGGAACACCTTTGTGGTGTTGGTGGTCCTAGGACACTCTTGTGGTGTTCGGGAGGTACCCCCCGAACACCACTGCAGTGTTCCTAGGACCAGCCCGAACACCACAGTGGTGTTCCATAAGCCACTGCAGTGTTCCTAGGACCAGTCCCGAACACCACATTTTTTTTCGAAGAACCAGGCCCGAATTCCCTTCGATCAGTTATGACTTATAACACAAATTAAAACCCAGCATACAAATTGAAACCATGTGAACTTAAAAAGTAGAAGAATTTCATACCTAGGGCTTTCTTCATTGTTTGAATTTGGTCTTTTTCTACTTCGTGAAATCAAGGTGAAGCTTCTTCTTCTTCTTCTTCTTCTTCTTCTTCTTCTTCTCTTCTTCTTCTTTCTTCCTGGCTTCCTTCTTCCTTGCACAAAGCTGGGTGGTGTATTGAGTAATAGGGTGGGGTGTGATGATATATGGTGGGTGTATTGGGAAAGAAATAATGAGTTAAGTAAGAGGGGTAAAATAGGAAATGTTGGGTGGTGTATTTAGAAATTTTGTTGGTGTAAAATTAGTGGGGTGGGTGTATTAAGAAAATGGGTGTATTAAGAGGAAATGGTGGTGTTAATAGCAATGCTCAACTGAAAAACGACCTAAACAAGAGCATGCTCACCCTGAAAATCTTGAAAGAAACTTGATCCTCAGGAAAAGCCTCCTCAAACCAGAAGGAGAGTAGCAAAAAGCACATCGTATGCACAGGAATGAATTCTCTCCAAACTTCTGTTTCTCTCCGATACAGCAGTATGGAGTGATTTGGATCTGAAAGTTTCAAGCTATTGCTACTGCATTGTTTGTTCTTTCTTGTCTTTTCGTTTTCCTAGAGTGATGGTAGTCTAAAGTCCCCTAGTCAAGTCCGATTATCACATTGGGACTCTACATTCATGTACTAAGTCCATGGCTGCTGTATTTGTAAAAACTATAAATAGCTTTGCTGCAATCTGCAAAAAGCAGTCTAGAAAATACAATTCAGCCTTTAAAATAAGCTAATACAGGATGCTTTTGTGGGAGGATTTTACAAGCTGCTTGCTAAAGTGCTTTCCTTGAGATTGAGGAAGGTTATTGGTAAGTTGGTGTCGGAATTTGTTTCTTTAAATTATCAATGGGTTCACTGCTATCCAATGAAAAAGCTACCTTTATTGGGGCTTTTGTTTTACCAGAGAATTGAGGCATAATATGATTTGAGTTTATTTTTTATACACAGTCAATCTCTAAATATTCATCCAAATTACACAATTCACAATCCTGAAAAGCGCTGCAAAAACATGGGATCCAAGCCTGATTCGAACCCCGAAATAGTCATAGAATTAGCAACACAACCCTCTCTATTGTTAGCAAATCTAAGTAAAACTGGAAACCGAACTGAAAGAGTAGTATTTCCACACAATCTATCAAGCCAGATATGTACTTTCTGACCTTTAGCTACCACCATGCAAGAGTTCTTTGAGACTTGCCACTGCCTGATAAAATGCATACATTCTTTCTCAGTCTATTCTGAGTTTACTTTTTTATGTGCTAGTTTCTTTTACGAAATATATTAGTTCCCAGGTAAGTATTTGGTTTGAGTAGTGTTCCACATCTGTTAAATATTCTTTCAGGCTTGTTCTTGTGTAATGCAGTGTATAGATTACTAGAGTTGTTTTTCGTCCTTTCGTCTTCTCCATTTTTCTGATCACTCTTTGCTTCCTGTTCTTCTGCTTATATTTTGATCAATGGTAACATTTTGTTCAGATATTCCTTCTGACAATACTGAAATTTCACTACAGGTGGATCCTCCATCTGCAAGAACAGGCTATGGACCTCTAAGAAAGGTATGTACTTTCTATATAGAATGGTAAAGGAAATCCTAATATCGCAAACACTTCAAAACTTGTTTTTTTTTGTCATTTGAACATCACACCTTGACAATTTATAATGTTGAAAGATAAGAAAATTGCAGTAGTTCTATGAGTTTGACATTTGTGGCCTGTCATATAAGACATCCTGCCTCCTGGTAATAATGGTATACTGAGTTTTTTATAGCACTTTGCTTTGGAATAGCTTTAGCAGAAGTATCTTATAGTTCATAGGTGGGGTTAAATAAGTAATAACAAAGTCCTTGTGGTGTTTAAGGTTAAATGAGATCATTGTATGGTTGAAAGTAGAAGTACCTTGGACTTTGGGATGAAATGTAGGGAAAGATCTTGATAGTCCTTATCAATTGTTCTCATGATTGTATCGTCGAGATATTAAGAAGAAGATTAGGACATTCGGTCAGCATGGCTGATATTTATTCCATCAAACTAAGATATAAATGAAGTGCCATTGAGGTTGATGCTCTATTAATTAAATTTGTGCTTGTCCATTTACTAGTGCTTTTCCCACAGATAATAGTCCACTTCGAAGAAGCTAACTACTTCAATAATTCTCTTATTTTCCTGTCAAAGAGAATACTTTGCTGAATTTTCATAATATATATGATATGACAATTAAAAGATCTAAGTTTGTATGATACATATTGGTGGCTCTTCATGTGTTAGTGATATAATTCCTAGGGTTACATTTAAAATGTAATTTTGTCTGTTCAAGTTTTTGATAGTGACTTGTCATTTCGTGAAGGAGGGAGTATTTGCATGTTGTCCGCATACTTAACACTATTAAAGCATGGTGTACATTGTTGTCTCATGATTAGTAAAGCTTTTTGATAAGTTTGTCAACTTAACAGAGAGGAACATAGTCAAGGATGAAGAAATTAAAGAGAGATGGAAAAAATATTTTGAAAAATTATTAAATAAGCAAAACGTAGAGAACGTAGCAATAGAGGAACATAATAGTAGAATTAGAGATATTACCTTTCTTCGAAGAATTAGTCAGAGCGAGGCGAGGTGAAGGTTGATTTAAGAACCGGGAAGGCTTTAGGACCAGATGGACATGGGGTATGGAAGTGCCTACGAGATGTAGGAGTATCGTGCTAGCAAGGTTATTTAATAGAATCACGATTTCAAAGAAAATTCCTTATGAGTGGAGGGAAGAGTATTATAGTACCAATGTACATACATAAAGGTGATATCCAGAGTTGTACAAATTACATGGGTATTAAGTTAATGAGTCGCGCAATGAAACTTTGGGAGAGATTAGTTGAGAATAGATTGAGACGGAAAACAACAATATCGGAGAATCAGTTTGGTTTTATGCGAAGAAGGTCAATAAGAAGACTGATGGAAAGATATAGAGAGGGAAAGAGGGATTTACAGATCATTTTTATTGACTTAGAAAAGACTTATGATATAGTTCCTAGAGAGTTAATTTGGTGGGTGTTAGAGAAGAAATCGGTTAAAGTGAGGTATATTGACGTGATCAAGGATATGTACAATGGAGCTTTTAGTTAGGACTACATCGGGAGAGACTTATGACTTGTCAGTTCCTAATTACCGTAGGATTACACACAATAGGATTACACCAAGGATCGGTTTTAAGTCCCTATACTTTTGCCTTGGTGATAGATGGATTAATCGAACATATACAAGAAGATATACCTTGGTGCACATTGTTTTGCTAATGACATTGTTTTGATCCATCAGACAAAGAATGTGGTCAATGAAAAGCTAAAAAAGTGAAGAGAAACGAATTCAAAGGCTTTAAAATAAGTAGAAGTAAAACGGAATACATGGAATGCAGCATTAGCGATAAAAGAAGTAATAATGGGGACAAAGTTAGATTAGATGGTCAAGACACTGCAAAAGAACAATTTCGATATTTAGGATCAATTATCGATCAGGACGGGGAGGTAAGAGATGATGTTACTCAGCGCCTAGAGTGTTATGTGATCGATGTATACCGGTTAAGTTAAAAGAAAAGTTTTATCGGACTGTCATTAGACCCACACTACTTTATGAAACTGAATGTTGTGGATCTGTTCTAAATCTAGGAAAGATAGAATGTGTAATAAACAAATTTGTGAGACCGTAAAAGTCGCCCCAATAGTAGATAAAATGACAGAAAATCACCTAACATGGTTTTGACACATACAACTTAGACCAGTTAGAGCACTATTAGTGTTGTTTGAGAAGTAGAGAAAGAGGAGAAGAAGAGAATGGAGAAGCTGTAGCCTAAACTGGTTAGGCAAAGATGTATATATTTGTTTGAACCATACAAGATACATTAAGATCCCAAACATATATAATATGTTAGAAAGACCCTTAATACTTCTAACAACCCCCTCTTAAGCTGGAGCATAAATGTCATGCATGCCCAATTTGTTACCAATATAACCTATTCTGATGCCATTTAAGGACTTTGTGAACATATTTGCCAGTTGATCCCTAGTCTGAACATAGTTTGTAGCAATTATCTTTTCGTGAAGCTTCTCACGAACAAAATGGCAATCAAGCTCAATATGATTTTGTTAGAATGGATGGCTCAATTCTAGGCAAGGGGGACAATGTATCGCAGTGGCGCGGTCGCGCGGGCGCTATGACGCGAGCGCGTGAATGGATGCTCAATAGTTGGCGCAATCGCCCGACTCGCGGGGGGACTTTGGGCGGATTATTTGTAATTGGCGCGGTCGCACCACTTAGGGTGGCACGAGCGCGGCGCGCTGCAACATCCGTTTTTGCTTTCCATGTTTGTAAATAATTAGGGCTAGGTGTCGTATCATATATAAGTTGTAACCCTAAAACGTGTATAAGGTTGAAATATTAATATAAACCAGTCTTAAAACTCCAAATTTTATCTTCTCTTCCAATTCCAATTGCTTGATAATTGTTATTTGCTCAATTCATTATTTGCTTGCTTTCGCTGTCGCACTACAGTTTTGTTCGCTCATGGAACATAGGCGTTAAGGCAATGTGAATAGGTGTCTGGTTATCACACACGATTGCATAGGCATTGAATTCTCAATATCAATCTCACCGACTAGCTGACGAATCCACACCAACTCACATTTAGCATGATAGCTCTGTATTCAGCACTCCATCTTGACACAACTGATTGTTTCTTACTTTTTCAAGAAACCAAGTTACCCCCGATAAATATGCAGTATCCAGCAGTAGACCACCCATGTGAGAGGGAGATCCAGTCAATCTGCATCAATGAACCCGTCCACTCTTATATGCCCATGATCATGATATAATACGCCTTGTCCTAGAGCGCTCTTAAGATACCAAAGAATCTTAACAGCAGCCTCCCAATGTCTACATCGCAAAGAGGACATAAACTGACTTGCTACTCTGACAGCAAATGCAATATCTGGCCTCGTTACAGCTAGATAATTGAATTTGTCAACAATCCGCCGATACCTCTCAAGCTCAGCAAATTTCTCACCCCCTTTAGTTGTAAGTTTTGTATTTGGATCCATAAGAGTCTCAGAAGGTTTCGCCCCTAACATGCCTCGCTCAACAAGTCACACACTTTACATACTTTCTTTGGGACAAGAAGATGCCTTGTGCCTTGTACCTTGTGCCTTGTGCCTTGTGCCTTGCATCGGACAACCTCAATCCCTTAAAGATACCTCAAATTACCTAGATCCTTCGTTTGAAACCTTCTATGAAGGAACCCTTTTAATGCTCTAATACGCATAAGCCTTATGCCTGGCTTACATCGGACAACCTCAATCCCTTAAAGATACCTCAAATTACCTAGATCCTTCGTTTGAAACCTTCCATGGAGGAATCCTTTTAATGCTCTAATACGTGCCCTGTTACTCCCAGTAAGGATGATATCATCCACATATACAACTAATAAAATAATGCCTAAACTACTCTGTTGATAAAATACTAAGTGATCACTACGACATCGCATAAGCCTAAACTCGATGACAACCTCACTAAATCTCCTAAACCATGCACGTGGAGATTGTCTTAACCCATATAACGATCGCTTTAATCGGCAAACCAACCCACTCCTCGAGTAACAAACCCAAGAGGTTGCTTCATGTAAACCTTTTCATGTAACTCACCATGAAGAATTGCATTCTTAACATCAAGCTGATAGAGAGGCAATGAAAAGATGAAGCAAGAGAGATAAGTAAATGACCAGATGCAAGTTTAGCAACCAGAGAAAAAGTGTCAGAATAATCTACCTCATGTGTCTGAGGATACCCCTTCGCAATAAGACGAGCCTCAAGGCAAGCCAAAGAATCATCTGGATTAACCTTAACAATGTATACCCACTTGCACCCAATCGCACGTTTACGTGCTGGTAATGGAACCAAATCCCAAGTTTGATTGTGTGTAAGGACACTCATTTCCTCATCCATAGCTGCCTTCCAGCCAGGATAATCCACTCTTCAAACACAGACTTAGGAATAGAATAAGACTCAAGAAGACCGACAAATGCACATAGTTCAGTAAATAAACCATTATAACAAACAAAGTTAGAGATGGGATGTAAAGTACAACTACGCTTACCTTTCCTAAGGGCAACCGGAATATCAAGATCAGGAGGTACCTCAACAGGAGTTGGATGAGGCGACGGTAGGACTGGCTCAGTGGAGCAAGAGTAGGAGGCAAATTTCCTTGAGGGCATGTTCGATGTATACCTACTGAATAGGAGGACGACGTATTTGATGGACGGGGAAGACTCGGACTCCCCAACTCGATATATAAGAAAGTCATCTTCAAAAACATACTAACTTGGTGACATGAGGGCGATGATCATGAACAAAACACACACCCAAATATCTTAGGAGACACCGAGAATAGTGACTTGGATGGAAACAAAACCCGATGAGGAATTTCTCCTAGAGGACTAGAAGATGGCATACGGTTGATTAGTTGACATGGAGAATCTCTGTTGATTATGTTCTACCAGCACACAGAGAAGTAGAGAAAGAGGAGAAAGAGGAGAAAAAGAGAATGGAGAAGCTGTAGCCTAAACTAGATAGAAAGACCCTCAATACTTCTAACAATTAGGAATAGGGGAAGGGCGAGTGTATCAGCATCAACTAGAGTAGAAATAGGGGAAGGGGAAGACCAAAACTAAACATGGACATTCGTACGTTGAAAGATATGAATGAGTGTGGCGTGTTTGATGACCTTGCTTTGAACCAAATCGAATGGCGGAAAAGGATTCATGTAGCCGACCCCAAGTGATTGGGAAAAAGGCTGAGTTGAGTTAAGTTGAGAGTCAACTTAACCTGGTATCTGAACTTTGATTTGCGAGGTATTGGGTCAGGTATTCTTGCTCCCCAGGATGCTAGTCAAACTTGCATTAGTACTCACACTTGAGGGTGTTTAGTGCTATATATGTGTAGGGTTTCTGTTTCTCCAATTGCTGCTAAGCGTGTTTACACGTGTTGGATACTTAACAATAGTAGCCTCATATTTGTGAATAATACCTTACCTCATAATCTTGTACACAGCAGTGGTCTTGATAACTGTCACACCTCCGATTGTGTTCTCATTTTGAGTTTTAATAGTAGGTATTTGTGATGGACTTGCTTTTAATATTACCAGCCTTTCTATCTTATCTTGTTTAAATTTGTGTTTCATATATTCTTTTCGTAGTGACACACTGGGTAATACTTGAATTCCAAGCATCTTTCTCTGTGTTTTTCTCTTTCAATTAGCCTTTCTTTCCTGCAAATCACCTAACACGCTAATCTGGGACACAAATAATCTCTGCTACAGTTGTTTATGCTTCTTCTTCTTCTTCCTTCTCTTTATTACATCGTGTGCAGATGCTAATGAATCCTAAGGATTTAAGTTTTGTTGGTTACACCTACAAGAATTTTGAAGCCATCAAAGGGTTAAGACGTTCTTCAGGTATGTTATGTTAATAATCAAATTGCAATCATTTCATGTTCTTTCCATTTGTTTTTTCTCAAATTTTCTGTTGCACTCTATTTCCAAAAAGTTCTATGGTCCCTCTTAATCCTGGATTCCTAGTTGCAATTTTTGGCATTAAATAGAACATAAGGTGTGATATCGTTGGGCATATTTTGATCTTGAATCGAATTATTTTCCTATTCTATCTTTATCTTGAAACTGAGCATGTGCTAGTTAGGCAGATATAGAGCTTCTTCCCGTTTGCTTGTAACATGAGCATGAATTACTAAACTGTTCACTAAGGCAAGTTGGTGTGTGAATTCCTGACCAATCCAATGATTGCAAGCACTTGAAGTTCCATAAATTTACAGGGTGAAAACAAAAATTACTGACTATTTTAATTAGGGAAGAACAGGAGTAGATAAAATGATTTTTAATTTTTTATATATTCATTTGATGCATTAATTGAAATGGCAAAAGTCCTGATGCCATGTAAAGATGCTAGAGAAAGTGGTTTTGAATTGACACATTGAGGCGCGTTGTAGACTATAACTCAGCAGCCTGTTTTAGAGAAAATGAGTTAACTACACCTGTGATTCTACTTGGGCTTAAATACTAATTTGGTCGCTCTACTTTCACCCAAAATTCATTAAGCATACTGTACTTTTTTTTTCACACTTTAATCACTCTACTTGGATTGGAGAATCAATAAGCTCGCTCAATCAATGAGCTTATTGATTGAAAAAGTCCAAGTAGAGTGATTAAAGTGTGGAAAAAAAATAGTAAAGTGAGCTTAATGAATTTTGGATAAAAGTAGAGTGACCAAATTGGTATTTAAGCCCTCTACTTGAGGCACCAAATGAATAACTTTGTCCAACACTGGTATATATTTGCTTCCGCTGAAAAAAAAAAAAAAAGCCTCCCTCCGTTCTTTCCTTTATAGGATGTTCCGGTGAAAAAGTACTGATTTGAAAATTAAGCTTAGTATTCACATGAAGTTCTAACTTTACCCTTCATATAAGAATTATAAAACATAATTTTTTTTATACTGTTACTACCAGGGATACTAGTTTATCCTTAAAATAATTGACTTTTAAAATACGAAAGCTTTGAGTGGATCAGAGGAGTAAGCATTTTTGCTGAAATTTGAAATACAGTTCAATTTCTTTTTTAATTTTTATGTTAGTTTGGAATATGCAATAATGAAAGCCACTCTGCATTGTTTTGTACAGATAAGATAGTTTAACATCTTGATATGCGTGCTAGTTTGTTTGCTTCTGTTTGAAGTCTTACATTGATGCTTAAATTTTGTACTTGCAGATACAACGAAGAGCACCTCCCCAGAACGTTTGTCGACCGATTCCATCCTAAGTAATACCTTTGATTTGATACTATTTCCCCGTAATTATTAAATTCCGTAACAGCAAGGTTTTATAAATTTTATATATTACTCTTGTACAGGTGATTCTGGAGTGGATTACTCTGCCCGAATCAGGACATCAGATGCAGAAATACTAATTCGTGCATCATCTGCCGACCCTTTGCCGCTGTCATGACAACAAAACCATAAACTTTTACAGTCAGGTTTTGTCATAATATGCACATTACAATGAAGTTAACCAGCTAGCTTTCCGTCAAATGTTCGATCTGTACAGTAATGCTGGAGGAATTTTGTAAGAAGGGCCCTAAAGATGGTTTGGTTGGCAGCCATAGAAGTAGATAAATCCATATATCAGAAAGTTTTGGTGTACTATTTAGATGGATGTTCCCAACTGCTGAGCCCTGACTACCCAGATTGGCAGAGCTAATACTGCCATTCCTTGTGGCGGTTTTTGGCCTTTTTTTTTTTTTTTTCTTTTCCTTTCCTGTTCCTTGTTTGTATGAATTACTTGTTTTCCCAGACCAGGGAAGTAGCACCCTTCAATTATTTTTGTGTTATTTGTGGATTTTCTCGGGTTTTGATTGGCCAAAGACCACAACCAAGGTACCATTTTCTTCTCTTCTTTTTGATTAACCGAAAAATTGATTGGTTTTATTGAGCTGGGCATTCCAGCTTTCCTTGGATGGTATACGCATTTTTCACATGATGTTTTTCTCCTCTTTCTCCGGGTCTGGGGTAATTGTAGTTTAGTTACCCAGGGGGTTTACTAAGACTAAGAAGAGTGTTGTATGAATTTTGGAAATATAGGGTCCCAATATGTGTTTTCAGTACACGAGGGGACTAGGTTGAAAGCAGTGAACTTTTTGGAATTATTTTCTTTTATTCGGTGCTATGTATAACATTAAAGTACTCTAGATCAGCACGAAAGCGGGTAATTTTGAAACTTGACGAGAGTGAGAGAGCGTCTTCGGAACGTATGAGAAAAATAAATAAATAAATAAATATATATATATATTATATTAATAATTTCTGGTTTATACTCTTTATATATATGTATATATATTTATTTAAAAATTCAATTGAAAACATATATATACATATTTATATATACTTTTGCCGAGTAAAAGTGGTCTATTTTGTCATTGTACTTTGACAAATCTTTACAGTTTGTCACTATACTATTTTATGGGTAAAATTATCTCCTTAACTTTAAATAGATGCAATTTTATCATTATCTCTAACTGTCATCAAATTTCTTTCAGAATTAATTTTAGTCGTCTCCCCTAAGGATTCTCTAAATGTTGGGAGTCTTGATGATAGCTAGTGTAGACACTGAAACTTGGTAAATATTATTTACCATTTGTCTAGTAAAATTTTTCAAAATTACTTTGACTAGTCAAAATTAAAATTGAGTGATGATAATTTTGGGCCCGTAATTATATTAAAGAATTCATGTACAAATATATGAGTTGGTACAAGATAAATAAATGGGCTCATTCATTTATAAGTACGTGATTCTTTTAAATATAACGGGTAATCACAAGTTCAATTTGGCTCATGTCAAAAAAAATACTAGAGTCCCACTTCTAGTTACTTGACATAAAGAAATAATAAATTTAAATTATTTCTTAATTATTGAGAAATACAAATCTTTTTAATTAAGAAATAAAAGGGAGACAAACATCCTAAAATTATGAAAATTACAACCCTTAATTGATGACAATCAAATCATTAATCAAAAATTTCCAAACTAGCCTTACATCTAGCCTATAAATAGAGGTCATTGGAGAGAGCAAAGGACACACAGAATCCCTGCAAGAACTAGCTGAAGCTCTGTCAAGATTCTACTTCAAATTTTCCTCCGACCAAGCACTTTGATCGAAGAATAACAAGCGCATAAAAAGTCGTGCCATTCTTCGTCTTCCACTTGGTCTTCTTGAAGTTTCGTTCGAGATCAAGCTTTTACGGCCCTCAACCGAAGTGACACAAAGCCCTTCAATCTTACTCGAGATTAAGCCCGCCGGCCCTCGTTCAAGATTCCACCGTCAATCATCCCGATTCGAGATCAAGCCCACTTGGCCCTCAAGTCCAACCCGTTACGAAGATCGAATCAGAGGTTTCATACCTTGTAATCGGTATAAAATCATAGAGTTGTAACCCATTATTTTAATACTAATCAAATTTAAATTTTTTTGTGCATTTATTTCTTGTCTTTGTGTTCGACTCGAAATTTGTGTTTACAAATTTGGCACGCCCGGTGGGAGCACTCTACCTCTCATCTCTTTCTCCGTAAGAAGACTCATCCTTCAAAGATTCGATGGCACCAAAGAATGCTACCGTTCAAGTCAACAACAAAGGGAATGGCTCGTACACCGTGAGGATGATTGATGTGCCTAAAGGCCCGACTACACGGAGCAAGTCCAAGTCCTCAAGCTCTCGCGAAGATCAGCAAGAAACTTCAAGGTCATCCCACTGAAGCCCATTCGTCCTAAAGTTAGGACCCAGGCGACTTCACTACCGACAGAGGCAAAGGATGACATGGATGTTAGTTTCAAGACGGATGTAGGTGGCGTGCAAAAAGGCACCAACTCATACTCGTCATTAGAAGTGAAATCATGCTTTGGATCAAGTTCCGGATCATCCCCTAGGACACCTAGCAAATCTTACTCGTCGAGGTATTCTGAGTCATGCACGTTAATTATGCCAGCCATGATGGCCGATGCAGCTTCCTTAGATGAACAACTCGCGAATATGGCTCAAGCCATTAAACAGTTGACCAAGATTGTGGCTGATAAAGACTTGCAAATTGCGTCACTCATAAATAAGTTGGAGAAGCAGAGTACTACCGAGTCGGCTCACGATGGCTCCCATCCACCAAGATTCACTCCGCAATATCATCCAACCAACAACAATGGGCGTGCATCCACTTCAAAGCAGCCAGTAAACCTAGATGACTAGTCTTCACTTGGCTCGATATCTATCCAACGCCTGCAGGATATGAAAATGAACACGATCTGAGCACAATACGGAGGTCCTACACGGAGTAGTTTCATGTATGCAAAGCCTTACACGAGGAGGATTGATAGCATGAGGATGCCAACGGGTTATCAACCACCCAAGTTGCAGTAATTTGATGGCAAAGAAAATCCAAGGCAACACATCGTGCATTTTGTAGAGACTTGCAATAACGCTGGAACAGAAGGAGACCTCCTTGTCAAACAATTTGCGTGATCCCTAAAAGGAAGTGCTTTTGATTGGTATACTGATCTAGAGCCTGAGTCCATCGGTAGTTGGAGTCAACTGGAAAAAGAGTTCCTGATGCGATTCTACAGTACACGTCGCACTGTAAGTATGACTGAGTTGACGAATACCAAGCAAAAGAAAGATAAACCAGTGGTTGATTACATAAATAGATGGCGTGCACTAAGTCTAGACTGGAAGGAGAAGATCTCTGATCATTCTGGAATTGAGCTCTGCATGCAAGGTATGCATTGGGGACTCTTGTATATCTTACAAGGCCTCAAACCTCAGAGTTACGAGGAATTGGCTACAAGGGCTCACGACATGGAAATGAACATAGCTGCCCATGGAGGAGGTGGTTCATTCCTTCCTGAGTCTAGAAAGGAAAGAAAAGAAATGAAGAAGGGGGGTCAGTCTTCGAAGATCGCCAAGGAGGCAATGGTAGTCACTTCAGCGCCAGTAAAAGTCCCTGCCCAAGAGCATAAGGCAAGAAGAAAGGAAGTTTAAACAGCCCCGAGAGGTAGAGAGACAACGCCTTACTCTTAAGGAATTGGAAGGAAAAGTTTATCCGTTTCCAGATTCAGACGTGCCAGGGATTTTAGATTATTTGCTCGAGAAGAAGGTAATCCAACTCCCAGAGTGCAAGCGGCCTGAAGAAAGTGGGCGTACGAACGAGCCAAAATACTGTAAGTATCATCACCTTGTTAGTCATTCTACCTAGAAGTGTTTCATACTTAAAGAGTTGATCATGAATCTATCTAAGCAAGGAAAGATTATCCTGGATAATGAAGATGTGGCGGAGACGAATCACGCTTCCATTATCATTGATCCTACAACTACTATGACGGCATACATGGCTTCTGCAAGAGGAAGATGTGAAACATAATGATGGGAGCAAGGATGAAGGATTTCTTCAAGACTTACCATTAGAACTCAAACTGTGCGAGTTATCACAGCTCTCTGCATCCCAACGTGCTAGATTGAAGAGTATGCTAGAAGATCCGAAGAAAACGAACAGCGGAGTAGGAGACTTTTCATCTCAACCTTGTACCTCATGTTGTATGGCAATCACATTCACCGATAAAGACCTTCAGTTGGGCTCAAAGCTACATAACCGGCCTTTATTTGTTTCGGGGTACATTCGAGAAGAAAGAGTCAATCGAATTCTCATTGATGGGGGATCTGCAGTTAACATCATGCCAAAGGTAACTTTGAAGAAACTAAGCATACCCAAGGATGAATTATCAAAAAGTTGTCTGATCATTCAAGGCTTCAAGGGAGCCTTATTTCGTCGATCATTTGAAGGGGTATTTCTTCGTCGTCTTGGGGAGGACGAGGCACTTCAGGCCATGGAGGAAGCTCATTCAGGAATATGCGACGCTCACCAGTCAGGGCCAAAGCTTCACTGTCGAATAAAGAGGATGGGATTTTACTAGCCGACCAGGGTCAAACTTCCTGGATTACGCTAGAAGATGTCAAGCTTGTCAATTTCATGCAAACTTTATTCACCAGTCGCTTGAGCCTTTGCACCCTACCGTAACATCGTGGCCATTTGATGCATGGGGTTTGGATGCGATTAGACCTCTATCCAAGTCTTCTGGAGGACACTTGTACATCCTAGCAGCAACTGTCTACTTCTCAAAGTGGGCTAAAGCCATACCGTTAAAGGAAATCAAAAAGGAGACAGTGGTTGGCTTCATTAAATCCAACATCATCTTTCGATATGGCATACTGCGATTTGTTATCACTGACTATGGAAAGCCCTTTGACAACACTCTCATGGACCAGCTTTGTGCCAAATTCGGGTTCAAGCAACACAACTCTTCGATTTATAACGCCCCTGCCAATGGACTTGCTGAAGCCTTCAACAAGACTCTTGGCAATCTATTAAAGAAAGTAGTGGCAAAGTCAAAACGTGATGGGCACAAGAGAATTGGGGAGGTTCTTTGGGCATACAGAACAACATACCGTACTCCAACTCAAGCAACTCCATATTCACTCGTCTATGGTGTAGAAGCAGTCCTGCCACTGGAACAACAAATACCTTCACTTCGAATAGCCATCCAGGAGGGTTTGACAAATGAGGAAAATGCGCAACTTCATCTCGAAGAATTGGAAGCACTGGACGAAAAAAGGCTTGTGGCTCAGTAACAGTTGGAATGCTACCAGGCTCGACTCACAAGAGCCTTTAATAAGAAGGTCCGGCCTCGATCCTTTCAAGTAGGGGACTTAGTACTTGCAGTACGCAGACCATCATAACTACGCATCAGACTAGAAATAAGTTTCTTTCCAAGTGGGACGTCCCGTATGTCGTAAAAGAGGCATACACCAATGGTGCTTACAAGATCGTTGATCACGAGGGACTTAGAGTTGGACCTATCAATGGCATGTTCTTAAAACAGTACTTCCTTGAAATCGGATGGAAATTTCTCGCATGTATTTTAAAAAAAAACTTTCTTTCTACCTTGAACTACGTCATGACTTGATCCCATTTCGGGTACATAATCAATTTGGAATCTTTTTCCAAGCACAGTCACCCAAAAAAAAATTTCTTTCTTTCTACCTTGAACTACGTCATGACTTGATCCCATTTCGGGTACATAGGCAGTTTGGAATCTTTTTCCAAGCACAGTCACCCAAAAAAAAATCTTTCTTTCTACCTTGAACTATGTCATGACTTGATCCCATTTCGGGTACGTAGGCAGTTTGGAATCTTTTTCCAAGCACAGTCACCCAAAAATATATATATATAAATAAAAATAAATACAGAATTGGAAAAGGGATGAGGAACATAAGATTGTAATCATTTCAAATTAAGGAGAACCAAGTCTGTTACAAATATTCTGAAAGAATGAAAAAAATGATTGATATTGAGATAAAAGAGAAGAAGAAACATGACTAATCCAATCTAGAGCACCCAAGATAGTGTGCTAATATCTTTGCGGTCATTCTCTAACAGGTCTCCTAGCGTCTCTAATTGCATAGCTTCATCAGCAAAAATTTTTGGGGCATGCTTCACGTTGTGATGCTGGGACCTAAGGTTAGACAAGGTACCTCGACTAGAAAGAACCTCCTCATTAGCTCAAGCAACCACCTCATGAAGCCCCTCTTTCTTAAGATCCAGCTACTCAAGCTCTTTTATTAAGGCAACACGTCTAGATTCTAGCGAAGCAAGCTCATCTTTAAGATTGATGCTATGAGAAACTCTGTCGCGCTCAAGAGAAGTTGCTTCTTCAATCTTTTCTTCAATATGAACCAGCTGCTCGAGATGAGTCAGTGAACCCATCTTACCAGAGTGTTGTGAGCATAACTCTTAAAACTTCTTTGCATGTACCATGAAAGCTTCAATCCTTTTCCTAAGAGGAGAGGGGTCCACACCGTACTCCTCGATAAGGGAAAGAAGTCTCAAGAATTCTTCTTCAGAACACAGAAGATCATCAGGAGTCATTTTCGCAAATTGCTCCTTTATTCTCTCACCAATAGAAGAAGCCGCTTGACGATGAGCTTGTGAAGTGACAACCCCAACACTAAACGAGGGAATCGGCTTAAGAGCACACGGAATGGGGGCAGGAAACGCAGGGGGCATCTCTGCAGTCGAAATACTTTGTGTCATCAACTTCTCTGCAGGTGGTGTCAATGTTTGTGAAACTGAATGAACTACGTACACCTTCAACCCAATTGATGATAAGATCAAACTGAGAAGGGCCATGAACAGTGCCCTCACTATTTTCATCATGTACTTCAAAGCCTTCCAAAGCATGGTCTTTCAACTAAAAAGAAAGAACAAAATGATGAAATACAAGATAAACATGGAAGTGTTGTTTCAAAAAAACAAAAAAAGGGCGGGGGCTTACAGCATTGGCTCCAATTGATTTGGATGAGCTAAGGACCCCGTCAAGAACATTTTCTAGCTGAAGTTGTGGGTCAACATGTTTCCAATTTTGATCGCTATTAGGAGTATCCCCGTCACCACTCACCAAATGCAGTTGCATGACATAAGTAGGTCCATTTATCACTAAACGCCTCTTACGAGGAACTAACCCATCTGTATCCTCCAAATTTTGGGTGGGTAGATCATGTATGGTGCCAATTTTTGGAAGACTGGAAGTCCTTGATCTTATCATTACCATCGAGCAATCGCTTTCGAGCATCAAGCTTTGCAGGATCACCAGGTAATGGACTCTGATTTGATAGAACTCGCACTGAGAGAGATGCTAGGGTGTCAATCTCTTTGTTAAAGTACCCTACGTAAAGTTTCGCCCACCACTCAACATAACGTTTAGTGATGCGGGAGCTAAAGTCGGAAGCATAAGCCGGTACAGATACAATGTGCTTGGTACAATGCCTCACACATGATTTGTGAAGTTGGTACAAGCACTCCAATGCTGGATTGGGAAATTCACCCTTATGTTCACCGGGAAGGTCCTGGAAAAATCCAAATTGCCTGCTAAAGCGATGAGGACTGTAGTGTTCTCGAGCGGAGACTTATGAGGTAGCCAAATTTGATGGAAGGCAAAGTCTGGACATCAACAAACTCCTGATCATGACTCCACTGCGGAGTAGATGAATTCCACGCAAAATTCTTTGTGAGCATGATTAACTCCCGCGCTTCTATTTCACTAAAAGAGAAGGCAAAAAACTCGCCAGAAAATTTTGCCATTGGAGAGCAAAATAAAATCCCTTTGCGTGGCTGATGAGTGCCAAAATACTAAGCATTCCAAGCATAAACATAATGTGCTGGGAAGCCACTGTTGATCTTTCCCGGCTGGGTAGAAGCTTCAATTCCATTTAGACCTCGATAAATGCTGACAAGAACAGGCACGGCAAGGCTAATAGGCGTTCCTTTGGCCATCAAGCTGGCCATCTTGAAAGTTCCTGGTCGTATGTTAAGCAAGTCCCTAACAGGAAGGACAAAAGCGCACAACCAACAGCAGAGTAAAGCAGCAAGGTAAGTCTCTAGCCTGTTATCATCGTCTACTCTGAGATCGATAAAGGCATCATGGTCATGTTCGAGCCAATCACCAAAAGTAGGTATGCTGCCAGAAGGGGTTTTTGCAGGACCCATTTCAGTACCCTTTTTGGTATTCTTCTTGGAAGCTCGATGGTACTTCATGGGCCCCCTATACCAAAACCTGATCCAGTCATGAATGGTGACCTTACCTCGCTTGGCCCTTTCCTTCTCCCTCGATATGTGATGGTAAGCAGCAAAGAGATTTCGACAGCTTCTGAAGATAATTTTATTCCCATCTTTATCAAGAGATGAGAACTATTGTTGGTATGGAACTATCTCATCATAAAACTCTCCATCAATGGGGAGCCCAGAGATCTAATACAAATTCGATAAAGAGATCGACATCTCACCCACAGCGGTATGGATAGTGTTGGTAGTTGATGACCAACACTCGCAAAATGCTCGAAACACGTTAGCATTTCTTCTATAAAGGAAAAAAGAGACACACACTACTTCAAAATTCAAGCCTTACTTAAGATACCCTTGCAACGACCAATGACATCTTCTAACCATTCCCAATACATAGGAATATAAGAAAACTCCCCGCTTATCTTGAAAGATTGACCCCAACTTACTTCTTTGGCCAATATCTTTCGACCAAGACATGGATATGGTGATAAGCGGGGTAGACTACCACGATGAGTAGAACGTAAGGAAAGCATCCTTGCGCCATGGCTGCTTGGATGAGTCGACTCGAAAGACCATCTAGGTAAACTTGGCAAATCATATGTGTTCTGCAGCTTCTTGGTCAGACTTTCATTAGCACGAGGACGTGTCATCAGCTGGATGTCGTCTTCAATGTCATCATCCTTGTCATCTACTACAACCAAGTAAGGCCTGTTCAAAAAAACAAAAACAAAACAAAACAAAAATAAATAAATAATAATAAGGAAAAGAAAAAGGAGAGGTGAAGACACGATTTCAAAAAATTATGAACGTCTTTAAAAAAATTTTAAAAAAAAAGGGGGCAAAGTTCGTAGGGTTGGTCGACAAGAGGGCGTTGTTTAGGAGGAAGCGTAGTCCATACACAAGCCATATCGAGCCCCATCAAAGATAAAAGTCGAACAAGAGGGCATTGCTTAGGAGTAGCGTGGTCCTTAAACAAGCCATGTCAGGCTCCACCAAATGGCGTCAGTCGACAAGAGGGCGTTGTTTAGGAAGAAGCGTAGTCCATGCGCAAGCCATATCGAGCTCCATCAAAGATAAAAGTCGAACAAGAGGGCATTCCTTAGGAGTAGCTTGGTCCTTGAACAAGCCATGTCAGGCTCCACTAAATGGCGTCGGTCGACAAGAAGGCGTTGTTTAGGAGGAAGCGTAGTCCATGGGCAAGCCATATCGAGCTCCCTCAAAGAGAAAAGTCGAATAAGAGGGCATTGCTTAGGAGTAGCGTGGTCCTTGAACAAGCTATGTCGGGCTCCACCAAATGGCATCGGTCGACAAGAGGGCGTTGTTTAGAAGGAAGCGTAGTCCATGCGCAAGCCATATCAAGCTCCATCAAAGATAAAAGTCGAACAAGAGGGCATTGCTTAGGAGTAGCGTGGTCCTTGAACAAGCCATGTTAGGCTCCACCAAATGGCGTCGGTCGACAAGAGGGCATTGTTTAGGAGGAAGCGTAGTCCATGCGCAAGCCATGTCAAGCTCCATCAAAGATAAAAGTTGAGTAAGAAGGCATTGCTTAGGAGTAGGGTGGTCCTTGAACAAGCCATGTCAGGCTACATCAAATGGCGTCGGTCAACAAGAGTGTGTTGTTTAAGAGGAAGCATAGTCCATGCGCAATCCATGTCGAGCTCCATTAAAGATAAAATTTAAACAAGAGGGCATTGCTTAGGAGTAGCGTGGTCCTTGAACAAGCCATGTCGGGCTCCACCAAATGGCGTCGATCGACAAGAGAGCGTTGTTTAGGAAGAATCGTAGTCCACGCGCAAGCTATATCGAGCTCCATCAAAGATGAAAGTCAAACAAGAGGGCATTGCTTAGGAGCAGCATGGTCCTTGAACAAGCCATGTCGGGCTCTACCAAATAGCGTCGGTCGACAAAAGGGCGTTATTTAGGAAGAAGCGTAGTCCATGCGCAAGCCATGTCGAGCTCCATCAAAGATAAAAGTCGAACAAGAGGGCATTGCTTAGGAGTAGCGTGGTCCTTGAACAACCCATATCGGGCTACACCAAATGGCGTCAGTCGACAAGAGGGCGTTGTTTAGGAGGAAGCGTAGTCCATGCGCAAGCCATGTCGAGCTCCATCAAAGATGAAAGGCGAACAAAGGACATTGCTTAGGAGTAGCATGGTCCTTGAACAAGCCATGTCGAGCTCCACCAAATAGATTCGGGCAACAAAAGCACATTGTTTAGGGAGAAACAAAATCCCTGACAAGCATTGCTCAAAGTTTTTTTTTATATTGTGCCCAAATAAACTTTAAAACCTTTAGCGGCGATATATAAAAGGAGTTGAGAAGTAGAAAGTTACGAGATAAGTCATGAAGCTTCACTCAAAAGATATTTCTTGGCCGAACGAGTTTGATGCCTAAAAAAAAAGGATCAGTTTGTATACTTTACGTAACAAATCAAGAACTTGGTTCCGAATCCAAAATTAAATAAAAGTTCAAGCCCGTCTGCCAACTTGACCAAGTGACATTCTTGAGTTCTAAGGAAGCAAATGGGAAGCAAATGGGAAGCAAATGGGAAGCAAATGGGAAGCAAATCAAGAACTTCCCATTTATTTATTGTGTATGGGAAGCAGCTCGTCCTCATACACAATTGATAAATGGGAAGCAACTCGTCCTCATACACAATAAATTGTTTAAAAAAGATGATGAAACAGTAGGTGGTTGATTTGCAAAAGGGTGAATAATTATGTGGGCTGCACATGATTTTGAATCTTTAATCCAAGTAATAATCTATCTTGGCTAGTAGTTATGTCTAAGAGTATAAACAATTCGCTTCTCCTTTTAGATGAAGACAAAGGGGTATAATAAGGGACCCTCATAGATTTGAGATGTGATCACGCCAAAATGAATATGGTGACCACGTTGGATCCACGTATACAACTAGCTCACGATCAGGATGCCTCGGCTCTCTAAAGGCACTTCTTGTTGGGACTATGTTGTCACGAGATGATGGGGCCTACAATAGTTTAACAAAGAAAAGAACCGTTAGGGGTATCAGGGGTTTGACCCGACTATTACCCTCCAGTGTGAGAGTCAGTTCAAATGTATTGAATGTATGGAATGTGGTTGGCGAGCTGCCGTTTTTAACTCTCACTAAGAGCAATGAATGTAGGTTGTAAGCAAGTGAGTAAATGTAGGCTTTACTGAACTTGTCTTCTTTAGAGTAAATGTTACCTTAGTCATAAATCAAAGTGGTACCTGGTATTTATAGCCAGAGGTGGTGTGTGTAGTGGTATAAGTTTAGCCACCTACTTATTAAGAGATTCTCACGCAATTCATGTGGTCATTGTTGGATCATGCCGAGGTCTGGCTTAACCGACGACCTCGGCCTTCAATCGGACCTAAGCCTCTACTGCCAACGAGGATCTTAGGGTCCACCTGAGGCTGACGTAGAGGACACTTGTTGTGATGAGGCTGACGTGGAGGACACATGTTGTGAATATTTGGAAGGATCCCGTCAGTAGCCCCCGAGTCCTTAACGGTAATGGATTTATCCTAAAGGCAAGGAATCTTTTCTTAGAACTCGATGCAACGACATTGAGGACAATCACTTTGAAGGTCGGAGCTATAGCTTGAAGAGAGAATATAGACGAGCTAGTCTTTAACTGTTTCCCGGTAATGTCTTGGGAAGATACATTTACTTAGGGTCACATTAAGTAATTATGAGCGGGATACACGATGTTGCTTTGCATTTAATCCGCGCCCCTCCGAATCTTTAAAATACAGCTGAACGTGCTCTTAACCGCGCGTCAATCTCACGATATGAAGCTTACAAGAGATGCCAAACCAGGATCCGCGCATTTCTTACCCGGGTTGGCCCGATGACTTGGGTTATAAATAGGGAAAATCATTGTTGCGTTTTACTTTTCACCTAAAACCCTAGAGATTTCTTACTCCGGCGGGCTCAAGTGATTTCCGGCAAGATTCAACCGTCTCACATAGTCTGTTCCCGTTCTTTCCAGTCATTCTAACGTGATTTCGTACCGTGGGTCAGTTTCCCTCTTACTTTTTCTTCCCATTGTTATCATTTTTGGCCTGTCTGTGCCTGTGAAACCCTGCTGAGCATTTTGGCGTTTTGTCGGTGACATTGATTCCGATGTATGTTTGATTTCAAGCGAGCCGTTCATCCTTCTCTTTCGTCTCTTCACATTCCTTCTTAGCACAGGTAATCTCTTTGTCCCTAGATTGAGAAGTTTTCAAATTTCATCTTAATGTTATTTTTGGAGGGGGTAGAGTTCGTGTTTCCTCCTGTTGAGTCTCTGAGTTTGACATCCACGTCAAGCTCGGATTCTTTGAGCTCGTCACTTTCTTCGAGCTCGACATCTGACACTTCATCCCCCGAAGTCTTTGCTCGCTCTCCTTCAGGGAATAACATTTATAGGCAAAGTCAAGGTCGCTGGGTCTTCGTGCCCCCTAGCGTAGCAAGGACATATTTAATGAGTCGGGGTGTTGAGGTAAAGGGTTTTTTCGTAGTTACAGATGACCTTTATACTTTCTCTGACCTTCCCTCATCGACGCCAATGTAATTACTCTGACCTGATGAGGTTGTAGGCGAGCTTTGGGATCATTATTTCACCATTGATAAGAAAATAGCTTGTATTAAGGCAAACCAAGAGAAAAAGACTCAGGAGGCCATTGAGGCTGAGAAAGCTCGCTCTGGCCGGATGAAAACTCGTAAGGTCGCCAAGACTGAAAGGTCCCGTTCTAACCAGAAGAGATACAAGATGCTAGCTCGCGGTCCCTTATCAGCTCGCAATTTCAGGTCGTTTAATCAGTCTGCTTTTGTGCAGATGGCAAGGACAAAGGGCGGAGCTTCTACCTCGGGCCGAGCTGATCCTAAGCAACCCGAGGCCAAAGCCAGCAGAGCCTCCAAAACTTGAGTCAACCAGATTAGTGCCAGAGATTTGACCCTCTGGAACAATAACTAAAATCATCTTTTCGACTATTTTTGGGGATCCTTCATGACTGGCGATGACCTGGCCAAACTGAGGGGGTTAAAAGGCTGGGTTGGCTTTTACCTTAGTTTCTTTGAGGTAGGCCTATGTCTGCCACTTGACCCATTTTTTGCTCGTTTCTAGGCGAGATGTCAGCTCATCCGTTGGACCTCTCCCTCAATACAGTGAAGATGCTGACGAGCTTTACAGCAGTTACTCGCTTGCTTGGCTTCGAGCCAAGTGTCAACCTCTTTCGTCACTACTTCCTCGTCTGTCAAACCCTCGACCGTACCCGGATCAACTACAAATCCAAGAATTTTAGGGTAAAGCTGTTCACCGAAACTCCGAACAAGTTAGGCGGTTGGGCGGATAAAGTTATCGGGGTAAAGAGTCGAAGAGGTTAGAATTTTCCCCACCCGACAAGACAATATGAAATCCCAGCTCGCAAGAAAGACGAGCTTACGACCTATGAGCAGCAAGCAAAGGCTGCTATTGAGGGCGAGCTCGGGTTCGAGGGGAAAGTATTAGCCCGTTTATACAACTGGAGGAAAGTTGTTGATGACAAAAAGTTGTTGCGGGCTATCGGCATTTCAGGGAAGAATCTGGGGGATGTGTCCCCCTTGTGCACTATGCCTGTGATAGAGAGATTTCTTGGATGGTGCTTGCACCAAAATCTTTACTTCTGCGAGCAGTGTCCGACTTGCCGGGGAGAGTTAGAGAAGGGATGCGACCCTAGTAAAAACTTGGCCTCTGCTCATAATTTCTTTTCAAATCGCTAATTTTCTGTCTCGATTGTCTGACCTCTTATTTTTTCTTGCAGTGATGTTTAATTTGGATAAATTCCTTATCTCGAAGGGTGGTTTGGCCGAAGCTACGAGAGCTCGTGCCGAGGCACTCCCCATAAATCTGAGTGATGCCCGAGATACTAGGAAAGTTATGCCGATTCATACTATGGTCGTAGGGCCTACTCTCGACAAAGCCCAGGCTACTGAAAAACCTCCCAAAATCAAGGCTGTGAAAACTAAACCTTCAGCAGCTTCAGAGCCTCCATATAAGAAAAAGAAAGTATCTATTGAGGCCGGGCTGATAGACGAGGATGGCACCGAGGGGGCCGTCGCACTCGACCGACCAGCCGGCGAGAAAGAAGCGGGGGTCAAACAAACCACTCCTGTGCCCCCGTCCTCCGAACCGGCAGCTGCTTCCAGATCGGATGAGACAACTCTGTGGCTTAGGCCGGACTACGAGGTTCCTTCAAGTCGAGTTGCCGTGGTCGAGCTGGCCAAAGCAATTTGGGATGTTCCTGGGCTTTCCAATGTGTTAGCGTCCATTGACCGGTCCCCGGATGGAGTTGTGGCTGGCCAGGGGCTCATCCTCTGCTGTATGGATGATAAGTTAATGGAGAGGATGAGGGATATGGGTTGCATGCAACTCCTTAAAAAGCTCGGGTGTTGCCCTCAGTGAGGTATGCCTCCCTCCTTTTCCTTCGTTTTGAGGAGTGACTTGATCCTTTTTCTAATTAAGTTTATTTATTTGCGCAATTGGCCACGGCACTGCACACACTCGGCACCGAGCTCAGCGAGGCCCGCTCCGAGATCAAAAAACTTACGACTGACAAGATCTGACAAAATAATGAGCATGGCCGGATGATCAACGATCTCTGGGCTGCTAGAGAGGAGGTTAAGTGAGCTCAAGCCCAGCTTAGGTAAATCTTGAGAGGGTCGAGGGATCGGAGAAGAGACTGGCCGATGAGAGGGATATCTTGTCGAAAGACAAGCAAGAGCTAGAGCGGCGAGCCTCTGCTTCTGAGGACAAAGTTGCTCATTTTGAAGGTGAGCTTGCTTTAGCTAAGAGCGACCCTCCTCGTGACCGAGTATTGAAACAGTTCCAGGAGTCCCCTACCTTTGGTGAAGAGATTGTTCCATACTATATCCGAGGTAGGGAACATATTTTGAGGGTGGCCGCTGGATCTGGGATTTGTCTCAGCCGTTTATTAGAGTGGGGTCAAACCGAGTTCTTTGGCGACCTGGCCAGGAGCGGGCACGAATTGGTGCCTTACAAGGAAAATGAGCTGGTCACCTTACATACTGATGATGCCGAGAAAGGCAAAGAGCCTTGGACTCCACCTACTCTCCTTAGTCACCATTTCAGGAGTGTGGTGAAGATCCTTCAAGAAAACCCCGCTGCCACTTTTGATGGTGATACCAGACTCAAAGATTTTGAAGGTGAGAAGACCAATCAGGATCAGCACAGTGAGGCTATTCAGGACTCTAATCGAGCTGTGTAATTTTTGTCCTCACTGCGCCGAGATTTTTCTTGGTTCTTGCCTTGCAGATCTTTGCTTGTATTCTGATACTACTGGCCTTTGTGCCTATGCAATATAATGCAATTTGTTTTATAGTTTTTATTTGTTTTAATGTAATTTAATGGATAAGTCGCAAGTAAAGTAACAACTCTAAACGTGGTTACTAGGCCGTATCATTTTGGGTGAGTCCTTGAATTTTTCTGAGGTGTTCTCTCGACTTTCGTCGGGGAGTAAGGCATAGTTCCACCTTCGTTCTAGGCGAGTAACTCTGGAGCTTTGTAATTGCACCTTTTCTTTGGTGAGGAATTCAGCTCATAATTAACTCTTAAGGTTCCACCTTGTTTAGGCGAGGAACTCTTTAAGTAGGTTTTCTTTGGCGAAGAATAAGCCATAATTCTTATTGAAACATAGAAGGAGGTTTTTTAAAGAAATAACTCAGACTTTTTTAAAGAATATTCACATATATATACCGTATTTACAATATCTTAAAAAAGAAAAGAAATAACTTTCTTCATTGATAATATCTTTGAAGGTGATCGGCATGCCACGAATTTTTCAGCTCTTTTCTGTTCTACTCGGCCAACCGATACGTGCCTTCTCGGACTATGCGTGTGACTTTGAAAGGTCCTTCCCAATTTGGGGAGAGTTGGTTTCTGCTTGTGTTCCTCCCCGTGACCTTGATCTTTCTTAGTACCCAATCCCCCACTGAAAAGGATCTCGACTTTACTTTATTATCATGATGGCTCTTGATGAGCTGCTTGTAATTTACCATCCTCATCCTCACTTCAAGCCTCCTTTCTTCGAGTTGGTCTAGGTCAAGCCCCCGAGCTTCTCTGTTTGTTTCTTCGCTGAAGTGAGTAACTCTGAGGGTCGGAAGGACCATTTCTACAGGTGTCATAGCTTCCGAGCCGTAAACCAAGGCAAATGAGGTCTCTCCCGTTGGTCCTCGAACCGAGGTACGAATACTCTACAACACGGCGGGGAGCTCGTTGTACCATCTCCCTTTCTTCTCATCCAGGCTTCTTTTCAAGTCATGTAGGATTTGCTTATTTCCTGCTTCTACCTGACCATTTCTTTGAGGGTGGGCCACCGAGGACATCTAATGTTTGACATTTATAGGCTCGCGGCTTGCAGTGAATTTGGTTAAAAATTAGTTCCATGGTCCGAGACAATCATCCAAGGTAATCAAAACCGGCACTAGATGTGATCATGGATGAAACTGATGGCCTTGTCTTCGGTGATGCTGGCTAATGGCTTTGCCTCTACCCATTTGGTAAAGTAATCGACTGCGACGATCACAAATTCACAATTGCCTTTAGCTTTGGGGAACGGACCAATGAAATCTATTCCCCACATGTCAAATGGCCACGCCGCCACAACTGGAGCCTGGGGGGACTGCTGGCAGGTGAGGAATGTCAGCAAATCTTTGGCACTTATCACATTTTCTTACATACTCCTCTGCGTCCTTCCGTAAGCTCGGCCAATAATATCCGTGAAAGATGATCATATCCGCCAATGTCCTCGCTCCGGGGTGACCTCCACAAATGCCTTCATGCACCTCGGCGAGGAGATCCTCTACTACTTCTAGTCGTACGCACCGAAGCAGTGGCTTGGTGAATGATTTTCTATAGAGGGTGTCTCTAATCACAGTGTACCTGGCAGCTCGTTTTTCAAAACCTGGGCCAGGTTGCTGTCGTCGGGCTATGTGCCTAGCTCGATGTATTCTTGGATCTCGTCGATCCAACATTTGTCAGCGGCGACAACAGGTAAGACGACTTCTCGGTTGATAGAGGGGATTTCCAGGAATTTTACCAATACTCCTCCGGGGAGATCTTCGAGCTTGCCAGAAGCTATCTTTGATAAATAGTCTGCCCGAGTATTATTTTCCCGATCGGTTTGTTCCAACTCCTAGTATTTGAGTCCCTCTCATAATTTCCTCGCCAGCTCGAAATATTTCAATAATGTGGGGTGAATAGCACTATACTCCCCCGAAATCTTCTTTACGACGAGCTGTGAGTCGTTGAATATAATGAGGTGCTCCACCCCGATCTCTTTGGCTAGTTCAATTCCAGCGATCAGGGCTTCGTATGCAGACTGGTTGTTTGACGCGAAAAACTTGAAGCGGATAGCTTTGCTAATCTCTTCTCCTTCTGGGGACAACAAAGATAACCCCGCACCACTGCCCTTTTTGTTGGCTGAGCCGTCGACATGTATTGTCCAATGGGTTCCTGGTTTCACCGAGGATTTGGACTTCGTTACCCATTTCGGCGAGGTGGATAATTTCTTTTACGTGCTTATCCCCTTGTGCTCGCTTGAGGTCGTATCATCCTTTGCAAACGACGTTTTGGCAACAAAATTGGCCAAAAACTGTGCTTTTATCGCCTTTTGTCGTTCGTAAGTGATGTCATAACCCGACAATTCGACTGCCCATTTCATCATTCTTCCTTCAACGTCAGGCTTGTGAAGTATCTTCCTTAAGGGCAGGTCGCTATAGACGATCATGGCGTGGGCCTCGAAGTAGTATTTCAATCTTCTAGTAGCTACGACTAGTGCTAAGACTACTTTTTCGACGTTCAAGTACCTTGTCTCTATGTCGGTTAGGGTGTGTGAGACGTAGTACACCGGCCTTTGTACATCATCATCTTGTCTTAGCAGGACTGTCGCCACAGCGAAATCTGCGGCAGCGAGGTATATGGAAAGGACCTTGGTAGGTGCTGGGCTAGAGAGTAACGGCGGGCTGTCGAAATACTCTTTTAACTCGGTAAATGCCTTGTCGCATTCCTCATTTCAGGAAAAGCTCTTACTTCCTCGCAATACTCTGAAGAATGGCAGGCTCTTGTCCGCTGCTTTGGCCATAAACTGACTTAAAGCTATTATGCGCTAATTCAACTGCTGGATTCCTCGTACTGAAGTCGGTGCGCGCATATCTACCAAGGCTTTGATTTTTTCGGGTTGGCCTCAATACCTTTTGCATTCACTATGTATCCTAAAAAATTTCCCGCCGTTACCCCAAAGGCGCATTTGGCAGGGTTCAATTTCATTTCGTTCTTTCTCAGGTTGGCGAACGTCTCTTGCAAGTCGGTGATGTGGTCCGCGTATTTGGTCTTGATGACCATGTCGTCGACGTACGCTTCCACATTGTGGCCGAGCTGATCCCCGAACACCCTGTTGACCATTTTCTGATATGTGGCCCCTGCGTTTTTTAGCCCGAAGGGCATCATAATGTAGTAGTAGAGGGCCCCTGCAACTCGGAAGGCAGTCAGTTTTTGGTCGGCAAGCCACATTCGATTTTGTGGTACCCCGAGTAGGTATCTATAAAGCTCAGAATTCTATGGCCCGCGATTGTGTCAACGAGCTAGTCTATTCTGGGGAGAGGGTACCAATCTTTTGGACAAGCCTTGTTGAGGTCGGTGAAGTCTACACACATGCGCCATTTTCCACTTGTTTTCTTCACCATTACCACGTTTGCAATCCAGGTAAGATATAGGATTTCTTCGATGATCCTAGCTCGCAGCAGTTTCTCTACCTCTTCCTTGATTGCAGCCTATTTTTCTGACAAAAAGACTCGAGGTCGTTGCTGTATAGGTATGACTGTTTTATCCACGCTTAGCTTATGTACTGCGACCTCTTCGTCAATGCCCTGCATGTGTTCAACTTTTCATGCGAAGACGTCTTTATTAGCCCGTAAGAACTCAATGATTTTTACCTTTTCTGCCTGAGGAATCTCCATTCCTACCTTGAATTTCTGCTCTAGATAATCGAAATGTATAACTACCTCGTCTATGTCTTCGTGAAGTAATATGTCAGGCTCTTTTCAGTTATCTAGGCTTTCAACGACCACCACTTCATCGCGAGGTATGTTTTTATCTCGGGCGACCAGTTCGAGCTCGACTGCGTCGGGCATTTCAGAGTCCGTGCCATCATCTTGTCGCGGGCTAGTTCTCTTAGCCCGCTTTAGTTACTATGCTCCCGTTGAAATCGGGCTGGGCTCCTCAGCCTGTTCTTTGGTTACACAAATTTTTTCAGCCGAGTTCTCGGCCTCCGCGCTCTCTGCGGTTCTCCCTCTCTTTGAAGACACCTCCTCGGGTAGATTCTTCGAGGTCGTTGCCATTACTTTTCCTTTTTTTTCTCCTCATTTTTCCTGACCAGCTTCAGGTAATTGAGGGTGCTTTTGGGGTCATTTTTCATCATCCCAGTCCCTTGCTTTGTCGGGAACTTGATCCTTTGGTGAGCCGGCGAGGATATCATGTCAAATTTAATCTGGGCAGGTAGTCCGAGGATAGCGTTGTACTGTGAGGCCAAGTCGAGGACGAGGAAAGAAACATCCTTTATTCTTGTTCGGTCATTTTCACATAGGGTAACCTGGAGGGTTATCATTCCCTTGGCTCTAACCTTGTGACCGGTGAATCTTTCAAGATGCACCCCACTGTGGGTGAGGAGAGCATCTTAAAATCCCAACGCTTTAAAGCAGGAGTAGAACATGACATTTCTCCTCGCTCCAGTGTCTATCATTACCCTTCTCACAAACCAACATTCAATTTGAACTCGAAGTGTCAATGGTTCTTCTTTGACGGTAGGATTGGTTGCCAACTCGCTGGGATAGAACATAATTCCTTCTTCACCTCTTTGAGGAAGAGGGTTGAACGTCTTGTCGAGATTGTGGATGGTGTTTTTGAGCTGCGTTATGCTCATTGTGTCCTCATGAATAGTGTGGACATCGGCCTCCTCCTCGGAAGGGTTATTTCCCCTGGTGGATCTCTTGGTCGACCTGCTGGCTGACCCTTTCCTCATTCAAATCTCCTCAAAGCTCCTTGGTTGATCAACCTCTGGATCGCCCTTTTCAATTGGATGCAGTCCTCGGTATTGTGCACATTTTCATTGTGAAAGGCACATCACTTGTTTGGATTTCGAGGACGTGCTGGTTCCTTCATTGAAAAGGGTCTTTGTATCATATTCTCCCAAAACAACATATTCATGATGTGTTCTCGAGTTGCGTTTTGGGGGGTGTAGTGCTCATCCTTCTTGTGGAACTTGCCACCTTTCCCCTTGGATCCTGACTGTTCTTGTTTTCGTTCTTTGTTCTCGACCTCCTTAGAGTTTCCAGCTCATAGAGCTATCCCCTTATTCTTTTTCTTTACCTTTATTATAGTCTCCGTTTCTCCAATCTTCTGTGCATCCAGGTACATGGCTGCACTGGTAGCTGGTGGTCGGAGGTTGAATTCGTGCGTCATCGTTCCGGGCTGGATCCCAACTTCAAAGCAAAGTATGATCATCTGGTCGGGGACGTTCTAAAGCTCTTCAGCAATGTCTTTGAATCATTTCAGGTAGTCCTCAAGGGGTTCGTCCTTGCCTTGCTTGATTTTGGCAAGGTTGGACTGGCTTTTCGGGAGCTCGCCGGCTGCCAAGAATTTATTTAAGAACTTCTTCTTAAACTCATGCCAATCGGCGACTGGGCCTTTCTCCAATTCTTCAAACCATTTTAAGACTGCTCCTTCAAAGGTGCTCAAGAACGCCTTGCATCACAAGTGCAGTTTGTTCGAATAGATACCCATCTTAGCCTCGAAACTAGAGACGTGCTCCTTGGCATTCGTCTTTCCCACATATGATTTGAGTGCGAGAAGTATAAGGCGGGAATCTGGTGACGTGTCTCTAATCCTTCTGCATAACGGGGCAAATTGATCTCTGGGTTTGCTTGCGAGGTTGCCTGTCTCTAGGACGTACAATCTTTCTCGGAGTTGGTTAAGCGTGTTCCCTCCGGATGTGGCCCTATTTTAACGATCTGGTCGAGGAGGCTTGTCTTCGCCCTTTCGTCGCTTTTGAGAGGTAGCATTTGATCGAGCATCGCTTCTTTCTAGGGTGGGAGATTGTGGGTGGCGGCCTGACCTTGCCTTAAACTAAGGTCTTCCTCGGGTTTGCTCTAACTCCCTATGCGATCCCAAGGAATAGGAAATCCTTAAGTGCACGCTGCCTCTTGGTCGAGCTTGTTCATTAGCCTGGGTTAGCCTGTCATACACGCTAACCCTGAGGGGCTCTTTAGTCGGCCTGCTCATCCTTTTGTGGACGTTGATTCTAGTTGCACTGGAGCCAGAAGTTCGTAAGTGAGATCGCCCCTGCGATCCCCGTGTTTGTCCTCCGAGGTGAGTGCCTTCTCGGCGACCTTCACCTTGTGCGGCGTCCATTCGGGGTGCGATTACTCGACGGGCTAGCTCATGTTCACGTCTCTCTAACTCCCTTTGTTTTTTGAGGTAAGCCTTTTCCTTTCTTATGTGTTCCAGCTCGGCAAGGTCCCACTCATTTTTAGTCAGGGGGCCTTGGCTCCTCCCTAGCTGGAGATGCTCCTACTGCGCAAGCAACTACTTCTACGGCGATGTTGCTCGCTGATGGGCTTTCCCTTTGCTGCCCGCTGTTGGTCTTCTTTCCTTTCCCCATTTGAACCTTCCTCTTGGCTATTCCCTGAGTTACTTTCAGGGTCCTTGTTGTCTCGACGACCTTGGCCGATGTCTCCAAAATGGGATTAGACGGTTTTTCTACCACATGTTCGGCAACTCATGGAGGCTGAACCTTTGCCTGGGGAGCCACCAAAGGTATTGTGAGAGGTGGCTGTTTAGTGGGAGTTTGTTTGGAAGTAGCCATTTACTCTTTGTCGCGGTTTTTAAGAAGACTTTGTCCCGGCAATGGAACCAAATTGATCACGCCAAAATGAATATGGTGACCACGTCGGATCCACGTATACAGCTAGCTCACGATTAGGATGCCTCGACTCTCTAAAGGCACTTCTTGTTGGGACTATGTTGTCACAAGATGATGGGGCCTACAACAGTTTGACAAAGAAAAGAACCGTTAGGGGTGTCAGGGGTTTGACCCAACTATTAGTTTGCCCAAGTGGTACCCATGGTGCAGGGACAGTATACTACTCCTGGAGGTCACCGGTTCAAACTATGGGGAAGGCAAAAAACTCGCTGCCAAGGGCGAGGAGATCATGAGGTGAGGGTCCGACCAACTCCAAAAAAGGGCGCCTTTTCTGATGAGCCACGATCGTTTCGCGTGGAACCACGTGAACTCACAGGGGTCTACCCACTCCATGGTAGTAGGTTTGTGCTCTTCCTCATGTCCTAAAACTGGGAGCTGCCCTTGGTTTCGAACCCTTGACCTCCAGGTTATGGTCATAAGGCATGGGACATGAGTACCACTTGAGCTACTAGCCTAAGTGGTACTCATGTCCCATGCCTTATGACCATAACCTGGAGGTCAAGGGTTCGAAACCAAAGGCAGCTCCCATTTTCAGGACATGGGGAAGAGCACAAACCCACTACCATGGAGTGGGTAGACCCCTGTGAGTTCACATGGTTCCACGCGAAACGATCATGGCTCATCAAGATAAATAAACATATAATATTAATGGGGTATAAAAATTGTACTACCTCTTGTTCTCTCTCTCCAAAGATATATATATATATATATGTTTTTTCAAAGAGAAAGAAAAGAGAGGAAGATTTCTCTTCACCATTAAGAAGAAAGCAAAAGAAGACAAGCTGCATTAAAAAGTCTGTGGATGTCGTTTATGCACAAGAAGAACAAGAACTCCATTCTTTCTTAGTAGATGTTATGCATGAAGATGCAGTATAAGACTATCTTTAATTGAAGAAGAAGAACAGTTAAGGCGGTGCTTACAGTGACCCTTGGAAGATTGTCCCTTATGCCTTGAACGACACCAACAAAGCTTTTTTTCTTTTGTTCTCACTGCCCCGCTGCTATAGAGGATTTGGCTTACAAAGTGACTGCTCTAAAATTCTTTCGACATCCTTATAAAGCTAGTAGATACCCTAAATTGGTCAACCTTGCCAATTTAACAAAGGATTAAGAAAGGAAAAGATCAATCATGGTATTTACCAAAATTGAAATTCCTACGTACCTTGCCAGATTCCACCGTGGTTAAGGAGAAAGGAAAGGATCAATTATGATCCTATCAAAACTACTGAGGGTATGGATCAAATTTAAACCTTCCCTCCTAAATCTCACGGGTAATATTTCATGATCGGTTCGTGAAATTTCTTTGGGCCACACGGACACTTAGACCGAATCTCGGGCCATGTATCAATCTTGTAACATAGTGAACATCGACTATGTATACAAGAAACATGCATAAAAAAATAATAATACTTCAAGCCTCATCCCATCTCTACAAAATTTACGTCGGATCGAGCCTTGAAGTGGGGGCAATTTGTAGACACTAAAATTCGGTAAATATTATTTACCATTTGTCTAGTAAAATTCCTCAAAATTATTTTGACTAGTCAAAATCAAAATTGAGTGATGATAATTTTGGGCCCGTAATTATATTAAAGAATTCATGTACAAATATATGAGTTGGTCCAAGATAAATAAATGGGTTCGTTCATTTATTAGTACGTGATTCTTTTAAATATAACGGGGAATCACAAGTCCAATTTGGCCCATGTCAAAAAAATACTGGAGGCCCACTTCTAGTTACTTGACATAAAGAAATAATAAATTTAAATTATTTCTTAATTATTGAGAAATACAAATCTTTTTAATTAAGAAATAAAGGGGAGACAAACATCCCAAAATTATGAAAATTACAACCCTTAATTGTTGACAATCAAATCATCAATCAAAAATTTCCAAACTAACCTTACATCTAGCCTATAAATAGAGGTCATTGGAGAGAGCAAAGGACACACAAAATCCCTGCAAGAACTAGTTGAAGCTCTGTCAAGATTCTACTTCAAGTCTTCCTCCGACCAAGCACTTCGATCGAAGAACAACAAATGCATAAGAAGTCGTGTCATTCTTCGTCTTCCACTTGGTCTTCTTGAAGCTTCATTCGAGATCAAGCTTTTACGGCCCTCAACCGAAGTGACACAAAGCCCTTCAAATCTTGCTTGAGATTAAGCTCGCCACTCGTTCAAGATTCCACCGTCAATCATCCGGATTCGAGATCAAGCCCACTCGGTCCTCAAGTCCAACCCGTTACAGAGATCGAATCAGAGGTTTCATACCTTGTAACCGGTATAAAATCATAGAGTTGTAACCCATTATTTTAATACTAATCAAATTTAAATTTTTTTGTGCATTTATTTCTTGTCTTTGTGTTCGACTCGAAATTTGTGTTTACAGCTAGTATTAAAAAATAGATGATTTTTGGTTCTTAAATGATTGGGAAGTCTCTTTTTCTATTGTTTTGAGGGTTAAAGCAAGAAAATATTTTAAGAAAGAACAATTTAAATATAAACATAAAAACAATAAAAAAGATATATTGTCTAAATAGAAAAATAAGAAAAAAATTTAATCACTCACTCTATACATTTTGTCAGTGATAATTTCATTTTTGATACCCTAAAGTTTACCTCAAATTCTACTTTAGTACCCACTGTAGCGAAGCAATCAAAGTTCATTCTCAACGTTTTTCACGTTCATCAAAATTGGTACTTTTCGTCAAATGCCTACTAACCACTAACGTGCAACTTGCTAACCTAGGTTGGAAAAGGTTGGAAACCGGTAGCAAATGGTGAAGTATAACCAATTCGCTATTCCCTCCAATTTCTTCCCCAATTTCATCCCCTTCTCATTCGAGCCCTAACCCTCGGTTCTCTCTCATTTCTTCCCTCTTCTCATTTGAGCCCTAAAGCTCAAATTGACTCGTGAATAGAACCCTAATTTCTACACCCCTTGTCTCTCTGGTTATCGATTTTTTGGTTGCAGCTAGATTGAGAGAATGAACAAGTCCACTTCATCCTCTTCAAATGCTAGTTAGAGTTTAAGGAATAATGGTGTGCCATGTAAAACCATGCACTGTGTGGGTGTGGAATTAAGGTTTCATTCAAGACTTCTTGGACCAGAAATAATCTTGGAAGAAGATATTGGGCATGCCCTAAATATGGGGTAATTTTTCTATTGCATTTTCATTTATTTTTTTTTAGTTTTTTTTTTCTATTGCATTTTGAGGTAGGAGTTGATTGCATAAATTGTTTTCTTTTTTCCTACATTACAGCAAGATGGATACTATGGATTTTTTAGATGGTTGGATGATGATTTATTCCAAAGGTCCAAACAAATTATTCCGAGATTATTGGCCAAGTTGAACAAATTTGAAGCTCAGTTAGAGAAACTCAAGATCAAAAAGGGTGAAATGGAAGCTAAGTTGATGATGGCAAATAGCATGGTTGATGTCATGAAGACTGAAGTTAATCAATTGAAAACAAAAGTTAGGAGTGCTTTGATTGCAATGACAGTTGTGTTCTTTTGTTTGTTCATGGTTTTTGGTCTGTAATAAAAGTTATTCATGGAATGTAGTTTTGCTCCTATAATGTATATTGAACACCTCTTTTAATGTATTTTGCGTTTTGATTGCAATGACAAATTTATGAACTTTGCTCTTGTAAGATCACTTGACAGTTTAACAATTGGAGTACATTACACTTGACAAAAGGACACTTGACAGTTGTGGCCTAAATGTACCCATTGCAATGGCAAGAATACTTGCCAAAAGAACACTTGATAGATTAATAAAACTTGTGCAAGAACACTCGACAACAACAACCATTTACAAACCATGAGTACATTGCCAAAATACAACTAAAGTTTCACCATTGTCTAATTCCAACTCAATGTGCATAGCAACAACAACAACAACAATAAATAAAAAATAAAAAACATTGTTTAACATTAGACAACATCAACTTAATGAACAACAGGAGTTTAACAAAACCAAACACAACTTTCCCACTTGGTTTCTCTTTGCCACTTGATTTCCCTTGTGTTGTACTTGAAGTTTGAATTGCATTTCTCAGATTTTCCATGATAATGTAATTCACTCCTCCCCTTACAATAATTGGAGTATTGATAGTTGATGATTGATTCTGAAAGACCTCAGCCTTCAGCTGGACACGTGGAAGACATCACGGCTTCATAGGCTCCAGCTGGGCAAGCGCCGAGGTGACATACGCCCACCTCAAACATGACGACCTGGAAATCACAATACGACAGGTCGCCCACCTCACCAGTATACTCTCCCAGTGCGCTGACACAGGGAACATCCCCGGTCGACCTCATCAGCATCAAGCGACCTGAACATACCAAGCCAACCTTGACTACATCGAGCGACCTGGAAGCATACCAGGGCGACCTTGATATAGCCCTTCAGCTCGGTGAAGCAGAGTCCTTTACGGAATCACCTCTCGCCTGGTAAGAATCCTGCTATAACTCTATACACATCAGTCCTAAGCAGATAAAGAAACATAATTCGAAGGACATGGGGTTAATCATATCTCTCCCATTCTGAAACTAACTAGGATTATGGCTTATCTCCTTATAAATAAGGGCCCTCACAAGCATCATAAGGTACGTGTAAATTACTTACTTACAGATTCTATTATCTTTACCTCTCCTACGAAGTATTGCTAATTCTCACGCTTGAGGGTTATCGCTGGGACAACCCAGCACCCCTTACGGTGTTCTTTGTTGATAACAGGTTTGAAGCTACTTGCACTTCAAGGGCAATCCCTGCAAAAACAAGCTGGAATCCTACTAGACTACACACATGGACCAGACACGGTCACATACAATCTTTTTGGCGTGATCATTTTGGGTCCGTTGCTGGGACCTAGAAGTTCTTCTGTGATCAATCATGGCAACCTCCAAACAAGTCTCCAAGCCTGCAGCTCCAGCAACAACACCAGGCATGCCTGCAGCCGCTCCGCCCACCGACAATCCTCCTGAGCAAGCTAAGAAGGAGTCACCTGCGGTGCCCTCGTCAGGTCTCCCTCTACACCAAAACACCCGAGCCAAAAAATTAGCTCGGGCAATGAGGAAAAAAACGATGGGCAAACGATCGTCCCAACCCGCAAAAGGAACAGCCAGGTCGATTCAGGAGGGACAGACAGCGAGCCCAACTTCCTCAAGCAACGAGGTCTCTGGAGACAGGGACAACCTCGTCATGGTTGGAGAAAGGCCACCTCACACATAACAAGAAATTGACCTCGCCGAGCTGGAGCATATAAGGAAAGAGAAGGCTTTCCTAGCAAAACAGAAAGAGCTGAAAGTACGCGAATACGAGCTATCTGGCAAACTAGCCGCTCAGGCACCTCAGCTACCAATCCCGAGCTCGTATCCTCCTCAAAACGATCACCACGATGGTCGACCAAGCAGGAGCGAGCCCAGGGATCTGCGGGCTGACAGTTGCCATGGGGGGTCTAGGGTTGATGCTCCTAGGGGAAGTGCTAAAAGCCAACTGGGACGAAGGGTGGAGGCACATCAGAAACCCAGCGTTAAAGATCGTCTAGGAACCCTAGACAGGGAGCGACCTAGAGGAAGCGTATACTTCCGAATGGGAGCCAGAGCTCGAGAGCCCAGTTCGGCCCAGTCTTACAGGTCCTGCCGAATTGAGCATGACGGGGAGCGATCACGCAGGCCAGAGGAAGCCCGTAGCTACAGGTCAAAATGCAAGTCCGCCCAACACAGTACCTCCAGCAGTGATGCATCCTCGCATAAATACTCCAAGATCGACGGCCACGACCGCCGATTTAAGAGGAGGGGCAGGAGCAGTGACCTAGAAGATGAGGTACTGCGCAAGATGAAAGACAGACTGGAAGCCCTCGAAAGAGGTAAAGAGGGCAAGCTATCAGGGAGCGTGACAGCAGCCTTCTGTAGAAGGATCAGGGATACTCCTCCAAATCATCGCCTGAAGCTGCCATCTCTGAAAAATTATGTAGGGAACATGAATGCTCGAAGCCACGTATCAAGCTTCGAGGCAAAGATGGGAGTGTGCACCAGAGATCTGGATCTGTGGTGTGTCGTATTTGTCAGCACGTTCGAGGAGGTCGTCTTCAATTGGTTCAAAGATCTGGAAGAAGACTCCATCAGAGATTGGTACGACCTGAAGAAGGATTTTTTGAAGAAATATTCATTGGCAGGCGACCTTCCTAAAAAGGAATCTGATCTCTGCAGAATCAAGCAGCGACCTAGAGAATCCCTGGAAAGCTACCTCGACAGATTCAAGCATGTCGCTGAAAAGTTGCTGAATATCCCCGATAAAACTATAATGGCCTTCTTCCAAGCTGGATGCCGATCTGCCAAGCTCCTATCTGAAATCGGCATGCGACCCCCTACTACCAGTGTGGAGATGTACACTACCACATAGAACATTGGGAACGTCGAGAAGACCCTGGCAGATCAAGAAAAGGAGGACCAAAAACCCTCTGGGACACAGAAACAGAGGAAAGAAGACAAGTCTGGGGACCAGAAGGAGGGAAACAACAATGGACATGGCAAAGATAAGGGGAAGAACAAATGGGCCAAGAAAGAAGGGTTCTACATCCCCTTGAACACGACTAAAGAGCAGATTATGAACGTGCTGCTGCAGGAAAACAGGATTACCTTACCTCCACCACTCCGAGAGACTCCATATCCTCGCAACCCCGATAAAAGATGTGCCTACCACAACGGCATCGGTCACACAACCGAGGACTGCATTCAGCTTAAGAAGGAGATACAGAAGCTGATTGACCGGGGAGAGCTCAGAAGGTATGAGCAGTGAGGAAGAAACAACAGAAATAGGACCAGGGATGCCCCGAGGGCAAATGCCGACGAAGACGAAGTCCTAGTCAATACAATTATGGAGGAATGGTCGAGCATTACCAAGCTCAAGACGGCGATCAACAATCTCAACCGAACTGTCAGTCCGCCTCAAGCTTGGGGGGAGAAGGGAATAACATTCTTACCAAGCGAACTGGCTGTCAACCCCGCTGCAAGGGGGCATGCTCTAACCATTGAGGCCAAGATTGGCAAAGAAAGAGTAAAGAGAGTGTTGATTGAGACGGGGGCAGGGAAGGACATCCTATTCTACAAATGCTTCCAGACGATAGGACTGGGAAGTTTACATCTGACCCCGAGGTTCCTATTCAATTGCGAATAGTGGGTCGAGGGAGACTCAACCTATCTTTTTTTTTCGTCGTTTCTGCATTTATCGAGCTTCTTCGAGCGTGTTGGAACTTCTTCGATCTCGATCTTGGTCGAGTTCACATTTATTGGTATCAGAGAAATCGAAGTGGTTAGTAACCAACGAATTCGTTCTATCGTTTTTCTTGTTAATTCTGTTCTTTTTCTTCTTCATCTATCCATTTTCTTTTTCGATTTTGTTTTCTTCAAATCTGTCCTAGTGCCTTTGTAACTCATAAATCTACGTTGAACTTTGTTCTAGCAATTTGTGTGTCAACTTTGTTATCTTGTCATATCTAATCCTTAAAGTCAAAAAACTAAAAAAATTTGCTGAATTGACGTTCTTCGTTCGTTCTATCATTTCCTTTCATTTCAATTGTATTCAAATCTGAAAAAAAAAATCTGAATTAACGTTCTTTGTTCATTCTATCATTTCCTTTCGTTTTATTTGTATTCAAATTTGCGGGAAAAAAAAATATGTAGCTTTCATTGTTATCATCAAAATTTTGTTTTTCATCGTCTTCCTTAAAAAAAAATCTAGAAAACATTGTTCTTGGTGTTCTTGAGGTAACCCGAAATTCAGCAATCAAAAAAGACTTATTATGGAGAGGTGTGCCCTTGCTTTTAATTCCCATTGTTACATCCAAGAGAAGGTATGTAAATTCAAAATAGATGTATCCAGTGATTTTAATATGGTGAGTACAGAAGTCATTTATGAATTGGGTATTCCTGTCAAATGGGTTTGTGATGATGAAGGGAGAGAGTTGAAATGGAGAGAGTTGAAAAAGAGAGGATTGAAAGAGAGGAAAGAGAAAGAATTGAGAGAGAGATGAGAGACAAGGAAAAAAGTGAGCGAGAAAGGTTGGAGAGAGAGGAGAATGAAAGAGAGTTCTTGGTGGTTCGAGAAAAGTTGAAGATGTTGCATGTTTATAATGATCCGTTTGATTTAAAAATTCCAACTCAATTAGCCTCTTGTTCCATCAAGCGTATGATAGATGATCAAGAGCTTGAGAAAGAAACACTTGAAGGAGAGAAGCATGAAGGAGGAAAAATAGAGAGAGAGGTGTGAGAAAGAGAAAATTGAGTGGGTGAAAAGTGAGAAAAATAAAAGTGAGAGGGAGAAAAGTGAGAGAAAAAAGAAGAGGGAGAAAAAGAAAGTGAGAGTTTTATTTTATATACTAACGAAGTTCACATTATTTTCTCTAGCTTTGTTCTATCTATCTCAGAGGAATATACAGATGAGAGGCATGTTTCTTTGATCAAATTCATAATGACCTTCCCTTACCTCATTAAATCCAAGCAAGGTAACGATTCGAGGACGAATCGCTTTCAAGAAGAGGGGAATGATGAGAATCGTGACCCGGCATCAAGGGCTTCAAATCAAGGCCCAATCCACATTATCAATTGAAGCGAAGGCTTTTAATTTTCTGCGTTTTCTTCATTCTTCGTCCTTCGAATCTTCAAGTGAACTTCTTCGATTCGATCCTTGTCGAATGGGATGATGCATCCCACATCGGTTGCGGAGTGTCTCCTGGGCTGGTTAATAAGGTAGGGTTCAATCCTTCCCCTTTGAGTGCGCTTTTGGGGTGAAGTTAGGGGTCCTCATCCTTATCATTTGGTATCAGAGCCACCATTCTGTTGGCCGGTGTCGCTTAGGGTTCGACGGATCACCGCTCGAGGCAGTCGGGTGTTAAGGGGGTCGAGATGATGCGTCCCACATCGGTTGTGGAGTGTCTCCTGGGCTGGTTAATAAGGTAGGGTTCAATCCTTCCCCTTTGAGCGCGCTTTTGGGGTGAAGTTAGGGGTCCTCATCCTTATCATTTGGACGAGAATGCTGAATTTGTGAAGAAAGAAAAACAACCTTTGGGGTTTTCTAGAGCACATATATATATATATATATATATTTACACTATGGGCAATCTTTTTTTTTTTATACTTTATGGATTGGAATGAAGAAAGAAAAACACACAAAAAGATATGCTTACGAAGAAGATATGAAAGAAATTTTAGAAATGTGCAATCTTCAGCGAGGACCCGCGCCCTAGGGCACCTTTTGCGTGCCATAGCGCGACTGCCCGCGCCCTAGCGCGCTGTACGGAGAGCCATGAAATTTTGAAGGTTTTCTTGGTGTTTTGACATAGTGTTTATTCACTTCATTTTTCTAATAGAATCGTGAGCAACCGAGTTTCTTGGATTAGAAACTCATCACTTGAACTTATCAAGCTCGAGGATCATGAGTTTGTGGTGTTTCGTGATCGGTGTTCTTAGACAATCGCGTCTAACGGGTATCAATTACACCCCAAGGTTCCTATTCATCGCGAATAGCGGGTTGAGGGAGATCCAACTATGTGACCCGGCATCAAGGGCTTTAAATCAAGGCCCAATCCACATTATCAATTGAAGCGAAGGCTTTGGACAAGATGCTCGTGATCATGACCCGTTGGGCATAAATGGAGGAAACATAAAGAAATAAATAAACTGTTACAAGTCAGATTTTTGGGTCAACTTCAACGGGCCACACAGAATGTTCTAGAGCTCAAAAATTAGTGTATAATATATGGTTGGAAATCCCTGAAAGCCTAGTTTCCAACCCATCAAACAGAACTCAATTTTGAAGTTTCTAGACAAATTTAAGTCCAATATACTAAAGGCTGGTCAGAATGGACGGGAATGATGAATTTGTGTTTTTTCTTTGACCAAATCAGCCTAGTTTTCACCAACAACCTTTGGGGTTTTCTAGAGCACATTTTTTTGTATGTTTTATGAGTCCTTGGTGAGTCTTTTGAGCCTATAAAAGGCTATGATCATCCTGGTAATTGGTACACAAGATTGAATCAAAGTTATGTTATTTTATTTCACATATTCTTGAGAGAATAGTGAGAATCTGAGATTCTTGAGAGAGAACTCACATTGAACTTATCAAACTTGTGAGTCGAGAGTTTGTGGCATTCTATAGTCATGGTTCGTAGACAATTGCATCTACTGGGTCTCAATTGCACCCTGAGGTTCCTATTCAATTGCGAATAGTGGGTCGAGGGAGACTCAACCTATCTTTTCCTTTTCGTCGTTGCTTCATTTGTCGAGCTTCTTCGAGCGTGTTGAAACTTCTTCGATCTCGATCTTGGTCGAGTTCACATTTATAATTCTCTCAAGAATTAGTGAAAGGAAAAATATTTATTTTTGATTCAATCTTGTGTACCAATTACAAGGATGATCATGGCCTTTTATAGGCTCAAAAGACTCTCCAAGGACTCATAAAACATACAAAAAATGTGCTCTAGAAAACCCCAAAGGTTGTTGGTGAAAACTAGGCTGATTGATATGATTCCGACGAGGATCGAATCGAAGAAGTTCACTTGAAGACTCGAAGGACGAAGAATGAAGAAAATGCAGAAAATTGAAACGATGGTTGGATCGCCCTCAACTTGCTATTCGTAATGAATGGGAACCTTGGGGTGTAATCGATACTCGTTAGACACGATTGTCTAAGAACAACGATTATGAAACGCCACAAACCCGCGATCCTCGAGCTTGATAAGTTCAAGTGATGAGTTTCCAATCCAAGAAACTCGGTTGCTCACGATTCTATCAGAAAAGTGAAATGAATAAACACTATGTTTATAATATTATCAAAAGTTAACTTTTACATGAAAGAAACAAGCCTTATATAGGCTAGAACAGTTCTGAACTCGCAAACCACGAACATTCATCAGAAAACATTGAAAACAAAGTCGAAAAACTGTCTAAATTTGAAGTTGTCCGTACGGCGCGCTAAGGCGCGGGCAAGCGTGCTAGGGCGCATATTTTGGCGGCCTAAGGCGCGAAGGTTGTCTGAAATTTGTAATTTTCTGAAAACTTCTGGGCATTTGCGCGCTAAGGCGTGGCTTAGGTCGCGCTAAGGCGCGGGTCAACTTCCTTTTTGATGAATCTTGAAGTCGTTAAGTTCTCGAATGTGCATACGAACCTCCCTTGACCCTCCAGCTCAATCTTGGCTTCATTTTGGCTCCAAATCTCTTCCATAAGTGTGACTCAAGTCTCTTGCATTCTCTTCGCATGCGCATGACTCATTGATCCTCTGGATATGATAAAGGCCTTGGCTCGATTCACATCATTCAACTATTTTTGCCAAACCGGATCTCGTGCTCGGATCATACTGAACACACTGTACCAACTGTTGTTACATCTTGCTATTCTACTTAGCGAGGAAAGATACCATCGTTACTTTTCACTTGATTTCATAGTGAGGAAAATACTATCGTTACTTCTCACCGTCTACTTAGTAAGAAAAATACTGTTGGTTGCCATAGTTACGCGTATTGCTTATAACAATGGGATCACTTCCCACTAGGGCCAGTAGTGGGGAGGAAAGGGAACCAATGAGGCTACCCATAGTAATCGCTTACCACGAAGGCTATGTGTCGTCGCATTGCCAACTCAAAGCATGTATGCCAGTTGGACTTCCAAACGATGCACAAGTAGATATTTACTCATAACATAACAACAACAATAAGGTTCAAAAGTAGTGAACCTTATCCCAACCAAGGAGGTCAATAATCCTACCTTAACACATTACTAAACACATTTTATGAAGTAATAAATCAACATCTCAAAACCATATATTTAGTCTTGAATCACATAATCATACAAGCACATATTTGCAAGTACTTCTCAAGAACCATTAGACCATATATTTAGTCTATAAACATCTACACATTGAGATACACATTTGATTCCCAACAAACGCACCTTAAGACTACTAATTTAGTCTAGTTACAAACCCATATTGAGACTATCAGCACCAAATAATCGGAGGGCTAAATTCTATAGCAAACGAACTCTAATTCGCGTAGGATTTTAACATGTTATTCGGTAGATATTATTCTCTTCAAATATCAAATTTCTAGAGTCATTAGCGTACTTCTAAAATTTGGGTATAATTGCTATACGCAAAATTTCTCAATTAAAGTCTCTAACTTATTCTTGAGTTCATTACCAAGGTTGAGTACTCAATTTCAACATGCAACATCATCCATACACCTCACATAACACATGAACATGTTATACATCTCAACATAACACTTAAACATGAAATCACCAAGTAAACAAGTCTTGCATGTTCACTATATCAATATTATGCAGCAAATTCTTAAGCATACATAGGGGGTTTAGTAACTTACCTTAAATGCACAATCAAACCAAGGAAAACAAGATCAAAACCTTGTAAAGAAGTCTCCTAGTCTTTAGCAACTCAATGGTGGTCTTACATGTAAGATCCAATGGTTGGATGAAGAAGAAATGCTCAACACACAGTGATCTCACCTCCCAGCACACACAGTAACTCTCTTTAATATTCTTGGTTGATTTGGGAGAAATGAGGGTGTATGGCTTACTCCCTAATGTGTTTTAAAGGTGTGAGGAGGGTTTGACCAAGGTCAAAGGTCGTGGGTGTCAAAGGGCTAAAAGAGATTTTAAGTAGTGAGTGAACCAAAATTTTTCGGACAAACAGAGCAAACATTCTGCCCATAGAGCGATCGCTCTGGTCCTTGACAAAGCCATCGCTTCACAGAGCAATCGTTCTGGTCCTTGACAAAGCCATCGCTTTGTGACCAGATTGTCTATCTTGATTTCTTGCTACAAGGTGATCGCCCAGGCACCTACCGGAGCGATCGCTTTGCCACCAAAATCTCTAATTCTTGGTAAAAGCTCCAATTTGACTCCAAAATGATACTAAATGATTCCCAAGTGATTCCAATCATAAATCCAACTTTCAACCAAGATTAAAACACACTTCAAATTCATTCAAAACACATGTAACAAAGCTTAGAATGAAATTTATTCCAATTACAAATGATGAACAAGAATTAAATCACAACCGAAACACTTTAATCTCATGAAATTAATGCATGAATCAATCAACATGTTGTTTAATCAAGTCTAACTAATATTCTCAACGTGATGACGACACGACATGATACACAAGTCAAACATAGGAGAAACCAGGGTATTACAATTCAACCATCGCCGATTTTTTTTTTTTTTCCCTTTTGCATTGTCACGGAATATGAATAGGTATTGCAATGGTAACATTTGTAAGCACATTTTTGTTACCTGACATGTGTCTTGAACAACCACTATCTAGGTACTATAAATCTTTCTCAATATCATTAGCCATGAAACGTACCTAAAATTAAACATTAAGATCATGGTTCTTTTATTATTAGATCCAATGAGTTAGAACCTTTTAGGGAAACTTACTTATTTAACTTCACAGGGCGGGGGGTACGAAACCCTTAGGCTTATGCATGAATTTCAAAAGACATTCGTGAACCAAATGACCAGCACAATTACAAATTTGGTAGATATGAAATCTAGGAACTAGATCAGATTTCACAATGTTAGGAACAATCTTCTTCTTAGCAACAACCTTTGATTTCATAATGTACGGCCACCTCTCACACTTTTCTCTTTTTATATAAGCACAAATTTGCAGGAACTTTGAGATTTGGTTACTCATATGGAAACCAAAGGAAATAAAAAGGATGAAAGATAAACAAGCAATGAAAATCGAGAGCTTAAGAAATTGGCATGATTAAAGCAATTATGGTATTTAAATAATGGATTTGAGTTTAAGCATTTGAGGTGAGGGATCTTGTCTCCGCTTGTTTCGTCACTGTTTGTTCTAACTTTCGATTCAATAGCAAGACTTGTATCATTTATACTTGTTAAGCCTTCGAGTTGTTTAGTTATTCGACCTTGTGCTATCGTTCATGAATTCTTTATCAATAACACTTTGTTATATGATAGATGTGTACTCTTGTGAATTTTATTTGGCACCATAGATTGTGTCTTATGATCATTGTGAACTCTTGTGCACTTTATTTGCACATAGATTGTGATTCAGCTTTGTAATTCTTGTTGTGATTCGACGCTATACAATGAGCTTATGATATTATGATAACTCTCACTTATTCGAGTGCTACGATATCGACAGTTGGTTATGTTTTCGGGTGTATACTACTGAGTGTCATTTGTAGTGATACTTGGGACTTGCATTCTCTATGTGTGTGTGGGGGGAGACATTTGGCCAACTCAGTTTGTTATGACATTCTTACAATTTTCCTAGTGATTACTAGATCGGTCATGCTTAATTATCGACTCCTGATTATTAATATTATTGTTATTATTTTTATGTGATTCTATCATTAAGATCTTCTCTTGGTATCCCGATTCTTTCTTGAGAAAATTATTTGAATTTGATTAACACTTTGTTTATATAACTTTTGGTTGGATCTTCTTCCTCTATCACTGCTTGTGGTGTTAGAGAGACCCTTGTGCTCACTCTTTCTTATTTCGATAATACCTTGACAAGTGGAAGATTTGACAAAAGAGATGGTCTACTATTTATTGGGCAACAATATAGAGAACTTCGAGATTGGTTTATGTTTGGTTAGACTTATGTTAGAGATCCTTGTAAAGATTGAAAATCGAACAATGTAGATTGTATGGAAAAATGGTCTATTTTGCCATAGTACTTTGAACAATCTTTAAATTTTGCCACAACTATTTTTTTGAGCAAAATTTCTACTGTATTTTCAAAAAAGGTTGCAATTTCATAATTATCCCTAACAGCCATCCAAATCTTAACAAAATTAATTTCAATTCCCCCTCTCTAAAATTTTATGACAAGATTGGAAGATTCTTAATGGTAGCTGATGTTCAAAATTAGTGAATGTAAGTTAAAGTTATTAACATATGTCAATTTTCTAAACAAAATTTTTTGAGCGGCTTTTACTTTAAAGTAATACTAATATGAATTATTAAATAAAAAATTAAAAAATAAAATTCTGTTAAAAATAATTCTTATAAAAATGATTATACATGAAAAAAAGAATTTTTACATGGCATAATATTCATGTTGGCTATTATATGTTGAATTAAAATTTTTATTTTTCTTGTAATCTTATATAATTTCAATTAAAGCAGGATTTTAAAGAATATTAATATAAAACAAGTTTACATTTTTCTAGTCTATTCTTTTTATAAAAACTAGTTACACTCAACAAATGAGTGTTGCTGAATAGATTCTATGGATTAAAAAAAAATTTTTGAATTTTTTTAATAGATTTGATCTCTTTTAAAATGAACATATTTTTTATTTTCTTTATTATTATATTTTTATTATATTACGATACAATAAGACAATATGTATAGAATAATTAATTTAAATATTTTCTCTTACTATCCTATTTAGATGATATATCTTTCTTTTCTTGTTTTTATGTTTATATTTCATTCCTTGTTTCCTTTTCTTTTCTTTTGTTTTTTTGTTTATAAACTTCTTCTTTTTTTACCATTAGGAAAAAAAAGAAGACTATCTAATAATTTAAAAACCAAAAACTTATCTAATTTCTAACACTAGCTATCATTAAGAATTTTCTAACAATTTGAAAAACCTTAGGGGAAGCGACTGAAATCAATTTTTTTAGAAATTGGGTAATAGTTAGTGTTAATAGCGAAATTGCATCTTCCTTTCAATCTACAATGACATTTTGATCCCAAAAATATTACAGTGGCAAAATGTAAAAATTGGTTAAAATACAATGACAAAATTGACTACTTTTTCTTAGATTGTATTGTCTAATAAGGACTAAAATTTGGCAAATAAATTTTCTAATTAAATAGATTACCCAACTACAAGCAAGTTAGTCCCTCAACAGATGCAAAACACCAAAAATGCTTAATATTTGTTAACGCGAAATATAAATTGTTGGTCCTCTTAGTACTTCAAAGTTTTAGATGGGTTAATGACTTATCCTGTATTACGACTATGAAATTTCCTGTCCTTAAGGGGTGACCAGTGGTATAGCTGAGACTTCATAAAGCGTGAGGTCACATTCGATCCCTTCTCACGCCCCGATAGGACATAAAAAAAAGACTATGAAATTTCTTGATATAAACTTTTTATATATCCTAGAAATTGGAAAATTCAAGTTTGAACTTTTTGACATTAAACAAGAAGAAATAAAAGAAAAACCATTCTAGAAATGACTCTCGATTTTTTGAGGTAAACTTTAAATAAATTGATGAAGAAGAGATAATATTATTGCAAAATAGATTAATACATTATTCCAGAAAAGATGATAGTATAATGATTAGGAAACACTACAGCTCACACCTTAATACTAAGAGGATTGCTATTAACACCACCCAATCCTCTTAATACACCCCCCCCCAATTTAATTACAAAAATGCCATTATATTATTAGACATAAATACCCTTCTTTTACTAAATACACCACCCTAAATATTAAAACACCACCCAAACCTCTAAATACACCACCACCTAAACTTCTAAATACACCACCAACCAATTCATCAATACACCCCCCACCATAACAAGCGGCTATAACGTATTATAGGCTGAGAACTCAAACTTCAAACCCAGGAAAGAGATCAAGCCAAACACTCTCAAAAACTCAAGAACTTCAAACCCAGTTTATCATCCAAAGCCAAACTCACAATACTTCCAAACTCAACTACAACTTCAACTTCAAATTACCATCTCATATCAAACTCTCATTACCCACGAACGACGTAAAGCAAGCACATTGCAACAAAAATCAGACATGGATACTAAAGAAGTAAAGCAGACCATTGATGTAAGTATTCTCTACCGTTATCAAGTTTTCAATCCATTTTTTTTGAAATTTCGGACATACTGGGACGTCGTTTGTGTTCGGGACTGGTCTATGGAACACCACAGTGGTGTTTGGTGACCACCTACCGAACATACTTGGTATGTTCCATCGCATCGCCCGAACACCACTGTGATGTTCCTGAGGTAGTACCCGAACACCACAGTGATGTTCGTTAGGTTGTTCCCGAACACCTCTATGGTGTTCAACAGTTTATCCCGAACACCACCTAGTTGTTCCAGCATCTGTCCCGAACACCACTATGGTGTTCCTTAATTTCTTACCGAACAGAAACTTATCAGGTTATGTTTGGTTGAAATTTTTGTTTTGTTGTAAACAGGATTCAAACACGTTGTCTACTGAGAGTAGTGTTGCGCCGGTTGTTAAGGAGATTGAACCGGTTCAAGATATCATTATGGATTACACCAATGTTTTCACGACGTATGAAATGTTTACATCTCGTGATGCATTGTTTGATTGGGTGCGTGTGACGGAAAGGAACACGGGATGGTGATTGTAATTATCGAGATCCGATAGTGGGTCGTGTAAAAAAGAGCTTAGTTTTGGCATGTGAACGTAGTGGGAATTACGGAATTCAAGAAGCCTGGAAAGTTCTCGAAGTAAATAACGAAGAAGCTACCATGGAAAAGGACGTTGTGAGCAAATCAAAGAGGAAAAGAGAAACTGGAACGAAGAAGTGTGGTTGTCCATTTCGGTTGAGGGTAGACAAATATCGGTGATGGACCTTGGGCATTGGATGTTCAATGTGGTGTCCACAATCATCCAAGCTAGACTATTTGGAGGGCCACTCATATGTTGGTCGATTATCGCCCAAGGAGAAAGACTTTGTCATTAATTTGTCGCACACAAATAGTAAACCCAAGGACATTTTGTTTGGGTTAAAAGAAAATTTTGTAGATAATAAGTCCACAATAAGGACTATCTACAATGCTCGGTTGCAAAATAGAGTTGTAGAGCGTCAGGGTCGATCTCAAATGCAGCAGCTTATGTTCAAGTTGAATGAGCATGGATATTTATATCATCACATTCGCTGTGAGAAGACCGACGTTGTCAAGAATATTTTCTTCGCTCACCCAACGAGCGTTGATTTATTGCGATGTTTTCCGAGAGTCCTATTTATGGATTGTACATACAAGACAAATAGGTACAAGTTACCTTTGTTGGAAATTGTTGGTGTCACCTCGACGCAAATGACATTTCATATTGCCGCCGCGTATTTGGAGTTCGAGCGGGAAGAGAACTATATGTGGGCGCTGACAGTCTTAAAAGGATTGATGGACCAATTCTCTCTACCCCACGTGATTGTTACGGACAGAGAACTTGGTCTAATGAATGCAATTCAGAAAACATTTCCCGACTCGAGACATTTCCTATGTCGGTGGCACATTAACAAGAATATTTTGGCAAATTGCAAAAAATTATTCCGTGTGAAGGATAAATGGGATTGTTTTTCTATGCATTGGAATACGTTGGTTCTCGCAGAATCTTGCGGCAAATTATGATGCCTTGCTACAAAGACTCCACGGACTTCAAAGATTATCCACTAGCCGTTAAATATGTCATGAAGCAATGGTTGATGCCATACAAGGAAAGATTTGTGTCTTTGTGGACGGACACAGTCATGCATTTTGACAATACCACAACAAATAGGTATCTATCATTTTAATATCGGTGTATGTTTTATTGTTTTATATATTGTGTTAGATATATACTTAATAAGGTTGTAACTTGTATTTCAGGGTGGAGAGTCAACATGCATTGTTGAAAAGACAGCTTGGCTCGAGCCAGGGTAACTTTGAGACGTGTTGGCGACAGATTCACACCCTCATTGAGACTTCACACACAAAATCAAACATCTTTTGAGAAAAGCAAAAATGTTGTCAGCATAAATACAAATCAATTGTATTTAGAGATCTGCGAGGGATGGTTTCGATGCATGGATTGAACTTGATCTATGATGAATTGAGCGCTATTGGTGAACATGGTGTAGACCCTCTGCTGTGTGGGTGTATACTGAGAAAGAGATGCGGGCTGCCTTGTGGTCATGAGATTGACGAATATAAGAGATCGGACATGCCAATTCCACTTGATAAGGTTGACGCCTTTTGGAGAAAATTAGATATCATACCTCCAAAAGTAGAAGAGCCTGGAATTGTCGAAGAAATGGGCAGCCGATTTAAACAAGAAATTGTTGAGCTATCGTCCAAGTGGGAACAAGCACCTGAGACCGAGAGGTTGTTAATCTTAAAGAGATTGACTGAAATAAATCAACCTCCAACGACATCACTTACTCATCCCGTTGAAAAACAGAAAGTGTTGACTCGTGGTCGTCCTAAGTCTGTAAAGACTAAAAAAGACAAGTCAACCAAACGGGATTCGAGTAAGTTTGAGTATGTCCATCCATAGAAGATAGGTTCACCATGCGAAGAGATTGCATACGAGGTTGGTCCGTCCATTAAACAACCTCTTACCCTCGGTTCGACACCGCTTAAGCCAAAGAAGAAACAGTAATTTTTTTTATCCTTTTTAAGATAGAACAAAACCGGTTATACGCTAACGAAATATTTATGGATTGATACATCTTTTTTCAATAGGTTGTCCGGCAAAGGACTCGAATCGCGACTACGAGTGGTTTTATCCAACAACTACCATCCCATTTGCACAATTGGATTGTAGAGACAAAAAATGTTAAAAGTGATGGTCATTGTGGATTCCGTGCCGTAGCAGACCAACTTGGTAAAACAGAGGAATCGTGGGGTAGGATTAGAGGAGAACTTCATCACGAGTTGACTACCAACCAAGAGTTATACAACAATGTGTTCATTGAACATGGTCGCGTTGAAGAAGTGTTGCAGATTCTAAACTACTACAAGGAGCCAGCACCTAAGGAACACTGGTTTTGTTTGCCAGAAATGGGTCATTTGGTCGCATCGGCTTTCAATGTTGCGCTCGTGTGTTTAGATTTACAAATTCCGATGACGTATTTGCCCTTAAGAACCCCAATCCCAAGTGATCCACAGATGATATGTATTGGATTTGTGAATAATGATCATTATATTCAGGTACACACCATATCAAGGATATTATCTGATGTTATTTATGTTATATATTCTTTAGATTAGCTTCAGTTGTAAATGACTATGTTCATTACTTTTATAAATCAACTTGCATTGTAAATCAATTTGTGAGTCAATTTGTGTTGTAAATCAATATTTTGCTTTTATGTCATTTAACTTATAAGTAAATCAATCTTTAATACAAAATGTATACCATCAAAAGAAATAATAGTAACACATGACTACCAATGTGCATAATACAATAACATCGTCTTTAAATACAACAATATCCAAATTGAAATACATAATACAATAGTCAACTTCAACTAACACTTCTCCTCCTACGACTAGACGCAGGTTGCGAAGGTCCTGCCTGATGTGGTCCCTCATCATCTGGACCTCCTAATAAATCATATACTCGTAGGTAAGAAGACTCAAACTCTTCCCTGGAGATAGATCGGTCTCCAGCTCTCAATCGTTGCACCATCGGTTGCATTAAACCCCGTGCAGATCTGACAATGTCCCAAGCATCTAGCGGAGCAGTATCAGCTGCGTTGCTGACGTAGGCGGACCGACGGTCGGGGTCTTGAACGATGGGATGTGAATGTGTGTAATACCATTCAAGATATGAAGGGTCACACTGTCCTGCTGGTCGGGCAGGTCGACCAAGTCTCTCGTCAGATAACACATGACTATCCCATTGTACAAAGTACTTGACAAGTACCCCCATATCACCGCGAGCTGTTGGGTTTCCTTTCTGGGGACACCGGGAGCAATAGGAACGTATGGAATTGTCTGTACATATCCAAACTGTCTCAGTACTCGATCAGGATGATATGGCTCCACAATGGTGTTTGCTGAGATGCATCCATGGTAATACGAGATCAGGTGGAACGAAAAATGTTGTCTCACCGTCTCGGTATATGGCTTCCAAATAACCTGTACCAATTTTAAAAACAAAAACATTACAACATGTATATTTGACACGAGATTTTCACGTATATAAAAACACATTAATACTCACTTCACTGGGTTTCATGGAGTCAAGAACCTCACGCACTGACATTAATCTTTCGATAGAAGTTCCTTGTCCACCCTTTGGTAGCCACCTCTTTGCAAGAGGATTTTCCTCACTGTACTGCACGTTATGTGGAGGCCTAAACACTGGGAATCGTTCATATATCCATGCCTACGTGAAATGCAATAAGAAGACACAATAATCAGTTCATAATCTAATAAATATGTATTTCAACATATTGAAAATAAGTAAAAATATGAACTTCTTACCTCCAACAACGTGGAATATCCAGCCATTTGTTTAGTTGTAATCCTAGACGCTAGCCCTAGTCCTATAGAGATAAGCAAGAGTGGCAGCTCCCATGCATATGTATGAACACTATCAAGCTCAACCAAGAACTCCGGGTAAGAAGTATTTACCCGAGTGCCACTCTTATCGGCAAAAATTGTACAACCTAAGGTGTACAATAAATACGCCTAGCCGAGAATGCGCGCCTTCCGGATCATCGACATAGCATCTTAACTAAACCTCTCCCTAAGCCACTCTAGCCTAACAGATGATCCCTCGCACCGCGCATTCCTTCTATGGCTTCGGTATGAAACTCCCAACCACCGCTCAACATCAAAAGTAGATGGTGTACTACTCCGTCTTGATAAAGCTGGAGTCCCCGTGATCGGAAGACCGTAAGGCAAAATACATCATCCAATGTGATTTTCATTTCGCCAAAGGGTAGATGGAAGCTATTGGTCTCGGGGTGCCGCTTCCACAAATGCACCGACCAATACTTTGTCAACTTCAAAGTAAGAGGTTCGCCTTAATCGAAACAACGTGGACGCTTTGACAACGTCCAACCACAAAGGGTGACATACATCTGCGACAACTCCACCGAACTAATTTCTCGGTATGGTTATTGCACTTGAGAAGCTCTCTCTCTTCCCCCGCCATATCAACCGTGCTACGTGCGACTCATACGTAGTCGGTAGAGATGGATTAACGGACCACCAGAAATAGAGTATATGTCTCGTCCGCCAAATCCTCCCTAACATTTTCTTCTCCTACATCTCCAACATTTTCCTCTCTATTATCTCCAAAACCAAAGATCTCTTTCAAAACTATAGTCATCATGTGTACAGAGTGTTGTTGTTCGGTGAGACGTGTGGGGATCCTCGGGCGGTTGTTGTTCACGCCGAGCTCTTTCTCTTGTTTGAAGCGGTGGGTCTTCTTCTTTCGTAGACATTTGCTAATTTACAATAATCACAATATATATCACAGAGATTGAAGAATATAACATGTAGAGGAAATTGGGAAGGTATGAAGGAATACCACACCTTGTTCGGGAAGCACCAATAGAACACCTCGGTGGTGTTCGGGCAAGTCCGAACACCGTAGTGGTGTTCGGGCTATTAAGTGGAACACTGCTGTTCGGGCTATATAGTGGAACACATCAGTTTCGGGCCAGCGAAGGAACACGGGCGTGTGTTCGGTGCCTTATGGAACACCGTGGTGTTCGGATTGATCCGAGTAACACCTGTGGTGTCCGGGAGTTACCCCGAACACCACCGCCGTGTTCCGAGGACCGATCCCGAACACCTCATTTTTGTTCGAAGAACCAGGCCGAATTCCCTTCGATCGGTTAGGACTTATAACACAAATTAAAACCCAAAGATACAAATTGAAATCATTTGAACTTAAAAAGTAGAAGAATTTCATACCTAGGGCTTTCTTCATTGTTTGAATTTGGTCCTCTTCTACTTCGTGAAATCAAGGTGAAGCTTCTTCTTCTTCTTCTTCTTCTTCTTTCTTCCTGGCTTCCTTCTTCCTTGCACAAAGCTGAGTTGTAAGAGTTTGAAATACAATGGTGTTGTTGGTGTTGTGTTTATTTCTGGAGGATGTTAACAACGGTGTAGGAAGATGTTTGAAATTGAAATTGAGTTTGAATTGGGTGGTGTATTGAGTAATAGGGTGGTGTGTGATGATATATGGTGGGTGTATTGGGAAAGAAATAATGAGATAAGTGAGAGGGGTAAAATAGGAAATGTTGGGTGGTGTATTTAGAAATTTTGTTGGTGTAAAATTAGTGGGGTGGGTGTATTAAGTAAATGGGTGTATTAAGAGGAAATGGTGGTGTTAATAGCAATGCTCTAATACTAAACATGCTTGACCAACAATTTCCAAATATATCCTATGTTATCCAATCTAACTTGTACAAATATGTCTCCACCGTGTATACTTTGCCATGTCAACTTTGAATTATAGAATTTTAGGCATTTAAAACAACTTGGAATGAACATAAAGAAATTAACGATACCTTTTCATCTTTTGACTTGTTTAGCTGTATGAGTCGCTCAAGATCTTTGGTCTCGACTCGAACCAGATGAAATAAATGCAATCATCTCTAGTACTCGTTGAGAATAATTTTGATATAGTTCATGGTCTATTAAAAATAGGAAGCGTTCTAGCAAGAATCTCGCAGCACACCAAAAGCTTGTTACTAGTAAATCTTTGTTACATTGCCTCATTGTAGCTATATATAATCTGTTCATGATCATTCCATTCTTATAATTTCTAACATATGCTTTGATTAAAATTCATCCATTTGAGAATACAAGCACTAGATAAGTATTTGCACTATCACATTAACAATTTGTATTATTATTACGGGAGATTCAACCCTTTGTCGGAATCGTGCCATTCATTCTAACAACTTGCATACTATATTGAATGACGAATTATACAAGGGTTTCATTGATTATCTTGTGTAAATTCATACCCTAAAGCGAAAGCTGAAGACTTTCGACTTGTGCTTCGAAAACACGTGCATGACGAAAAATATAATCTATAATTCCATCGTCGGTACCACCTAACACGAATATGAATCACAGTTCACGCCGCAAATTCAAGTGTTTTGATGGCAGATATTAGGAATCCGGCCACAAGCCTGTTTTCCAACATATATTATACTCCCTCCGTTCCTAGATTATTGTCATGTTTGACTTTTTTTTGAGTTGACTATTTTTCAAATAAAATTTGACATAAACTACATAATTTGTAGTAGCAAAAAATATAACGAATTACATGTTTTATAATTTAAAAAATATATATGTCAATTTAAAAAAACGTTCTTTGACTAAAAAAATCAAAGGATAATAATTTAGGAATTGAGGGAGTACTATTTACACTATGGTCTTAACGTGACAACAATATGAGTATATACACCAATAAGAAACCAAAAGTTTTGTTAATTTGAAATCTTCGCTACCTTGCCTTAATGTATCTATACTACGTTGATGATAATCTCCATTCTTATAATTTCTAAAATTGATATCAAGATTTATCGAATTGCTACTGCAACTGCGACGATGAGATCAACAATTTGCACAACTAGATAAAAAACTTGTACAGTAATTTTTCTTAAATGAATATTTTATTTGTTGTGAAAAATGATAAATTGCATAGATGACATTTAATTAGGTTGCCATGAGAGAGTTTATAGCTGTTCAATGACAAGATCATATGGTTTTTAATAAATTTTTCCATGCTCAAAAGTGGAAAAGAAAATTAAAAAAAGGAAAACAATAAGAGGTTTGAGCCGGTGAAGCCGACTCCAACCTCTTATTTCCAATAATACCCATACCCGAAAGCTTCACTCTATTCATTTGGTGGCAAAAACTCATGTCCAAAATAGTAAATCCGTCAAAAGCCAACACATCTCCGATCATAACACTGGGCGCTACCTCGTCCTCCATGGCTTCGATTTTTCTAAGCTCCAAACTCAAGAACACATCTTATTAGATTCTTCAACACAGAAAATTCCTAAATTCCTCAAATCGATTCAGCTCCAAGGAAGAATTTACAGCCGATTCATAGTTACAACTCAAGGTATATAGACATATATATACGAATCCGTCCATGAATTTTGTTTCGTTTGTAATTTCAGATTTTTTTAAAATTGACTTAGCTTTCTAGGTTTTTGAATTTTTTGGAACAGTTCCTGTTTCGAAGACGAATTATTGTTTTTCGTACATGTTTTTCTCTAACGATTTAACTTTCTAGGGTTTCAATTCACCTAGATTTGCGTGTAACTGTGTGTATAGGTATGTGTAAATCTGCATGTATTTAATGCGTGTATTTTGAACTGAATTGGAGATCAGAAGCATGAATTGCAGTCTGAGTGGGAGATAGTGACTAGCTAAGCTGTGTTTTATGAAGTATTAAATTTTTGGTGTTTGTTTTGATCAAAGTTGTATCCTGAAATGGAAATGGATGAATAGAGGGAGAGGACCAACGTGAAATGCTGGTTTTTGGATGTCATTGATTGAATTCATTGGGATCAGCTGTTTTTTTTTTTTTTTGAATTAAAAGTGATTTTAAGAAAGAGAAATAGGTTGATACTTGTAATGGGAGATGAATATTGAATAGAATCTGATTGTTTTATGTACTACTTACTTTGAGTTAGACGGACTATAGTTACTATATAATATAATGTAATTTTATTACAATTTTTAGGTTATTTACACTTATTTAGGTTTCAATTGGTATACATATGTTTAATTTTCTTTCAATTCCCGTTACCTAATTACTAATACAGAAAGCAGTTCTGGATCAAGTATGTTTCCCAAAGTGATATACTTTTTTTTCCCCCCTATTAGTGAAGAATTAGATATTTAAATGGCATTCTCATTCAAACAAGATAATCCATAGGAAGGAAAGGAACTTTGACAAATGACAGTAAGTGAGAAACTAACCTGGATGTTGAGTTACTATGTGGTTTGGATCAACTGCTTTAAGTCATGTGATTTTTTCTCTTTGCCACTTTTTGGCATCTGGGAATACATGCCCTTTTTCCTGAGCAGTTAGTATTTGTGGTGAATTCATTTGTTTCTTGACAAACTATCATTCTTTTTTCTTCTACGAATGGTGGTACTCATTCATTAGAATAGTGGGGAATTTTCTTCCATACTTGAGCCCTTCTCTCATTTCGATTTTATTGGTTTCTCAATTTGCACATGCTCGGCCAGTTATGTTTTTGTGTTTGGGCATGTATGGAGATAATCACCAGTTTCACTAGTACGAAGTGCATGCACATTGCTTATGCATGTAAACATGCTGAGTTTACATACTAAAAAATGCTTGATGCTTCTAGTAATCATCCTATGAATCAAATTGAACGAGGACCTGCCATGTGATTGAACTATTTATTGGGCTGTCCTCTTTTTGGTATGCTTCTGTGAATGTTGTGAATCAAGATCAAAATGGAAAGTTCTTGACTAGCGAACATGATTAGGTTTCCAGAAGTATAACCAACTAGTATATATATATATATGTGTGTGTGTGTGTGTGTGTTTGTGTGTGTTTCAGATATTGGGTAGTGTAACGAAGGCTATTTGTGATACCTTAATCAGAATCTGTTGGAAGTGATGTAGATACCTAACTCTGTTTTTTTAATTACCAAAGGCTGCAAGCCCATCCTTGCATTACTATAGGCTTTTCCAATTCATAATATAGACCTTTATTAGGGGTGATTATTAAGAAAAAGTTTCTTAATATAACAGTCGCTGGAAAGTGTTTGTTTACTAGTTTTTCCTTTACACCAGCATCGAGAATTGTGGTTGATAATGAGATGATTGTTTTGCTGCTGTTTATAAATAGCAGTTATAAGGGTACTAGGAGAGCTAGCCTATTTGCTGTACTATACGAAATATGGAGTATCAATTCGGAGTTAAGGTTCTCAAATTGGAATGTTTTCCCTATGAAGAATGATCTCACTGCTCATAAATAGGAATGAAGGATTTCTTAAAGACACTTCGTCCCTTTTTGAAGAGTTTCTTAGCTTTGTTCTCCGCCTTTTGTTTTCAAAATCTTTCAGTTAGGGGTGGGTTTTATCATTTTCAAAGAAAGTATATTGCAATTTTAAAAGTAGGTTCAACGATGCTGGAGTAACGCCACTAACCCGCCCAACCCCCCCGCGCGCGCGCCCCAAGTCTATTGTTTGCGTAATGCTAAAACGCATCAGATGTTTTTAGAGTGTGTTTTGTATCATTTTCTAAAGGATGAGAGTGATGTGGTAGCCTCTGGTTACTGTATGGTTTGACTTTGTTGGAGATGTTTTACTGGTTGGACAAAGGGTTTGGTTATTGAGTTACTCTATTGTATCTTCTGCTCTTCTTGATGGTCCCAATGATTGATTGAAGTTCTATAAGCTCTGTTCAGCCATCCTCTATTTGAGGATCAGTAACATTTATTACTTGGGTAGAGATTTCCTTCATGCCAAATTTTGCAATTTAAAAGCACGGGATCTTTGAAGTTGGTGAATGCATACTTCTTTTTTTCCGTTTCTAATGCAAACACTTTATGCTTCAGGTTTCACTCTCGGTTATGTTGCTGTTGTTCCCATGCTGTGATTGATTAGCCTTTGTTCTGGTGTTGCTCATTGCTTACCTAATTATTTCCTACTAAGTAAGATTTGGCACTGAAACTTGAGTTACCCAAAAAAATATAGAAAATTGAAGTGTCTCGTGTACTGAGGTACAAGAAATTAAACTTGACTTACTTATGTGATTATCATTTTCAGGTGTATTGTCATCTTATTGTCACTAAGGTTTGAGCTTGGGCTTTCATGTGCTGTATATTACAATATTGTCATGCACAACCGTGTTTACGGGGTTTGTAACACAGAGTGTGTGTATAAACTGATGCAATGGCGGCATCTGGTAAATATGATCTGTCATCTGGTAGCCCAGATAGGCCATTATATGCCTCTGGGCAGCGTGGATCCTATACAAGTGCTTCATTGGACAGATCGGCTAGTTTTCGTGAGAACATTGAAAATCCAATCCTATCAGCTCTTCCAAGCATGTCAAGAAGCAGTTCGACTATTGGACAAGGGGATGTGATTAGCTTCATGCAGTGCTTGAGGTTTGATCCAAAAGCATTGGCTGCAGATCACAAATTTAACCGACAAGGGGATTTTAAGCGACTTGCAAGTGTTGCTCTTGGTGCACCAGATGATTCACCATCTGGTTCTTTGAAAGGAAAACTGTCGTCTTCTTCTCCTGAGGAACTCAAACGGCTGAAGGCTGGCCTGCGTGAAAGCGCCAGTAAGGCCAGGTAGTAAATAGTTTTTTGGGTTGGGATTAGAGACATATTTGGTTTATAATGTAATTGTATTATTTATCAGGGACCGTTTTGGTTTTGGATTAGAGATGTATTTGGTTTATAATGTGATTGTGTTACTTATTAGGGACCGTGTGAAGATATTCAGTGAGAGCTTGTCAGTGATCAACAAGTGTTTCCCAAGTATACCATCAAGGAAGAGATCAAGATCAGATGTTATTTCTGGCGACCGTTCCAATCATTTACTCAGTGATCGTTCAGTCTTGGGAGCCGGCGTAGGTAAGATGGGGGCCCAGAGTCATGGTATTGCAAGTGGTTTTGACTTTGAGCAGCAAAAGGTAGAAGAAAGGGCCAAAAATGCTATTCCAAACAAACGTACCCGTACGTCAATGATGGATCAAAGGGTTTGTGTCTCTCTCTTGATCATTGTCACTATTTTCCATTCATTGGCGCATAGATTCCTTCTTTACAGTTCTATGTTATCAATTGCATCATATCTCTAAACTTCTGTCTTTCTCTCGAGCCATTCAAAACTTACTTTCAGTAAATCTCAAGTTATGCATTTTCTTAGTGTGATCATGCTCATGCTTTGATATCTTCCCTAATGGCCTAGGCCTAGTATGTCACGTGATATGGAAGTCTCTGTTTCAGAAGATCTTCTTTTAGTCTTTCTCCCGTTATTTTGTGCTATTAATCTTCTTTGCAAGAGCAACCTGCAAAGGGGATTTAAATGTCTCCAAAAATCAGACTGATGCCTTTGCTAGTTGTGAATTGGATTGTATTTGTCCGAGCTAAATTAAGGTGCTGTTCCCTGCTATTATCTTTCTTATCTCAGATTTGACACTCTTTTCATGTATCCTTCATTCGAGGATGCTGATTTTCTAGGTATCTTTCTAAACACAAACACTTTTGCTTGTTGACTGGTTTAACTCATTCTTCAAGATTGTGTAAACTTCTGTTCAATTTTATTGAAATCATTTTTTTAGTTCCCCTTTTTATTACGTGCCCATATGTTCTGTACTCATCATTTATTGATTTAATTGCTAATTATCATAATGCTATAATCCATATACTCCCTCCGTTCTGCACAAAGAGTCCTATTTTCTCTTTTGGGATGTTCTACGTTAAGAGTCTTCTTTCAAAAACTAAGCTTATAAATTTTATGAGTTCCCAGTTTCATCCTTATCACATTTAAACTTAAAATTAGCAAAAGTTGTTTAATTCTTGAGAATAAGGGTACATATGTAAATTTCTTTTAATCCTTAAATCTTTCGATTTTCAAATGGGAACTCTTTGAGTTGACGGAGGGATATTAGTTATCTGTTATTTATTTGGTAATGTACTCTACCATCTTTTACTTCTTTAGATGGGGCTGCTTTATGAGTTTTGACTAATATAGGTGGATGGGCGGCCGAATACTCCAGCAAGATCATCTGGAAATGTTGATAGAGAAAAAGAATTGTTAAGACTTCCGAGCAGTAATTCAGTTCAGAGTGAGGATCGAGCATTACCTGTTGCTGTCGATGGTTGGGAGAAGGCAAAAATGAAGAAGAAGCGTTCTGGGATAAAGGCAGATGTTGCTCCAAGTCCAGGCCCAGTTGCAGCAAAACCTAATGATGGTTACAGGGAACCTAAACAAGGAATTCAGCCAAGACATCTTTCTGATGCCAGATCAAGGTTGAATGATTCCTATGGGTTCAGGTATTACTTCTCAAAGTTCTATGTTTGCATTTATCTGACATCTTTGAGAAACCCATAAATTTTAGCAGGTTATCTCTGCAATTGAGGTAACTAATTACTTTGTTATGATTTCTTAACTAGATGCTGCTATTATAGTACATATTCCTCGTATCCTTTCACCAATTACACGGTCAGAATGTTTATTTTTGGAGTTCCCGAGGTAAGTAGAATAATAAAACAACCAGGTTAAGGAGTGCTGAAGGAGGTGGGATTTGCCTGAGGCAATGCTAGAACAATGAGTGATTCCTGTTCGTCAGCTCTTTTTTATTCTTTCAACTCCGTCATCTTGCACCCTCTTTTAGTACCCAAATCCAACCACATCCCTCCACAACAACAGAAAAAAGGAGAAAGGAATTTTTTGGCGGCAGTTTGGGGTTGGTGGTGGGAGATTGTTTGATATAGATGCTGATGCTCTTTTATGCTTTTGAGAACGAAGAAATAAATTGTTGTATTTCGTACAACAGACCTCTAATTTTCTCTTCCTTCTTCTTTTGATCCAAAGACTTTGGCTGACCTTCAGAATCCGAGATTCCTGGTTATTGTGAAGTGAATTTTTTATATTATTCTAGACTAGAAGTTGTGACGGCTACTACTATGCGAAAATCAGTTGTATGAGTTACTCAACTTGCTTGATGGGTGCACTTTCAATTCGGCCATGCTCTGCTTGTGGAAGAAACTGATATAGCCAGGAAGAACTGCTGCTTGTAGGAACTGGGCCTTTGATGATGCTACCTTGTATCATAAGCTGTTCCGTTATTATTATAATTTTTGGTTTGTCTTTTCTGTATAGCTTAGTTGAGGTTATATCTCTGGTCGTGCTTGTAATTCTCTTCCGTTGCTGTCAATAAATATCTGAAATGGTCTATAATTCCCACTTGATGTTTTAACACGAACAGTACTTATTCCTGGAGCAGCTTTCTAGTGCTGCTGGAGTCCTGAGAGTAACTAACACAAAGTTTTCCTAGGGAGGCAACATATAGGCCATGAAGGGGATTTGTGGCATGCCTCCTGATGGTACTTGGGAGGCAGAGGTCTGTTAAATGGCTCAATGATTACCTTGAGCAGTGGATCTTGCTTGAGTTGGTCATGCCTTGTGAGGTTATGATGGTATATTTTTTTGTTGGAAGGTGTCTGGGGTTAATCTAGCCCTTATTTGGATTTTCCACTTTCAGTTGTTTCTTGTGATTGTTATCACCATTTTCTATGCCGCATCATCCTTTTCTTGGATTTGAACACGTATTCTAGGTCAAAGTAGTTGAGATTACAACAGTTTTTCTTAGTAGGAAGGATTCATTGATGTCTGGGGATTCAATCCTACTAACATTGAGGATATTTGATGAGGACTTAGAAAGCTGTGAAGTAGGTAGCTATTAGTCAATGTCCTTGAATCAATTTCACATAATTTCCACCTTGTAGCAGTTACCTCACCTGTATTTGGGGGATGGGGGGAATTTTTCTTCAGAATTTTTAAGTGTAGATACAGGGAAATTGGCCTAAGGGTTAATTTCTGAATTATCTGTGTAAAACACCACTTTTTGTCAGTGATTTATGTATGTTTATGTAGGCAAGGAGCTGTCAGTGGAGGAGTAGGAGTTGGAAAAGCTGATGGCACCTCACAGCAGACTGGGTTGGGCATGCGTTCTTCCATCCCAAGACCGGAGCAGGACAATGGTTCCCTTCTCCATGATAAAAGAGATCGAACTTCCAGTTCAGACAAGGAAAGGACAAATCTCAGAGCTGTTAACAAGTATGGGGAGCATCCTTGTTAAATCTGTTCTTCGTTCTTCCAGAAGTTATACCATATTTAATATTTTTTCATGTTTCCATTTCCATATATGTTTTATTTAACTTTCTAAGTGATATCATAAGGGCAAGGCCTAGCACAAACATAAGATTGCTGTATTTTGACATTGAGGTCATTTATTTGAACTCGGAAATAGCCTTTATACTTATAGGATAAGGCTGTGTATGTTAGATCCTTCTGAAACCTTGCAATGGCGGGAGACTTGTGCACTAGCCTGTCTTGAACCATGGACATATCCTTGTTTTCTGTGGGTCTTTTTTCCCGCTTGTTTTATATTTTCTCTATGGTATAGTCAGTTCATTTAGTGGTTTTATCTGTTTACCCTCTACAAACAGGGTCAATGTTCGAGAAGACTTGAGTTCGGCTAGTCCTACTTCTAGCACAAAACTTCATACAGCTGCTCGGGCTCCACGATCAAGCACTGGTGTTGTACCTAAGTTATCCCCTATGATTCAACGGGCCACTGCAGCTAATGATTGGGAGCTGTCTCCCTGTACAAGTAAGAACCCTGTTGCTGTTGGGTCCACCAATCGTAAGCGCACGCCCTCAACTCGGTCTTCATCACCACCGGTTGCGCAGTGGGCTGATAGGAGGCCCCAGAAGATGTCCCGCACAGCAAGGAGAACAAACCTTGTTCCAATTGTATCTAGTATTGAAGAAACCCCTGCTTCAGATACCACATCTGATGTTGCTGGTAGTGAAAACGGATCAAGCTTTACAAGGCGCATGCCTGGAAGTTCTCCTCAGCAGGTGAAATTAAAAAATGACCATCTACCATCAGCTACTTTATCAGAAAGCGAGGAGTCTGGGGCTGCTGAAATTAAATCTAGAGACAAGGGCAAAAAGTCCGATGAGGTGGAAGAGAAAGTTGAACAGAATGTTCAGAAGGTGTCAACTCTGGTGCTGCCACCAAGAAAGAATAAGTTGGTGAATGGGGAAGACCTTGTTGATGGCATTCGAAGGCAAGGGAGAACCGGACGGGGTTTTGCTTCCTCAAGATCTGTCACCCCGATGACAGTTGAAAAGCTTGCCAATGTGGGAACGGCAAAACAGCTTCGAAGTGCCAAACTTGGTTTTGAGAAGAGTGAAAGGTTAACTTTATTTCCTCTAATCTTTTGATGGTCTTTCTTTTTACTACCGCCCCCTCCCTCTTCATTTTCCTGATCAAGATTAGTATTTTACAAAATATGCACAGCAAATCAGGTCGACCACCCACGAGGAAACTCTCAGATCGTAAGGCTTATACACGCCAGAAGCATATTAATGCAGCCGCTGATTTTCTTGGTATTGGAACCCAAAACTATTCAAGTAAAGATTTCCTTTATCAGCATGATATATGTACTGCTCTCAGTTTTAATGCAAGAAGAATTTTATTGACTCAAACGAAATTAATGTACAAAGTGCAAGGAGTCCACAAGGGAGCATGTGGACAAAGACCTGAAAAAATTAAAGAAAAAAAGATCCTGGGCCATATGTCAGATCAAATCATTTTTCTTTCTTTTCTTTTTTTGGTTTCATAAAGCGTCTTTCAAACCCCTTCACAGATCCGAAATAGCGACTCCTAAAAAGCTAGCGTAGCGGAGACCATGGGAAGCCAGATAAACGACCGTATCCTTCACCAGCCGAATAGGCAGTACCTGTCCTAAGATCTTGGTATCCGCTTCCAACAAATGCTCCCTTATAGGCTTATACCACAAAAAATGCTGCATATCCATAGATTCTTCTTATCTTTGTCTTGACGTAAACCTTTGTAGAAGACAAGAAGCATATCTGCGTGTGTCAGCATGAAGATTGTGCAATTATCTTTTGATTTTTGATTGCTTTTTTAATTTCCGTAGTTGGTTCAGATGATGGGCATGAAGAGCTGTTGGCTGCGGCTAATGCAGTTATTAATCCAAGTACTGTTCTCACTGGCTATTTTTTATTTCCTGGTCCATGGATCTATTCGTTGGTAACTCTAACTGTAGTAGTTGTTGTTGCAGGTCGTGCATTGTCCAGTTCTTTTTGGAGGCAGATGGAGCCTTTTTTTGGTTTTTTATCTGATGTTGACATGGCCTATCTAAAGCAGCAGGAAATGGTTAGTCTGATCCATACACAATTTGCTGGGCTATACATGGATTTCAAAGTTTTTTCTATCCCATTTTCTGTTTGTAGATCCTGGTTTTTCCTCTCCCTTTCCTCTCTCTCTCTCTCTCTCTCACACACACACACACACACACACGTACACGTACACATGCACACTCGCTCCCTAACTCACTTTGGAATCCTATAGAAGTAACTGCCTGGTTCCAAAAATTGTTTCTGGAACTGAAGTTACTAGAATTACCAAAAGATAATAACTTAGTGACACCAAGTGTGTGTGGGAAAAGACTCAGAGAGTAACTTCTTTCTTTTTTTTTGTGTCTCGTTGTTTCAACCCCGTAGGTAGTTTCCTCACCTTTCATGTTATAGTACCTATATGACAAGTGATTGCTTAACTATTGATGGTAGTTGTAAAGATACCAAGTGTGCAATCTTTATTTGGATCATAGGCTCAGCTGAGGTCAATAACTTTTGCAGTTGTTTCTTCAAACTATCTTTCTCTTCTGTGATATTTCTTTGTGTTCCAGCATTCATGATAACTGCAACATATCATGTAATTGTTTTCTTTAACCTTTGGGTGGAGTAAAAGGTAAAATCATGGTTGCTCAGTTTTGTAAAAAATACAGTGATATATTAGGAAAACTAGGTACGGAAATTCTTCAAACGATTATGCCAAAGACACTATTTAAATTCCTTTGCATGAATAATGTTTAAACTTCCTGATTTGTTCAATCCACAGGGAAGTCTTCGATCCGCTGTGACCACACCAAACCCAGTGGCTTTAGATGTAGATAGTATGGATGTAGTCCCTAACGGATTTGGGCTGATTAAATTGGGGAGAAATGCAACAGGAACCAGAGGTGTTGAACTTAGCCCGGAGCAATCAGCCTTGGGAACGACTGATTCTGTTGAAATTCCCCTTTGTCAAAGACTCCTTGCTGCTCTAATTTCAGAAGAAGGAAATGAGGAACCTTCTTGCAGTGGAAATGATGATCTCAATTTTAATGTTTATGGATCTGGCTTTGAGCTTGAAACAGACATAGAATCTGGTTCTTTCAATCACCGCTCGTTACAAAGCTTTGATATCGCTGGCGAAGCTGCTTTCAACAGTTATGGAATAACTGCTATGGGGAGATCCTATAATGAGCTGGAGCAGAGTCTGCCAGATAATGTAATTATGTCTATGACAGGCACAGGGATTACATCTAGCTTTGATCACTCGCAAAATGGTTTACTTCCAGATCAAGCGATGATACCTGGCATGGCCTGTTCTGAATATCAGTATAGTAATATGTCCATAAGTGAAAAACTTCTCCTGGAGATTCAGAGTATTGGACTATATCCAGAGCCAGTGGTAGGTCCTTTTTCTCCCTTTAAACAATTTTGAAGATTAAGTAACTCTTTTTCTTTTTACTTTTCATTGTTTGCGGTGGGCTGTTGGTTGTTGATTTGTGTATTTTATTTTAGGTTGGGGAAAATTTAAATCTGAACCCTAATTTTATGTTGTTCCGGTCTTTAAAGGCTCTTGTTTTTTCCTCCATTTTCTAACAGTCATTCCTTTTGTTCAGCCTGATTTGGCACAGACTGGGGAAGATGATATCAATGGAGATATCAGTAGACTGGAAGATAATTACCATGAACAGGTACAAATTTCTATGCGATGTTAAAACCTTCATGTTGTATTTAAGGCATAAACATTTGAGTTTATCCACCTTGTTGAAATGGGGAACCAGCGACTCTCTCCTCGTAGCGGCTTCCTTGTTAGATTGTTCGAACAGTGGTTCCAGTTTGAATTAATGAACCAGTTTTGTTTGAGAATGACACCCTTAAATAAAGGCCGAACCTTGGTGCAGCATTATGGTTGTTTCATTGTGACCTGAGGTCACTATTACGAAATATATAAACAACCTCTCTCCTGGTAAGAATAAGGATGCATGCAGTAAACCCTTCCGAAACCCACATAGCAGGTGCCTTGTGCACCTACTTACTCTCTTTACTCTAGTTCAGCCTCAAAGTTGAGTTTGTGCTGGTAATTGGTCAGCCTCCACCATAAGAAGTATGACGTAAAGCTTAAAACCCTCTGTGGTAGTCCACAATATCTTTTCATAATTTAATACATCCTAAGTTAAAAAAAGTGCAAATGTGATTGAGTTGATTGGATGCCTTCAGCTTTGTGATGCTCATGAAAGAAGAAGAAAAGCATGTAGTCTTTTATTGCTATCATGCTTCTGTTGACTTAAAAGCATCCAAAGGAAACTCTAGAACCCGAGTTGCAAAAATTGAGACCAAAGACCCCCAAGTGCGACACGGAAGTGCAGCAGTGGGTAAACCACAGGGTAGTAAAGTGCAATTAACCAATTAGGAAACACTACGGTCTTTTACGTACCTCAGTTGACTCCCGTTATTGGCAATTTCTCAGATTCTTCTATTGGAATTAGATTTTCGTTTTTGGCCTTGAACTCATTGATAATTTAGTGTAGCAATGATGATCACAACGATATGAGAAACATTGCCCAACTTTCCTTCCATCTTTTATAAAATTGAATATTAATTATGTCATGTTCCACCTGTTTGCTCAGCAGTTAGAGGGGACCACTTTATCTGATTGGGTTCACTTCCTATGACTAAAACATGCAAAACCCTCTCTCTCTCTCTCTCTCTCTCTCTTGCTGACTCTGTATGTGCTGATTGACAATTCCATTTTCTAACTGAACTTTCTTCTATGACTACCCAAGAATCATCACCTCAAGCATGTAGGCTTATTGCTAATCTTTGTTTTCCTTCCTTTTTATAATGTGTATATATTCACATTGACCAAGTTACTCTCTCGAGCTTCCAAGTTTATACATACATTTTTACTGGGTCGTGGTGACGAAGTTAGTACACCTGTATATGTACCATTACATGATTTCCAGTGAACTCCTTATGACTCAGTTTTCGGATATCCGTTTTCCTGAAGTCTCGTTTCATTTTGTTGTTTGATGGAATAGGTTTCTAGGAAGAAGAGCCTACTTGACAAACTGCTGAAGTCTACTTGCGAAGCAAGGGAGCTCCAAGAGAAGTAATGTTTTCCCCTTTCCCTCGGAATAACTCTGTACTTTTTGCTCAACTCTCCATTCTTCACGGTTCTAAGCCTATTTTTTGTATATTGTGTAGGGAGTTTGAACAGCGTTCTCTTGACAAACTCGTAGGAATGGCCTATCAGAAGTATATGGTAATTCTATATGTTCAATTCCATCTCTTGTTACTATATGCATATGCTGAAAATCTCATGCATTACCTTTGTCTTGAATTGAGTTTAATATATTTTTTCCTGATAATTGAGGTCTGCTTTTGGATGTTAATTGGTCATGCTGGTATATTAAATATCATCCTTCAGTAGTAGTTATATCTTCATTGGAGCACACTGACTGTAAACCTTGTCCTCAAGTACTGATCATTCTAAGTATGGGTTTGCTGTATCAGTTGTGTGACCTGTTATGTATCTTGTTTGCCATTGCTCACAGGGTCATTTGCCAAAGATTATAGTGAACTTTATTATATTCTTTTGGGAATTGTTTTGTTTATGTACTTAACTCTTAAATACTCTTGCATACAACCAGCTATTTCTAATTTACCATTGTTCAAAATTTCCCTCTTCCATGCTGTATCAAATTTTAGTCTTTGGCTTTGCAGTTAGTCTTTCTACACCTCTTAACTGAACCTTGGCCCATTTCCTATCTTGGAGATTAGTTTTATCTGATTAAACTCTTGCCCTTGTACCCGATGAATTCAAATCACTCTTTATTGATTATGAATATGTTTGCATACGCCAACCGTCATAATTAAGCTTTCTTCTTATTTTATAATTTTTTACTTAACGGTGACATCCTAATCTAAAACCTCGCATTGTGGATTAGCCATCCATGTCTAGAGTATTAGAAGCATTTGGTTAATTTAACATCTATATAGGGTTTATGTTGATCTATCAATGAGGCACTTACATTGGATTTGTTTCGAAACTTGTGCAAAACCCCCACCCCACCAATCCAACTCTCTTCTCTTCCTTTCCCACGCCCTATGAGTATTGATAATGTTTCTTTAAGTACTGAGGGGTTGTTTGGTAGTTAGGCAAGGATAAGCATTATTATTAATTCCGGTGTTATTAGCGCCTTCGTTATTAATCCCTACTTATATATAGGAGGTAATTTTGGAATTAAAAATGTTAATCACGTGTTTTTTTTAGTGAGGGCGTTAATAATACCACCCTCTCTTTTGGTATTATTAGTGAGGGGATAAAGACCTTATCCGGATAACTCGTGCTAATAGTCCCGACCGCCTATTGTGTACCAAACATCCGACAATTCGGCTTATTAATCCTGACTACCAAACGGCTCCCAAGTGTTGTATTAAGGGTTCCAAATGAAGGGGGCCACAACCAATTTACATGCTGGGTGAACGTAGCACCCTTGAATGCTGTAAGTACTCAAATTTGTAAGTGAATTGGAGCATGCAGTGCCTTATATGGTGGTTTGTCTTATTGTTAGATTCAATTTTTTTTTCCACTGTCAGTTAAGACTGTTAGTAACTGTTAATTGTTCTTTTGTAACTTTTTAGATATAACTCCTTTGCCTCTTCCATCTGTTTTGAAAAATTTGATGTGTTAATCACATCTGGATGTCTGGACTTGCCCTTGTAAAGATGTTTATATATAGAGAATTGATAATCTTTTCTTGGCAGAGTTGTTGGGGCCCTAATGCCCCTGGGGGTAAGAGTGCCAGTAGCAAAATGGCCAAGCAAGCTGCTTTAGCTTTTGTCAAACGGACATTGGAAAGGTGCCAGGAATTTGAAGTAACTGGCAGGAGCTGCTTCACTGAGCCTCTGTTTAGGGAAATGTTCCTCTCTGGATCTTCGCACCAGAATGATGTACAGCCAATAGATACTATCACTAACGGTGAATCTGGCAAATTATATGGCAATTCAGTTGAAGTTAGGGTCTCAGGTACCGCAAGAATTATATTTTTGGTATTTCTGTATGATGAATACATATAAATTGCGTATTGTTTTTGTAATTGTCTATAATTGTTTGTCAGATTTTCTAGGCCTTACGTTTTAATTGATTATTTTCTTCTTGGTCATATGGCATACAAATTGTTTTGATGTTCTATAATCTTCTGTTCATCCAGGTTCACAGCTAAGCCCTTCTCTAAACAACCTTGACATTTATTCCTCTGATGGACTACTGTCTATGAACCATTCATCTGACCAAGTTATTGGCAAAGAAGATACATGGTCGAACAGGGTGAAAAAGAGGGAGTTGTTGCTTGATGATGTTGTTGCTGGTACAGCTGTTATCTCTTCAGGAGTCCCATCAGGCATAGGAACAACTCTCTTAAGCAGTGCAAAAGGAAAAAGGAGTGATAGGGACAGAGAAGGAAAAGGGAACAGCAGAGAGGTCTTATCCAGAAATGGAACCACCAAAATTGGTCGCCCAGCGTCTGCCAATGTTAAGGGTGAAAGGAAGACTAAGACCAAACCCAAGCAGAAAACAACTCAATTATCTGTTTCTGTCAATGGGCTTCTTGGCAAGATGTCTGAACAACCTAAACCAACATTGTCTTCACTGCCAAAGTCAGGTGAGATGGCAAGTGGCAGTGGCAAGGAAAAAGGTCAGTATGGCTTGGATATATTGGAAAACTCTGAAGCCGTTGATTTTTCAAACCTTCAACTCCCTGAAATTGATGTTCTCGGTGTTGGTGATGATCTTGGTGAGCAAGGGGACCTTGGTTCATGGTTGAACATTGATGATGATGGATTACAAGATGATGATTTCATGGGCCTTGAAATCCCAATGGATGATCTATCAGATTTAAATATGATGGTTTGAAGTTGGCTTTGTTGTATAGATCTGTTCATTATACTACTTACAGAAGAAACAGAATCGCTGGTTTCAGAAATGACCAGTAACATGGATGTTCATGTGACTGTCCAATCCATAATTAGGCTATAGATTCTTTCAGAAAACCTTGAACAAGTTTACTTTGGAGTGAACCCTTCGGATGTTTTGGATTTTTCTGTTGTTTAAGTTGGTGACTTTGACTGTAAAGATCTTTTTGTGCACCGTACAAGCTAGTATGTCCTACTCATTATATGTTAGGAAACACTGTATTCTGGTTGTAGCATTTAGAGATCAGGGCACAATGCCCTTTGTACATACAAATTATGTTTTCAATAAGATCTTCATCATTCATGAAATACTCTGTGGCAGCTCTTAAATGTCCATTTATCTATATACATTTGTGTTAATTACAAATCTCTTCATACATATTTTGTTTTCAACTTTTCTCACTATCATCAGCTGCAGGGCATGTGTTGGGAAGAACCGTCTTCTATATGATGCAAAAATCTTGCATTAGTGCCTTAATATATATGATGTGGTTGAGGTGTAAAGAATGGCATCTTTCAAGCAGTGGTAAGACTAACTTTTGGTTGTGGGGGGATATATGGAAATATTTCAGGGTAGTGTTTCTGCTTGATCTTGCTTGCTAGTTCGATTGTTTTGTAAAGGCTTCTATTTTTTTTATCTTAAGGAAATTTTGATAAGAGAAGTTTCTTTGCCACATACTCTTGTTCTATGATCGTCTGTACATAAGCTAGTGCTCTACGGTGCAAGTTCCCTACACTGAAATTTATTATAGCTTTTCAGAAATATCCTCCTTAATTATTTTGTGATTGTTGCAGGTTAACAGTCACCAGTAACATAGGCATGTGTTATTAGGGTATGATTCCTTACTTTGTATTGCTGATATATCTTGCTTACTGATACATAATTTTGTCTAGTCAGTGCACCCCCGGCAAGGGATTTACAAGAGTGTTGCAGGTCTGGATGGGTATGTCATGGTATCTTGGGCAAGTTGGGATACTTTACAAGTGTTGCTTCCTTGTAAGTGCTTGCTGGTGAAGCTCTTAACTGATAATGAATAGGCCCTAACATAAACTATCTTGTCTCAGCAACATGAATCTGTGTTTCAAATTGGCTCACTGCAATATGAAATCTCTTCTGACATGAACTGATCTTGCCCCTTTCACTTCGATTTAATTTGTTTGTCGGTACAAAAAAAGAAAAAAAATAAAAAAGAAGGATTTTGGCCCATATTAGGGCTTCACTTCGCGCCTTTCTTGACCTTACTTCAATACTCTCTTTTGAACTGACTTTTTCTTTCAACTAGCAACATTCTTTTTGTCCATTTGGTATCTTAACTCCACACTGTACAAGTAGGTTGTCATGTATTATTGCCCATGGACGAGCAATCTTCTTAAGATTTCTCCTTGTTCCGTTCTAAATTGAACCCACTTCCTTTTTGACCTACTTTTACATATTGACTACGTTGCATTGGCCATGCGCCTCAACTTTGACCTTTTTGGGTTAAATAATTGAAGTTACCTATAACTACTGAAGTTTTGTCACTATTGCTGGTCTCATAATCGCCTTATATAAGCTTTTGTCAACTCTGCAAGATGTCGACTATGTCATTTTTGAAACCAGATTAGAGTTTTAGTTGAACGCCCGTCAACTTCTACTTCGTACTGGAGAAACGATTGAATGGCTTTTCATACATATTTCAGCTCATCAAGGCACAGACACCCTACTTGTATAAATTTGTTTCTTGTGTTATATTGAGGTTTACTATTTTCTCTTTCACTTTTTCTCGGCAGTTATTTCTTACCAGGAGCCGAGAGAGGTGTATGAGATGTGGCTAGATTTTTGTTTTTTTTTGTAACTTTAGCCATCCTGTTTCGCAGCTAAAGCTGCTTTTTAGTGGCAGAAGACTGCTACAAGAATTTTCAGAGTAACCAGCCTCTCTTCCTTGTCAATTTTGAAGTTCCACAAGCAGTCTTCCCGGTACTGTATTTGATGTAGTTGCTCGAATTCCTTATAATATGCAACTGAAAGAAGTTCTTGCTAATGGTAAAAAGGGGGCTTTGAATGTCGGGACTTATTGTACCGAAGGGGTCTGAATTAGCCCCCCCAATCGTATTTCCAGCGAGATGAAAGAAAAGATAGTCGATCCGTCTTTTCAGAGGTATCATCCCAATTAAAAATATATTCTTGCCATAAGCCTTGTTAATGGTCAGAAGTATAGTGATGTACCTTTAACACCAAGCATTTTTTTGCCGTATTTGGGGCAAACTAAGTTCTACCTCATGGTAACCACAGTAAATTAAGTGAACCGTATAAATATATAGAGGGGGCTGAGCTCCTGTTCTAAAATATATATAGTTGTTATTTCTTGGTCTTCCTGAATTATCTTTCCAACTAATCGGTCTTTACCTCTGTTCTTGAAAAGTGGCTTATCTGGCCTCTTTATGGGCTTCAGCAATGGGGTTCTTGGTGGGTTGCTATTATTTGTGTACAGATTGTCAGGAGAGGGCAGCAATAAGAAGAGTAGCAAATCACGGGCAAGGGGTAAAAGGGTACTAAAATAGCTTTGTTGCAGCTTAAACTTGGAGCAGTTTAGGGGCAAGGAAGGGGAGGGGAGAAGAAAAAGAAATTTAGGTTGATATGCATCTACGGATTTTATCTTGGAATGTGCGGGGTTTAAACGATTTAGGTAAGCAGCAACTCATCAAGGCAGACTTCAGCACTTGAAAGCCGCACGTAGTGTGTTTTCAAGAAACAAAAATGGGGGTTGTGGATAGAAGGGTGATAGATAGCGTAGGGGAAGGTAGGTGGGCGGATTGGGAGTATTTAGGGGCAATGGGGTTGGCAGGAGGCTTACTGGTTATGTGGGATAAAAGACTGTTTACAAAAATGGGATCGAGTGTGGGGTCTTACTCAGTCGATTGCTTGTTAAAGATAGTGGAAACTAATAGACTGTGGCTATTTTCGGGAGTTTATGGCCCCTGCTCAGAAGTGGCTCGTAGATGTTTGTGAAAGGAAATAAGGCTAGCGAAGCTTAGGTGGGATGTTACATGGTGTATAGGAGGGGACTTTAACGTAGTTGCTTTCCTAATGAACGATCTTGGGGACACGAGCCTTTTCTCTTTCTATGATGAAATTTAATGACTTCATGATTGATTCGGAGTTGGTGGATCTTGCATTATCATATGGAGAATTCACTTGATTTAGAAGTGGGGATAAGCAACAATTTTCTAGGATTGACAGATTTTCCTGTCTCAGTGGATAGCAAGGATTGCTTCGGCGGAACCGTTTGGTCATCCTTGCCTAGGGTTATGTAGATCACGTTCCACTTCCTCTTGATTGCAGTGGTTTGTCTAAAGGGAAATCACCTTTTCGTTTTGAGAAGAACATGTGGCTTAGAGAACTGGGGTTTTTGGGTTGGGTAAGATACTAAGATCTAAGTGAGATTCATTCAGGATTGTTGAGGATCTGTGTTTCAAATTGGCTAAAAAGTTGAAACTTCTTAAGGAAGAGCTCAAAGTGTGGAACAGGGATGTTTTGGTAAGTTGGACATCAAGATTAAATCTCTATTGGAGGAAGTCAGCAGATTAGATGCGAGAGTAGGGGTTCTTGACTTGGATGAAGAAGAAATGAGAAGGTTGGGGCTCTCAAGGAGTTAGGAAGGCTCTTGATTAGCGAAGAGATCAGTTGGAAACAAAACCTGGATTAAGTGGCTAAAAGGAGGGAGACACTAACATGAAGTTCTTTCATAGGATGGCGAATGCTCCAAAGTCAGTGAATCAGATTCGGAAAATCACGGTAGATGGTATTTTGTTAGAAGACAAGGAGGATATTAAGGAGGGCATTGCGGGGTTCTACAAACATCTTTATCATGAGTGGAGTTTAGTGCCTGAATCTCAATGGAGTAGACTTTAAGTCTCTTATCACGAAGACGTGATAGCAATGGAACAACCTTTTCAAGAGGAGCCAATAGTGGCACTGTTGCGTAGCATGAGTGGGATAAAGCTCCGGGCCTTGACGGTTTTTCTATGACATTTTTCCAGCATTGTTGGGAGGTTCTAAAGGAAGACGTTTTGGAGGTGTTTAACTATTTTCACGCAAACACGCGATCTAAGAAAAGTTTCAATGCTTCTTTTATTGCATTAATCCCCAAGAAGACAGTTTGGAAATCTGTGGCTCCTCGTCGAGCAGTTTTTTTTGCTTGGGAGGCTTGCCATGAAGCATTCTCACGGGGGAGAACTTATGCGTGAGGAGGAAAATTTACGTTAACTGGTGTTTCATGTGTAAATGAAGTGGTGAGAGTTTTAATCATTTACTGCTTCATTGTCCTATGGCGACGACATTGTGGAACATGATTTTTGGACTTTTTGGTATTTCTTGGGTGATGTCCAACTCAGTTCATGAGCTTTTTTTGAGTTGGTCGCTATACAAGTGAAGGAGGATGAATCACATTTAGGAGGAAGTTCCTTTTGGGGTATGCTGGTCCATCTGGAAGGAAAGAAATAGGAAGAGGTCTCTGGAGCAATTAAGTAATAGCCTGATGCATACTCTTTACCTTTGGTGCTCGGCGATGGAGGACATTCCCCATTCCTCCGGCCATTTTCTTGTTGATTTTGTAAATAGCATTAGCTTTGAGTAATGTGTTGGAGCACAAAGGATGCGTCACATGTTTTGATACTCTAGTTATATATATACTTTTACCTATCAAAAAAAAAAAAAAAACCAAAGTGCTATCTCGGCTATCTCTGCGACTGGCGAAGGTGATTAGTAAGGTAGTATCCAAGTCCCAACATGCATTTGTAAGAGATTGCCAAATCTTAGTGTTTTTAACAAACGAAGCTGTGGATGCTAGACTGAATAGTGGAGTCCCGGGATTGTTGTGCAAATTGGATTTTGAAAAGCCGTATTATCATGTAAATTGGGAGTTTTTTTGATGTATATGCTGGACTATGTTGCACGGACATGCCTCAAAGCCGGCGTATCGCGTGTCGGATACGTGTCAGACACGGATACGCGGGATACGGCTAGAAATACGTACCGGGGTCAAATTTGGATTTTCGAAAAGTTTGGACACGGGAATCGGATACGTATCACTTATCGATTTACCTTATACGATCGATCCCTTCTTCGTTTGTGGATTGCTTCTCAAAGACTCACAACTCCTCATAACGAACCCTAGCCGACTTCAAATAGCCTCCACCGCCGTCGATCTGCTTCCTTCGTCGAAGCACGGTCCATTCGGCCACTCCTCCGCAAACCCTAGCCGCTGCTGAAAGTCTATTTACTCTATGCCTCGGTCGATTTGCGATGTCGATTTGCGAAGCTTCATTGAAGTCGATCTGCTGAAAGCTGCTATCGAACCCTAGCGTCTTATATTTTGTTATATTTACATTTTGGTCCTTATATTTTTTTATTTATATTTTGGTACTTATATTTTTAATATTTACATATTACCCCCCGTACACGTATTCTTTATTCCCGTATCCGTGCAACTTAGATGCCGGACAGGTTGGGGTTTGGTATCAAGTAGAGGAAATGGATTTGGTTCTGCATTTCTTTTGTGCATGCATTTCTTCAGTGCATCTCCCAGTCATGGTTAGTGGAGAACTTGTTGGCTTCTTCGTTAGTTAAATGGGTTTTTGCTAAGGTGACCCTCTCAGGAGGGTTTATTCGCGGCTTTGAGGTGGGTCGAGTTAATGACGAAACCATGCTGTCTCATCTTTTGTTTGCGGATGATACTCTTGTTCTCTGTGGGGCGGAGCACTTTCAACTCGGTTATCTTCGATTGATTTTACTATTTTTTCTGGCAGTTTTGGGTCTTAGAATTAATATTTTAAGAGCGAAATTCTTCATGCCGGAGAGGTGGATAATGTTGGGGTGTTGGCTTCCTTTTTTGGGTGCAAGGTTGCAAGTCTTTGGTCCTCCTATCTTGGTTTGCCTATTGGTGCCCCATACAAGAGTAAAGCAACATGGAACCCAGTAATTGAGAGATTTGAACCCCTTTTGCAGGATGGAAAAAATAGCTCTTGTCCGAAGCGGGAAGGCTTGCGCTAGTTAGAAACACTCTATACATCATGCCTACGTATTTTTTGTCGCTTTGTGTGCTTCCTGTCTCTATCCATAACAGGTTAGAAAAGCTGGTAAGGGATTTTTTGGGGGAAGGTCAGTCGGAGGATTGTAAATATTATTTGGTAAAGAGGGGATAGGTTTGTACCAGTGTGGCAAAGGGTGATTTAGGGGTCAAGAACCTCAAAGTCTTCAATGACGCGTTGTTAGGAAAGTGGTTGTGGAGATTTCTTACTAACAGGAATGTCTTTTGGAGGACAGCGGTGGTAAGCAAGTATGAGAAGGGGATCACGTGTAGTTTCCAGACGCTATTTCTTCTCCTTATGGGGTGGGGGTATGGAAAGGTATTAGAGGTGGGTGGACTTCTTTTGAGCGTCACATTTCTTTTGAGATAGGGGATGGATCTATATTTAAATTTTGGAAAGATAAATGGTGCGATGGATTGGAGTTGTGTGGGTCTTTTCCTAGCCTCCACAATGTAGGGTCAGATAAGGAGGGTTTAGTAAGCTCTTGCTTATGGAGGATGGTAGGGTGACGTGGAGCCCTGCATTTCGCAGAAATTTCCAAGATGGGAAGTTGATTCTATTTTGGATTGTTTCGAGAAGTTGTATGCTTAGAAGGTTGGACTTTCGGGAGACAGGGTCCATTGGGAGGGATTAAAGGTGACAATTTTTTGATGAGATTATACTACCTATGTTGCACGGACACGCCTCAAAGCCGGCGTATCGCGTGTCGCATACGTGTCAGACACGGATACGGCTCGGATACGCGGGATACGGCTAGAAATACGTACCGGGGCTGAATTTGGATTTTCGAAAAGTTTGGACATGGGAATTGGATACGTATCACTTACCAATTTACCTTATACGATCGATCCCTTCTTCGTATGTGGATTGCTTCTCAAAGACCCACAACTCAACAAACCGAACCCTAGCCGACTTCAAACAGCCTCCGTCGCCGTCGATCTGCTTCCTTCGTCGAAGCACGGTCCATTCGGCCACTCCTTCGTGAACCCTAGCCACTGTTGAAAGTCGGTTTACTCTGTGCCTCTGTCGATTTGCGAAGCTTCATTGAAGTCGATCTGCTAAAAGCCGCTATCGAACCCTAACGTCTTATATTTTGTTATATTTACATTTTGGTCCTTATATTTTTTTATTTATATTTTGGTACTTATATTTTTAATATTTACATATTACCCCCCGTACCCGTATCCTTTATTTTTTAAAAATCCCGTATCCTCGTATTCCGTATCCGTGCAACTTAGCATACTATTACACTTTGCTTAAGGGTGATAGGAATCATTTTCCGTGGAGGTCAGTTTGGAAGAGACTAGCTCCTAATAGAGTGGCTTTCTTTGCGTAGGAAGCTGTTACAGATATATACATTAACTGGTGTTTCATGTGTAAGAGTAGTGGAGAGAGTGTTAATCACTTGTTGTTGCACTATCCAGTGGTGATGGAGTTGTGCTTTAATTCTCTGCCTCTTTATCGTTGGTTATGCCGAATACGGTTAAAGAGCTTTTCTAGATTTGCTCTTTATTAAAGCGCAAGAGGAGGAATTACGCTTTGGAGGCTGTGCCTTTGGGAGTTTGTTGGGCTATTTGGAGGGAGAGAAATCGTAGGGTTTTCGACACTGGGTCCATCATTTGCTTAAAGAATACCCTGCTCCGCACTTTATTCTTTTGGTGTTCAGAGTCAGAGATTGCTTCGTCTCTTCCCAATAGTCTTTTGTAGATTTTGTGAATAGCTTATCTATATCTAGCTAGTAGACATGCCCAACCGGTTCAGAAAACCGGAACCGAACCGAACCAAAACTGCCTTTACCCCGGTTGCGGTTACGGTTTGATCTTTTGAAAACTGCAAACCGCCGGTTGCAAACCTGTTTTTCTAAAACAATTTGAATTGGATGTTCTAGGATTAAGTGGCAGTTGGCAGATCAATGGCTGAGATTAAGTGGATGTGGGAATGGTCATATGATCGTTTTAGCTGGTAAAAAATTATTGTTTTGTTTTTTTTATACCCATTTTCACCTATAAATACTCCCCTATTTCTCCGTATTTTCCCGGACCAAAATCTAACTCTCATCTCTCTCAATTCTCAACTCTCTTATCTCTTTCAAGTTCACAACTCTAGCTACAAGTATTCTATTTTGTATACTTTCTACTACATTTTTTTTTTCAAAAAAATTATAAATTTCTGTTTCTTTCTAAAATATAAATTATATATTTTTTCATTTCAATTTTTTTCAAAAAATATAAATTATATATTTTTATTTCTTTCTAAAAAAAATTATTTTAATTTGACCGATTAAACCGGAACCGGCGGTTACAAACTGAAACTAAAACCGCCCCCACCACGGTTCAGTTACGGTTTGCCCTCCGAAGGTTTGCGGAACCGGCGGTTTTGAACCGTTGGGCATGTCTACTAGCTAGCTCTTTTGGTAGAGAATACTTCTAGTGTAGTCAGGACGCGTCACATGTTTTGATGCTCGTTGATATGTATCTTTTGGTAGAGTATTGCTGTTTTGGCCCCTGTTTTTATCTTTTTTGTTCCTTTCACTAGCTGTTTTGTTGGCTTCTTGTCCACTTTGTACATTCCTCTTTCTCCCTGATGAAGAAAAGCACCTTTTATGAATTCTGCACTCTGTGATGTCATGATTCAGACTTGACTCCTGCTCCACCGAACTGAAGCATGATTCTGTTGTGACTTCTAGCATCATCATGATTATGTGGTGTCCTGCCAAACTCTGCACAAGTCGCTGCTGGAATTATATAGTTGATTAGAGCCAAGCCATGAAGGAAGCTGGTCCAAAGTGATCGTCGGCTGGTTAGTTTGTGCAGCTGATGTTGTTGAAAGTTTAATATATATTAAGGTACGCTGTATTGCACTGATGTTGAACTTTCAATCTATAGAAATTTAGAAATCACAGAATTAGATTGATTAATGCATGCACATGTGCCGATCAAAAATATAAAATAAAAATGCGTGCACATGATGTCAACATCTCAAAGATGACTCTCTCTCTCTCTCTCTCTCTCTCTCTCTCTCTCTCTCTTATACATACAGACGGAAGAGGTGGTACAATTCGAGTGTTAAGACGTGGAAGAGCTACATTTTTTTATGGCTGTCTGGTTCATGTTGGATTAGAAAGTGGAAGGACATCATTATCATTTAATTCTAAAGTGTTCTCAAGCATCTAGCAGGATCTAAAATGAAGGAGCTCCTGTTTTGAGCAGGTATAAGAATCATCAGCTTTGGTAAGGTATCTTAAACAAAATATGCAAATGAGTACACTTCTCTGTGGTAAATGAAGGAGCTCCCTTGAGCTTGTACTAATATGTTTTAATATATGAATCCTGGAAGTATCTTTAATGACAGGACCCCTTCTTTTTGAAGTTAACTTGATCTCGACTCGCTTTTAGTAAGAATTGAGGAGGTTCCTATTCTTTTTCCCTGGTCTTTCATTCCATCTACTATTGGCTCCATTTATATATGGTAGCCTGCAAATCTTGACTCAGTGATTGCAAATTTTTACTCAATGATAAGATCAAGTCAATCTTACTGCCTTCCTATTTTCAGAATATCAACGGTGGTGCTACTGTACCTAAATGGCATAAAAGAGTTAGGAATCTAGTCTGTAGATATAATATTCCTTCTTGGACAACTTTTAGTCTTAGTTTTGCTTGTTTTGGCTGTTATATTCGATCTTGTGGTGAACTAGCTACTTACGGTAAGTTCACTTGTTTGCATCATGGAAGGAGTACTGTTCCTGTCAGGAAATCATCAGATGCTTTCATTACTGGTAACGTCTGGTCAGGTGGTTGGAACCAACAAGATGTAAGTTTCCTCTCTCTCTCTCTCTCTCTCTCTCTCTCTCTCTCTCTCTCTCTCTCTCTCTCTCTCTCTCTTTCTCTCACACCTCACACAGAACACCTGCACCTACAATTACATAGAAGCAGGATGGTAGTTGCTTTGCACCATAGCATGTGGGACAAGCCTCTTACACTGTTGGATTTGGTCCAACCTCTTGTATAAAATGTGCTAGAACTTATTCTAAATGCTGTTCATTAATTACTGGACTTCGGTTATAATAGTATATCTGATTTCAACCATACATTCGCTGTTAAATCAAAAAGGTGTTTGAAGTTTAATGAAAACAAGCTTTTTGGGTTTAGGGCTTTAATGATAGTTTCTTGGATTGTCGAAGTTTTTGAATGTGTTGGAGTACGAGTTTGTAGGTAATGTCTCTTTTTAAATTGAATTGGAGTCATACACTCCCTGTTTCAGCAGTACTACTTTGTTCAGTCAATTTGTTCCTTCTTATACAGGTCGTGTTTCTGACCACATGTTGATCTTTGACCAGTCAGTGATTATACCCTCACCTATTTTATTGGGCTTCAGCTAGTGGCTAATACATGTCAGAACCCTCTTTAACTTACCTTGGTGTTTATTGCTACTTAAAGTAACTGTTACAGTAGCGAAATTAGTATAATCACGTTGTCATATGAAGAATAAGCAGGGAGACAGTGAAGTGCCTTCCCAGTTGTTCAACTGATTGTGGGTAACGGTATTGTTCTAATCAGTTGAGAGAGACACTAGTAATCTGGCAGTCTCTTTGGGAGGCTTTTATTTCAGTAGTTGGTAATTCTGAAAAAAACTAACTAGTCCCTCCATTCCAAAATTAGTGTCTTCTATTGACTTTACACCAGTTTTAAGAAAGTGGTTGATTTCATGTAAATTTCCTTTAATACCACCAAAGTATCCTTTAGTCTGTCAAATCAGTGGAACCCTCTTCTTTTTTCATCTCACAATTAATAAGGATATTATAGACAATTTGCTCAAGAAACCTTTCTAAAAATAGAAAGGAGACAATTATTTTGGGACGTCCCAAAATGGAATAGTGGACATTTATTTTGGATAGGAGGGAGTAGAATCTATAGTATGGTTTATGCCGCGTCATTTGCATGTGATTGCTACTTGATCACCCCATCGTCTCCTAGGACTAAGACCTAGTATGCGTGAACATACTAGACTGTAGGAGATAGCAAAACCGGGGGGTGGGCGGGGTGGGTGAGGAAAACCAAGTGCACTAGCCTGAGGGTAATGACATAGGTATTCACAGTGGCACACGACACCATCAAAGGCCTATATGAGCAAGCTGGCATGAGGGTCAAGGTGCTTAGAGAGAGGACCTCTTAGATGGCCCTTGGGCCCCAACCTCTCAACTTTAAGGGTTCCAAGCTTTAAAAGGTTGAGCCGGCCCTAGAGCCCCAAGCTCCCAACATGTCACGCCAAATATACCTTATCCCAGACGCATAACACTCCGTTCAGACACTTGCATTCTGCATTTGGTGACTCTTGATGGTTTGATATCCATGTTAAGTCATACCTCCAGAAATGAACTAGTCGATGAGTCAAGCTAGCAACAATAAGCACGAGGAAGAGATTAGATCACATGATGAACAAATGGCTTCAAAGGACATGACTACTAAGGATAATGGAGCTCCCTGAGTGACGCACTGGTCATTTCCCAAGCTTATGACACCCAGATCCTATAAAACTATTTTGTTATGGTCTCGCAACTCTTCATCTCCAGATCCTCTGGCTTGGCGGCTAATTCCACTCTTAACCCCCTTATTGCACCCAACACTTCCAATACTCATATTACCCAATTGTTGCACAAGTAATACCACATCCCTTCATACTGGAGCATCAACCCATGTTACCCTCCCACTGTTCAAGTTATAGCCCGAGGCACCTTTTATGCTAGCTCCACCCCTGCCAGGACGGTCACCATGAATCAAGTCAAGCGAATTCTGAATCTGATGTGACTAAGCTTACGACGCTCCGACAGGAAAACGAGGAAAACGATGCCTGTGTAGCGCATCCCCTTGTCATCTGCCAGGCTCCTTACCCAGAAAACTATACTTCACCTACCTTCTGTCTCTATGGAGGTGAGGAAGGAAATCAAGAGAGCACAATAGAGGTGCTGAAGATCTTGTGCCATACACTATGAATAACAACTCATTTGTGTGCGCTGGAATTCCCCAAGTCATTGAGTCATCAACCTTGTACTCGATAGTATTGTCTTGTTAAGAGCAACATTTATGACTGGGAGACAATGTCTAAAACGTTCTTGTCAAAGTTCTTCCACACTAATGAGAAACTGCCCATCTTTGAGCTGACAGAGGGTACAATACTGCAAAGGGTCACACAATTTAGGGTAGATCACCTGTCAAGGGATGACAATAGCCAGAGGTTTCCTAGCCAAGGGAAGGCCAGATCGATGAACAACACTCAAAACACCATACATCCAAGGCTCATGTGTAATTTTGACCATACAAGTTTAAGGGGGTCCTGCCTAGGGTTTACCAAGCTTCTAACTATCAGATTTGAAGTGGAAGAAAAAACATCGACCCGTTCAATACAAACAAGAACCTTGGTGTAAGGACCTCAACCCGTTGCTTGATACGAAACAAGAACCTTAGTATGGTGAAGACGCCACAAACGAGGGTGGAATTCGTTTGATAAGTCAATTGGGTGAACGCCAGGGAGAGAAAATCCGATAAGTTTGAATAGTACTTCAAGAACCAAAGAGAATATAAATCTCACAAATTTATCAATCATAAAACGTTTGCCGTTTACAATCCAAAAAGGCACGTTTATAGGCTGAAAAAATACGAGAAAACCTGAAAAACATTAGAAAAAGAAACCTAAATGAAAAAGGAAAATACTCAATGTTTAATCCTAAATACGCCACTTTCCAAAATAGTCCACATAGGCTGCGGCGCAGCGCTAAGAAACCCTAACGGTCGCGCCTTGCTTTGTTGCGCCTTAGCGCGTGGATCACTGGAATTTGCCTTGTTCATTGTCGCAGAAGCGCCTCAGTGCTTAGAACTCGGAACCAGCGCTGGGGCGCTAGGCCAAACTTTTCAAATTTGCACAAAGGTCCCTCCAGGTCATAGTTATTAAAGGCGAGTGCTCAGGTGAGAGACAAGGCGAGGGTACGTCGCCTCTTCAAGGTTAGGCGAGGCGATGTTGAAGAAGCAAGCCAAGGCAATCACCTCTCTCACCTAGACGAGAAAGGCGAGGAACTAACCTTTCTGGCCCAGATTTGAAGGATTCTGGCCTAGATCTAATTGATTTTAGCCCAAATCTAGCTACTGATCTTCTATATTACCAAATCTAAGGCCACAACTGCTATCTCCTTGACATGGCGACCTTATATGTGGCTTCGCCGTCGCCAGGAGTTGCCGGAATAGTGCTCACGTGTGCCACGTGCTGGAATCTTTTTCCGGACCTCCACAGACTTAGTTGCCTGATCCTATATAGGTTAGTCCCTTGCTTGGTTTTTAGATTGGGGGAGTTCCAAGCTGTTTTTAGTGTTGTTCTTACGGTTTAGGGCTGATTGTGCTAGCAGCTTTCATCATCTCTCCTTTTATTCTTTCCTTAGATAGTGAAAGTGAGGAAAAAAACTCTCATATTCTGGTCCAAGCAATATGGGACTTTTGAAAAAGATATATTTTGATTTACTTTCTTTAATTTTCATCTTGTTCGCCTTTTGCTCGCCCACCCCTCGCCTCACTCTCGCCTTAAAAATGTATCTGTCAACCGCCTCACGCCTTTTGACTTTAATAACTATGCTCCAGGTTCCCGAAACAACAGAATGGCATTGAATCATGTTCAATGTGTCTCCGTGAATCTGCTGGATCATACTCAAGGGGTCTTCGTGAATTTGCTGACCTCCAAACCTCTTGAATCAGCCCGTTTAATTCTGTTCTGAACTTCTTTGCACATGTTCTCGTATCCGGACCAGATGGTATCTGACTTGGAACCCTTGACATTGAAGTCGTGCCATAATTCACATCACTTCCTGGCCGTGGTTTTCCAAAAATTTCAATAGAGGTTTCTTGCCAAGGATTTCCAAGCTTTTATTAAGTGGCTTCTTGGCAAGGATTACCAAGCTTTTCACAGAGGATTTCTGACAGGGTTCCCCGACATTTTCACCTAATCACCACCCCACTTGACCTGGCCAGGGTATTGCTGGAGATGTATGTATAATGGGAAGCACGCAGAAGAATCATGCATTTTCATTTCCCAATGGGATTGTGGAAGGTATTAAATTGGCAATTGGAGATGGGAGTACGTCATCATGAGCCTTTGCCAAGGGAAACATGTGACCTTGCTGCGAAAAGAGAGACAGTAATGGTCCCACATGAGAGCAGAGATAATTAGCCAATTGCATTGTGTCAACTGTCATCAATGAATTCTGATGCACATGACAAGATCACTAATATTCAACTACAGGTATAGGTATTACCTCATTCATTCAATTATGAAGTTCGATAAGGGCCCTTTCTCGACCGTACCATTCAACAAGCCCAGTTCTATACTTTTGATGGCTATCTGGGTTTTCAGGTGTACTTTGGCTGTTTTTCCTGGTCTATTTCTCTCGTGCCTGCGGAGAGTTATCAGCAAGTTATGATTTGGTATGAATGTTCCAGATCATGGTACAATGTCATTTCTGAACACTAGATTTAGTGATCCAAAACAATTTTTTGTTCTTTGATTTAGTAATAGATTGTTGTTGGATTAGCTTTATATAGGATGCCAATTTTCTGCATGATTGGTTCGAATATAACTGTTCTTCAAAGTGGAAAGAACTTCATTTCTGTTAAGGTTGTGCCTTCATACATTGATAGAAAATATCAGCTTACTGTCCGAGCAAAACAGTAAAATAACCTGGATTGTTGGTTTCCTTAACCTATAACTCAGAGTGGCTACCAAATAAGGTGAGCTGCTGAAGCCTGGGACTAGAGTTGATTAGAACAACAGCATACATCACTGAGCCTAGACTTGAATCTGCTGCTTCTGAGGGCAGTCAATACTGGAAAAGTATTCGTGCCCATGTTGGTCTGTCAACCAGAAAGCAAAGGCTCATGCTTGCAAACTTTACTCCTATTTACCAGGGTGAAACTGAAAGTGGTGCTCTTTAGGAGGTTGTCTCGATCGAGGTAGGCATTACTTCCAGCTGTAGTATGAGCATGTGAGTATAGAAGTTGGCAGAGGCAAGGTCTTTAAACATGATTGATTTCATGCCTGGAATGTGCATGCAAATCAGGGCTCACAAATGTCATCTTATGTGTGTCTACATGTATATGAATTAGGATCAGTTGCTTTCTTGTTTGATGATAGTAGTAGCCAGTACTTTTTACTTCCTCCGTCCCAAAAAATATTTAGTCCTACCTTCACACTCAAGATTCAAGCTGCGAAATTCACTATTTTTCCATTTTTTTTCTTTCTTCTCGAAAAAATGATTATTTGCCATACAAAAAACAGAAAAAAGAAAAAAGAAGAAAGACTCAACTTTTTTGCAGTTTTAGAAGGAATATAGAGAAGTAAAAGTACAATATTATAAAGTTTGATTTTTCAAATCAGACCACATTTTGGGACAGATGGGAGTATTTTCTTGTAAGAGAGGAGTTGGGGTTGGTGTGGTGGGGGTAAGAGTGGGGGTGGGGGGAGGGATGATGCTGTTAATTACCTGTTGCCAGTTGTATACTATGACAGGTGACCTCAAAATAGAAAAGATGTGGATAAATGGGGAGGGTATGTACTATATCATTCTGGTTTCTGAACTAATTTTATGGTAATCCTAGGAATATCATTTGGTCCCATTTGGGGAAGCCCTTCTTATAGCATCTCCTTTCTCAATGAACTGTGTACTATGTATCATTCTGGTTTCTGAATCAAATTTGTAATCCTGGGAATATCATTTGGGGAAGCCCTTCTTGTGGATCTCAATTCTCTCTCAAATGAACTCTTGTTCTCTTTACGAAAAAGGAAAAAAAAAAAACCTAAAACCAAGGTTTGGCATGTACTGCTTGGCAATGCACGTAGCTCAATATGATTGTTGGCTAAAGAGCCAAAATGTGCATGTCAATCAGTCAATGCATGTGAATGAGCAGCCATGTTTGAGGTAATGTAGAATTTTTTTGAGGTAATGTAGTTTTATCAGAGTTTCAAGATTCGGCCTCAGGTGATTGGTATATATACCAAACCTTGTTATGGGCAGTATCTAGGCAAGAATTTAAATTAGTGAGAGTACATTTTGTCCAACTAGGCTCGATGTTAACATCCTGTCGTTTGAATGCAGCTAATACGTTTCGAGCATTAAGGCACCACCAAGGGTCCTGTTTCCTATCTGAAGATGCTGGCATAATAATGCAGTTCAAGTTATGGGAAGCCTGTCCAAAAGAAAGTCGGTAAGTACAGAATCTGGCAATCTGCACTATTTGTGAAGTTAAAGTGGGAATATTGGAGTACAAGATTTTATAATGCATACCTAGTAAGGTGATGTTCTGTTTCAGTAACAGTTTTGAGTTCATAGTGCTATCTTTCAAGGAGTTGGTTGTACGAATGGTGCTTGGAAATTGATGACAGAGGCTCTGAAAAAACTCTTCTTGGTCAGTTAGGACTAGGAGTTGGGTAAAGACGGGCACATGGGTCATTTTGAGAAGCTTTGTCCTTTTACCCTCGACTCGAGTAATTCAATTCAACTTAGCCTTAATAGTTTTTTCATTGTTCAATTTGGTTCAAAGCAACGTTATTCAATTTGGTTCAAAGCAAGGTTATTGTATAAACCATACTCGTTCAGTTCAAAACAAGGTCATTGTAAATGCTACACTTATTCTTATAATTCTATGTTATCGATGCTTATGTTAGTTTTGGTGTTTCTCTACTAGTATCTCTTATTGGTGTTGATAATCTCACACTTCTTAACATGTGAACTAAGTGGTCTACTTTGTTTATCCGAAACCAACTTAATGGACTTTCTCTCATTTTATATTTTATTGCCAGTAACTTTTACTATCTCACGAATTTGTTCATTACAAATCATATCTTTCCTAATTTTATTACATATATATTTCCATTAGTAGCGTGAGTCTAATAGTTGTCATATGAAACTTTCCTTTTGATTAACAGGTGTATGTTGATCGGGTAACGCTGTATTCACTTCACCATTTCACCCAATTTGATTCTATTCTATGAATAATATCATCTAATTACCTCCTTGTCTTGATTTATTATTGTCCTAAATATCAAAAAATTTCTTTCTTGGTATTTCTTGATGAGCTAAGTTAAACTAAACCTGTCCCTATTGATACTCTTTCTATTGTCATTACATTCTATGTACTCTAATTTATTCCGACTTATTTTAAACCGACTTCTAATTCTTCTTTCTATTTTTCTACCTTTTCGTTAATATCATCCTTCGTTACATTGATCGAATAATGCCATTAGTAAACGACATGCATCATGATAATATTTGCATATGTTGTGTTAATCCATTCATCACCATGGTAAAACTATAAAGATTAAAGAATTAAGGCTATCCTTGGTATAATCCTATATTATTTGAGAATAGTTCCAACATTCAGTTCTACCGTGCCTTAATGAGAGTTGCTATTTATACCCCCAACTATTTAAGTACACGTCCTATATATTACAAAAAAGCTATTATAAATTTTGACTTAAATGCCCTTATTTATTTTTTATCTTTTTAGGTTAAAAAAATAGAAGAAAAAATTAATTATTGTTCGGCAGCCACACAGTTAAAGTTGTTCGGTAAGGGTGCCGAACAAGTATAGTGATGTTCGGTTAGTAGGTGCTGAATAACTTTAAAAAAAAAAAAAAAAGCTCGACATAAATTCATAGGGGTGGAGGCGGGCTTGACAGGGGAAGGAAACAAGGAAGGAAGGAGGGAGGAGGGAGGGAGGAGGAAAGATGGAGGAAGGAGGGAGGAGGGAGATAGGGGTGGGGGAGGCGGGCTTGACAGGGAGACGAGGAGGAAGGAGAGCGGAAGGGGAAAAAAAGACAGAGAGGGAGAGAGGGTAAAATATAATATTAGGGGGGTATATTTAGTTTTTTTTTTAAAGGATGAAAATATTGTAGGGGTAGTACTTAGTAAAGGAGCATCCACTGTAGTGACTCTCTATATTACATTCTAAACACCTTCAGTTTTATTTTTTTAACACTCTAAAAATAAATTTACTCCAACAAACACTCTCTATATAACCCTCTAAAAATTAAATATCTATCCTCTCAACTAACAAACATAACAACTATTCTATTTTTTCTCTTTTTTATTTTTATTTTCTCACCACAATTAAAATAAAATATTTTATATTTTAAATATATATTCTATAAAAAATACTTTTTCCGTCTCTAAATTATTATCTTGTTTGATCCGATGTACTAATTAAAAAAAAATAATTGATTTGATTATTAATATTGGTATAGTGTGTAATTTTCTTTAATGCCCATGTGTATGTGGTATATAATTAAAGTAGAGAGAAAAAGTAAGGGTAAAATAGTAAAAGTGATGTCCTAAAAAAGAAAGTTTCAAATAAGACAATTATTTTAGAATAAACAAAAAAAAAAAAGACAATAATTCAATTACTATTCCTTCTAAATCACTTTCTATATTGAGAGAGTGATTTAATGAGTTTTAGAGATAGAGAGTTAATAAAGTGAGCCATTGTCGGAGTAGAGGAGTTAAAAATCTCTATAAATAATTTTAGAGGGATGTTAAGAGAGCACCATCGTGGATGCTCTAAATAGCGCCTCTTTATCTTTAATCACATCAATATATTCACTTTAAGCCCTTTTTTCTGTAATATTTATTGAATTGACTTTCAAGGAGTATTATCGTATGTCTTCGCTAAGTTAATAAAAATTATATGTAATTCCTTTTTCCTAACTTTCTACATCTTTCTATTAGTTTTTCTAATAAGCAAAAAGCTTCCAATATTGACCTTCTCGTCATAAAAGCAAAATGATTTTTTTGCATTATCATCTCTTGTTATAGTTTATTTTTAGCTACTTTCTCCTTGAGTTTCATTGTGTCTCATTAATTTAATATATACATAATTCATATATATTTCAATATTACCTTATGTTTGTATATTGGTACTGCTAAGTCCAATTGGTAAGAATCAGGCTAGAGGGGGGAGGGGTGTGCTTGTAATGTAAATTTGAATTTTTTTACCAAAATGACTCGATCTACTCTAAATTAGTAGGGGCAGCACAATGAAGTGATAGAGTTGGTTTTAAGGTTCAATCGACAGTTTTACCAAAACGACAGTTTTCATAAAAGACGAAATTTTAAAATAAAGTTGTACAGAGGAAGATTACAATATTACTGTTTAAATAAATTATTAAGGTTGATGATAGAAACAAATACTTAGAGCAAATAGATCAGCAACAATTTCACTAGTTTGTTACAAACAAGATCACACTATCCTTGATTTTTTAAGAAGATCCAAGTGAAGTTCTTACTTGATCACTAATGAATGGTGCGTAAAAATATTTTTGACCAAAGTTTGTATGTCCTTCAAATAAGGGCTGAATTCACTAACGTGTTCGCGTAATTATTGATAACTTTCAGTAAATAAGTAAATAGGAGTTGAGAAAACTATCAATGATTTGTGAAGTACAAAAGTAAGCGTTTAATGAAAAGTGGACGAACTATCAAATCTGATTTCTGAGTTTTAATGCTTTGATCAACCTCTTTTAATGTTTTAAGTGAGATCTATGATTTAAAATTGCAAACAATCACAAAAGTCAAGCTTATGTACATCTGTTTATGGGTTATGTTTTTTATTATCTCATTAGTAAATTTTTATTGAAAAAATATTTTTACTTCTCCAATAAAAATATATTGAGTGGTATGAATGGATTATACTTAGAGCCCGTTTATTCGAGCGTTTTGGTCAAAACGCAGGCTAAAATGCAGCTTATTCCCTAACTTAGCGTTTCAATGCTGCGGTAGAAAAAGCTGCGTTTACAAAATGCTGGAATTCCTAACTTTTTCTCAAAACGCAGATTTTAAAACGCAGTAGGGAATAAAAGCTGCGTTTTGACATAATATCCCAAACGCATTTATAAAGAAAAAAGTCGCGTTTTAAATAATCTGCATTTTAGAAACGCTGCATTTTCAAAATACTACCACTACACCAAACGAGTTCTTAGTCACATCGCATTTAGAATTTAAAACATTTATTAAGAAAACTAACCCTTTAATACAAAATAATCTCAATGCTTCCATTTAAAAGACTAAAAATAGATCAGGGTACGACCACCTGCTAACTCGAACTTAAATTAGGAGATTTGTTGTTGTAATTTACTCTTAAGGAATGTTATGTGCACCTAAAATGTGCACTAAAATTTCACCTGTCATCTTTTGATTGCTTAAATAATTTGTAAGTCCTACCAATTAATTTTTTTTAACCAATAAAAAAATAACAAGAAGAACTTTTAATGCACATTTGATACATATTTAAGTACACATAGCATTATTGTTTACTCTTTTCAATAGTAAAGGAAATTTACATAATGATTAGGGGATCGAAAATTAAAAAAAGACGGGGGAAGGCCGGTAAAATAACTGAAGAAAAGCAAAAATTATATAATTTTTTGGTCCCTCGGCTTTACCAAATTTATGCGTTTGGTCCCTCCGCTAAAAAAAATGCAATCTGGTCACTCGATTTGCATTTCGTTAAGAGATTCCCCCTTTCCTCTGTTAACGTCTATTTTTCCGTTTGTTTTTTAAAAAAATGCCTAAACTACCCTTCACCCCTTTAGATAACCTACGCAAGAATAGGGGCTGAAATCAGGTTAATTATTTTCTTTCCTTCGTTCATCTCTCCTTTATTTCCTTCACCCAAACCACAAATCTCATTTCTGCAAATCTCAAATCAATTATATTGCTCAGAAATTGGGAGAGATCTGCTCACAAATCTCACTCAATTCATCTCTTTTTCTTTCTTTCCTTCACCCAAGGATTTAGCTCCAGCTCAAATCTCAAATCTCATGTTGGTTACGCATCGGAGGATTCAGCTTGGTTACTCAGCTTTAGTTTAGTTTCAAATCTCATCGAAAAGGGGCAATGGCTTCATCATCAACAGCTCAATCGCGTGCCAGATCTCGCGAAGGTGTTCCATGGTGTGATCGCAATGCTCCAGCTCCATTGAAGACCTCACGAACTGATAGTAACCCCGGCAAGCTCTTCTATGGATGCGCAAATTACAGTGTATGTGTATAATTGCATTTGATGAAACAAAGACAAAATTAGTGATTATTTCAGTTCTGAAAATTTGCAAATTACAGTGTTTGTGATTATTTCAGTTCTGAAAATTTGCATTATTGTTAGTAATGCACAAAAATTTATATAAAGTGCTTATAAATTCAGATATATTTTTTTGCTTTATCTTTTAATGGGAAGAAATAAATAGAAAAAATATAGTGATAAATGTGATTATGTTTGTGTTTATGTGTTCATGCAGAAAACTTGCAAGGGTTGTGGATTTTTTGAATGGGCAAATGATGGAACGAAAATGAGCGAAGATGTACTTGAATTGAAAGAGAAGTTGAACAAGGCTGAGATGAAGTTGCACAAGACAAAAGAAAGGAAAATGACACTAAAAAAAGAAGTGAAGGGACTTGAATCAGAATTGGTAATGAAAGAAATGGAAATTGCATTACTGAAATCTCAAGTTAGGTCCAATTGGAATGTCAAGTTGTGGGTTGTGTCAATTGTTGTTTTGATAATTTGGTATGTGACTTTGAGTCAAAATGGTAGTGTTAGGCTTATGTTACCTAAATATGGTTGATTTTGTGTTATGTAAACAGTTTGTGATATATAAATGAATGCTATGTAAACAATTCATGTTGTCTTATGTAATTTTTTGTTATGAATGTGAATGTGTAATCCACAAAAATTACAGAAAATCAGTAAATGGGTTTTTTCCCTTCTTGGGCATGTAGTTGTTGTGCACTTGAAAGGTATAATTGCCTAAACTTCTCTCAAGTTAAATGTTTGAATATACACTAACTGTTAAAATGCAATCTGTTAATCATGACCATACTTAACAAAAAGACTTCAAAATACACCAATGAATTACTCCAAGTTAAAATTCCCAAAGATCACCATAAATAACAACTCCAAGTTAAAGTTCAAACCTTGTTTACAACTTGTCCAAAATACATCACATTCATATTGAAACAAACTGTTAATCATCAGTCTACTTAACAAAAAGACTTCAGACATTGTTTACAACTTGTTCAAAATATACCACATTCATATTGAAACTAACTCTTAATCATCACCATACTTTACAAAAAGACTTCAGATGTACCAATTGTCCAAAATACATAACATCCTTAACAACTTCTCCACTATTACTACACCAATTGTTATAGACCACTCCTTGTAATGAATGGTAATTCTCCCCTCCACTTAAAGCCTTTATCACCTTTCCTTGGTGACTTTTGAGTCAAGTTGCTTGCACATTGAGATGTACCAACTATTTCTGGATTGCTTGGGATTGCCTGGCTTAAGGAAACTGGTGAATTTGCTGGGATTGCTTGGCTTGAGGTAGCTGATGCATTTGCTGGGATTGCCTGGCTTGAGGAAGTTGGTTGACTTGGTGGTGCATAAGTATCCAAATTCACAGGCATAGATGCTCCAGGGGTCTACAAAAAAGGACAAAAAATTCAATATTAGTTGAGGCTTCAATAGGTTATGATAATAAAAAGGTACAAAATTCAAATAATTTAACTAAACATACTTTATAGAATGTTTCTCCACTTGGTGCAACATAAAGTCCACAAAAATCATGGGTTGATTCTTGATTCAGAATTTTCCTGGGCCTTCCTCTCTTTCTTTTCAAACCTTCAGGAACAGGAGTCTTCTTCCTACCCCCATTCCTATGTTTAGTGTAAACCCTTTCAACATTAGTTTTTCCCTTTTCTTTAGGGGTACATTTTTTCTTTTAAGTACCAGCAGCCTAGATAATCACAATCCAAATAAATAATTGTCAGAGCAAAAGAAGAAAGAAAAGAACAAAAGAAATAAGTAATGTTAAAATGTAAACAAGTACCTCAGATCCTCCCCCACTTGCATTTGCAGTTGCATTAGTACTAGCAACCTAGAAGAAAATTAAAAAGAAGAAAAATTAATGTCTTAACTTTACAGGTAAAAACAAAAAATAAGTAAATACTACAAAACAAAAGTACCTCAGTTTGGACCCTTGGCTTTTTGCATCCTCTTTTATTATGCCCCATTTCATTGCAATTGCTACAATAAATGTCCTTCCCTATTTGACCCACTTTTTCTGTGGCCCTACTTGTTTCTTTGGACTTTTCTTCCTCAGGTGCCTTTGTTCTCTTTTTCTTTGGCCTTCCTGGCATTGTCTTATACTGTGGAGGCTTCAAAGGCTCATTTTCAGATTTTGGCCAGTTGTTTTCAGCAGATATAGGTTCAATACTATATGCATATGACTTTAGAAACTCATCCTTCTTATAGCAATCAGCAATATAGTCCTCTACCCTCTTCCCAATCCTAACCAACCCAGCAATTGCATGACAACATGGGATTCCAGATAAATCTCATTCCCTGCAAGTGCACTTCCTATTTTGAATGTCAACCACATATCCCCACTTCATGTAGTCAACTTGAAACTTGTTATTTCCATTATATGTGACCCTCCACTTTTTGCATTCAGAAATATTTGTCTCAACTCTCTTTCTAATCCTAGGGCATATCACATCCCAATGTTTTGACATCCATTCCGTTCTTTTATGCAACCTAGTCATCATAGACATTTTGAGATGCTCCAACATATAAATGACTGGTTGACTCCTAGCCTCCACTAAAGACCCATTAAAACCCTCAGACATATTATTCTCACAATTATCACAATTAGTCAAAGTAGAGAAGAAAGCCTTGCACCACTTCACTGGATTTCTATTCATCAGATCCTTGTAGGCTTCTTCATCTAATTCCTTCAATTCATCATAGTTTTTATTGTACATGTCCATGTTTGTTGACCTGTCAATTGCCCAAAAATGACTCTTGTACTCAACACCTCTATAATTCTTTGACCAGTTGGCATACACATGCCTAGCACAGGCTCTGTGCTCACAGTTAAGCAGCATCTCAGCAATAGACAACACAAGTCCCTAAACAAATCAATGCAAATCACAGTAGATAATTAATTAAAAAGTTTATTATATGCAACAATATAAAGTTAATAAAAAAGGTTTACAAAATAATTAAAAGTACCTTCTGTTGGTCTGAAATAAGGGTCCATCCCATGCCATCTTCCATTTCCAAGTCCTTGATTAGATGACCAAGAAACCAACTACAAGCTCCCTTGTTCTCCACTTGCACAACCCCCCAAGCAACAGGAAACATTTGATTATTCCCATCCCTCCCCACTGCAATTAACAATTCTCCTTTCATAACACCTTTAAGAAAGCATCCGTCCAATCCAAGCACCTTCCTACAACCAGACAATAGACCTTTCCTCAGGGCATCAATACACACATAAAATCTCTGAAATACAGGACCATATGTAGGGTTGTTCCTGACACAGTACACTTCTATTGTACTACCCTCATTAGTCCTCCTTAACTCATCTCTATAATCCCATATTTTGCTGTAGTGTTCTATCATTGAAATAGCAACATCATTCAATGCTTTTCTCCTGGCCTTAGAGAAAGTTGCCAAACTGACATCCAATTGAAAAGTTTCCATAATCTCTGACCTCATTGATTCAAGTGTCCAACTAGGATTATTCTTGATTCTTGTGTAGTATCTGGTGGCAATCCACTTTGCAGTAAGTTGTCTACTCTTTGTAGTCTTGCTACAGATATGGTTATGATTTATGGTACTAACCTTAAAATTCTTCACTCCCTTGTCTTGACTTGCCCAAATCCTCCAAGGGCATATAGTGGAGTTCATGCAAACTACACACACCCTCATTTTTTTCATTCTTCAAGAACTTGAAATCTATGCTATTCAGTACTGCATATGACCTAACTGCCTCCTTAAACTCCTCTGAATTTTTAAATTGCATCCCTACTGAAAACTTGATATCTTTTGGATCAACCATTGGATTGAATGTTTGATATTTGGGCTTCTTTTTCTTCTTCCTAGGGTTTGCATCATTTTCACTTGAACTAACATCAGAATCAGTGTCAGCAATGAATTCATTTTCCATGGCATTGTGTTCCTCCTCAGTCATTCTAGTGTTTGCAAATGGATTTTCTCTATCAACATCAGCTGTTGGACATTCATCCCCTACATTCACTGACCCATTTCTCTTCATTTCAATAAATTTTCTTCTTGCATTAGCCACTTCCTCATCACTTGCTTCTATTGCATCACTTTCACTATACCCATTCTCAGATTCTTCTTCATTTTGTTGAACATAATTCTCATCTTCACTACTGTCATCAGAAGAAAGCCTTGCCTCATTCATATCATCTCCATGCAAATTATCACCTCCATTCAAATTATCATCCCCATTCAAATTATCCTCTCCATTCACATTATCTTCACCCTTTTTATCTAACACAGTCTAAATTATCATCAATCCAACTTTCCTGTGTACCAGCAATAATACCACCTACTTCAATATACTTATCCACATCATGTTCAACATAAATTTCTAAATATTCACAGTTTCCTAATGAAGCACACATCCCTCTAGTTTCAGAATCACTATACATTCTCCTGAGTCGATTATCTAAATCCTTCTGCAACTGCCATCCTTTTGAAAGTCAATATTTTCTTCTGGCATTAAGTACCACAAACATTTCACATTTTTATACCTCAACAACTTTTCAATGTTAGTCTTTAAAGAAACAAATGAGATGTAGTCTGCATCATTATTGTCAATTATATCATAAGTTCCCCCATTGTATGTAAGCATTTTATCTTTCACAAAACTACCCCCGTGATACACTATTATACTGAAAAGACCCATTCTGCAAAATAATAGCATACATATTACATAATTAAATACATTAGGTAGCATACAAGTAAAAGACATAGGAAAGAAAAAAAAATTTTACATTTTGTACCAGACGAGAAGAAAAAAAAAGGCCCTTATAAAGTTTGTCCACCACTATGTCTTTCTTTTTGGACCACTTGTGACCACTCTATTTTTTAAAATTTAAGCATACAAAACAGCCACACAGTACGAGGGTGCTTTCTAAGCACTTGACCTATAAAGCATAATTTGACATACAAAAAAGTTTACTTTTGTAGAGAATTAATCCATAATAAGTGGAAACCCACTTCATTCTACCAACACAAAAGCTTTAATTTCAAAGCCCTAATTTCAGCCGCATTGTAAAACCCTAAATTCAAAGCCATACACGTAAAAGCCCTAAATTTCAGCCATAATAATAGCAACACAATTTGTTTTTTAAATCCCTAACATCAAAGCAAACATAAATAAACCCTAATTTTTTTAACGATTTCAAACATTTTGTAATAATGTCGTACCTATTGCCAGCGATGACCTCGATTCTTCGGAATTTCAGTTCAATGTTTTCGATTCTTCGCTATATCAGTTCAATATCTTCGATTGTTCGTTATATCAGTTCAATGTCTTCGATTCGTCAGTTCATTCACTGTTTTGTTATCTTTCCCTCTCGTGCGTAAAAATGAAGAGAGGATTTGAACTTTACTGAATTAAAAGGGTGAAGGGTAGTTTAGGCATTTTTTTAAAAAACAAACGGAAAAATAGATGTTAACGGATGAAAGGGGAATCTCTTAACGAAATGCAAATCAAGTGACCAGATTACATTTTTTTTTAGCCGAGGGACCAAACGCATAGATTTGGTCAAGCCGAGGGACCAAATATTTATATAAATCAAAAGTAAACGCAATAATTATGCGATTTTTTTTTTGTCGTCTTCTTACAACACCTAACACCTTTTCTCAGTAGTTTCTTCTCACTGCAAAAAGTAACCTAGAAGAGAAGAGAAGAGGAGCTGAGCTGAGCTGAGCTGAGGTAGTTGTGGTTGTTTCCAAGGACTTTGCAACGACTCAACACAGAGCTCCGAAACTGAAAGCAAATCATGAAGAAAGGCAGCTTAGCTCCTGTCCTCAAGCTCTCCCTCCCTCCCACCGATGAAGTTTCTCTCTCCAAATTCCTGTAATCTCTCTCTCTCTCTCTCTCTCTCTCTCTATATATATATATATATATATATATATAATATTGTTATATATATATATATGGCTATGTGTTTATGTATATATATGCTGGATGCATTGTAGAACTGAATCAGGGACCTTTATGGACGGTGATCTGCTCGTCAATCGCGATGGCGTTCGTGTCGTCTCTCAAGCTGATGTTGAAACTGTAAGCCAAATCTACTACTTCCACGACAACTTCCTTCTATTTGATCTGTACACTTATTGCTTTTTCGGTTTCAAATTTCTCATTTTCTTTAGTTGTCTAATTAGACTGATTATGCTTGATTTTCCGTGTTAGATCAATAAGACCTAAATTTAGGCTTATATAGAGGAATTCAATCGCAACTCTCAATAACTTAGTTGTTTTTATTTCATATATTTGCTGCATTTGGTCTGGAATTTGACAGATTTGCCTTTATACGAGTTATTACTTTGATTGTTTTTGATGCTTTAGTTTCAGACTTTCTTTCTCTACTTTGTCTAATCGGGCTCATTATTGTTGGTTTTTGTGTTAGGGGAGCCCCAAATTGTGTGGTTTATGTAAACTAATTCATTTGCAAGCTTCAATGACTTAGTTGTATTGATTTATATTTCTGGTACTTTTATCTGGAATTTGCTAAAATCTCATTTTAAAAACTATTTCAACTTATTGTATTCGATGTTTCAGCTTCTTTAGTTGTCTGATTAAGCTCATTTTTGTTGATTCGTACTGGATCGGACCTAGATTGTGGCTTGCTGGCTTATATAAATTATTTCAACTGCTACTGCAACCTTCCAAAACTTGGCTGTATTGATTTATAAATCTGGCATAGGGCTGGGTGTTTGCTAGAATCACAATTTCTAGAACTATTTTGTGTAATTCTAATTAATATTAGACTAAAATTATAGTTAATTTTCTGCTAGGTAAATCCTAAAATCTGGCTTATTTAGACGAATTCAATTGCAAATTCGATGACTTTGTAGTATAATTGCATTTGATATGGGAGATGTAACCATTCATGACCTCTTAATAGAGATATCAGAACTGTATAATGAATCAGCATTAAAGTTTAGGTTTAAAACTGGAAAGAACTGAAGTGCAGTTATATGAGGATTAAAGAGAGTTAATCAGTAAAATAGAAATTGTGCAATTAATAAATATTATTGCTCACGTGGCTGATAAAAAATAAAAATGGTCCTATGGTGTCATAGCATCATCGTACTTGTTTCTATCAGACAAGACTAGTATTACTCTGGCATAAGCATGTTGCATATATGGAAAGCCTCTTATTCCTTGTTTTGGTTGTGCAAATTATGTTCAGCCACCCCTTATACAACCATTGGACAATCAGTTAAGCTTAGCTGATTTTGATGCCGTTAAAGTCATCGGAAAGGGAAATGGGGGAATTGTGCGATTGGTGCAGCACAAATGGACCGGTCAGTTTTTTGCGTTGAAGGTAGAGTACTTTTCTTGTGCTAATCTGCATAGTCCTTAACTTAAAAACATATGCTAATGCTTAAAGATTTGAGATGAAACAGATTAGCTTAAGAGGGTGTGAAGACTGCCATTTACATCTATTAAATCTCCATTGTATTTATTACTCTGCAATAGGATCTTTTCTGATACAACAACATACTTCAGGTTATTCAAATGAATATAGAGGAGTCAGCTCGCAAACAGATAGCACAGGAACTTAAAATTAATCAGTCTTCACAGAATCCATATGTTGTTGTGTGCTACCAATCTTTCTATGATAATGGCGCCGTTTCTATAATCTTGGAGTACATGGATGGAGGATCCCTAGCTGATTTTCTGAAACACGTCAGATCAATTCCAGAGCCTTATCTTGCTGCTGTCTGTAAACAGGTTGGTGATGTGCAACTTGTATTTTAGCGAGGGAGTTTCATTGGTGATCAAGGGAAATACTGAAGTCCAAAAAATTTCACACAGGTGCTCAATGGTTTGTGGTATCTTCATCATGAAAAACATATTATTCACAGGGACTTGAAACCTTCAAATTTACTAATAAATCATAGAGGAGAAGTCAAGATTACTGATTTTGGAGTGAGTGCAATACTAGCAAACACATACGGATTGGCTAATACCTTTGTTGGCACATACAACTATATGTCTGTGAGTAACTCATGTCTACATGTGGATACTAGTGATTTTTCATTTACTTTAGATTTTCCTTGAATGAACTGTCCAGTAGTTTAGGGTGCATTGCTGGATGCTATGATTGTGATTCAGTTAGTTTCATTTGCTGCAGCCAGAGAGAATAATTGGAGACAACTATAGCTACAGAAGTGATATTTGGAGCTTGGGGTTAGTTTTGCTCGAGTGTGCAACTGGTCGGTTCCCATATTCCCCACCACAAGGTGAAGGATGGGTTAATGTTTATGAGCTTATGGAAACCATTGTTGGCCAACCACCACCTAGTGCACCTTCTGATCAGTTTTCTCCTGAATTCTGCTCTTTTATTTCTGCATGGTAAGTGTCTTAGCTCGTTACAGCTCAGCTTTTTGAGGTTAGAGTCTCATTGGTTGCTAGTAACATGAACACGTGTAACGCGATTAGCATTTTGCTTATCTTTACTGGAAGTTGTCTTATTCTGTTTGTGCAGATAATATTTTACTTGAGACCCTGGTTGCAATAGTCTTTTTTTTTATCCCCATTATCTCTGTTACAACTGCTTCAGTTCTTTATTACGGTTTACCCATATATGGTCAAATGTTGATCAAACTTTATTCCTATCAAACGTACCATTTTTAAGTTAATATGCTCTTCTAAATCCAGTAAAATTGGCTGTGTAGCCTGTGTATATCATTATATTTTTACGGATTTGCCAAATTGTGGATCTTCTAGTATATTTTTCTAAACATATACAGTTCATGCTTTTGGTTTACAACTCTTCGATCCCTTTAAGTATTGTTTGTTTTCATTTCAGTTTGCAGAAAGACCCCAAGGATAGACTGTCAGCAAATGAACTGATGGTACATTTACAATCGTTCTTTCTTTTGATTTCCTACGTTTTCAATTTTCATGACTTAATTGGAAATGATCATTGTTGTCACGAAATGCAGAGACATCCTTTCCTTACTATGTTTGACGACCTGGCTTCTGATCTCGCTTCCTACTTCACCGAAGCAGGATCTCCACTTGCAACGCTATAGAAAACCTCAGGTATGTCCAAAGCTTGAATTGATTCTGTCGTGAAATTCTAAATCTAAAGTTCTGTTGTTTCTTTGCCAAATTTTCTGAAGTTTTACAAATAATTGAATCATTGAAGCACTTCAAGATTTTTGGACCTGACATGCTCCATTGTAGTATGAGTTTAAAAGGTGCTGGTCGTGTTCTTTAATGCATGAACCATGGCTTGGTGTTGCATTTAATCTAATCCTGTTTATACACCAACAGAAGTCTGACTTTGAAATTACAAATTTTCTCTTTCCTTGTTCCATTTGAAAGCAGAGAGGGCCTATCTTTGAGCCAAAAAATATATGCACATGCATACACGGGTTAATTATGGCGCCAGGTTTGGCCAAATTGCAGCACCCTCCCAAACATTTGGGAAATAGGCAGCGCCCCCCAAGACCGAAAGGCAGTTTGTTTTGACCGTTAGTTTAAATTGGTAAAATAGATCATAGGAATATCAAACTATAAATCAATTATTAAACTGATGAAAAGACAAGTCTAACCCTTCCTTTTTAATGAATTTTCAAGTATTGCCGTTTATCTTCATTAAAGTTACAGGTAGAGTTTCTTCCGTTTTCTCTTATGTTCATTTCCATTTCCTTTCCTTTTTTTCTACTGGCATCTCTTTCTCCGCACATCTCTCTCTATGTAAAAATCTGGGATTATCTCTCTTGCTCTCTCTTTGTGAATCTGGGTTTGCATAATCCATGATTGTTGGGTTTATACATTTGATATGAATAAATATGTATAGAGTTTTAAACTAAAATTCCCACCAGATTTGGAGTATTTTCTGCAAATGGGATTCTGATTTTTACTTAGTTGATAACAATTTCATGCTGGCTATAATACCACTGGAGTTTGGATTTTGACGAATTGAGTTTAGAATTTGACGAACTTGGAATATTTCTTGAAGAGTTTTTTGAATTTATTGAATCTTTGAGGAATTGGGTTTTCTTATCCTCTCGCAACATTTACTACAAGTTGACCCAATGACAGAACAAAGAATGAGATCAAACTAGGAGAGAGAAATGTGGTTGTGTTGGAAAGGGGAAGATGGATAACTGTACTTTTTTTTTTTCCTGTTTTAATTATTTTTATAATATGCATAAGGTCTATTTTACCCCTTAGATTAATATTCAACACCAATGGCTGTTCGGTCTTGGGAGGGCGCTGCCTATTTCCCAAACATTTTGGGGGGCGCTGCAATTTGGCCAAACCTCAGGGGAGGGCGCCATAATTAACCCATGTATACACATAAATTTTTTGTCTTTGCATTCTCCTCCCACTTGGAATCTCACTATACACATACACATTTAGGATTATATCAAGCGTGAGGACCCTTTTGGTCTCTTGGACTCTTCCTACACGCTTGTCCCCATGTTTTCTCACCATTTATCCCTTTAGATTCTTCTCTTTGCACAGAGTCTCAGTTACTGAATTTGTAGGTTCGTACATTTTCTGAATAAATAATATGCACTTTTTATTCGACAAAACTCTAAAAAAAAAAAAAATCTTGCTTTTCCTTACATTTTCAAATTTTAGAAGTTCCAAAATCACCATGTCATGAACACTCGTATTTTTCCACAATTACTTCTACATATGGGTAGTGATGCGAAATACGGAAAAAAAAAAAAAGACTGAGTACCTCTCGGACCGACGTGTCTCCTTGGTAAGTTTACACTGGTGGGTCCCACTAAACAGCAATAACTCTCATCATGACACCTTTGTCAGAATGCAACATCTGTTTTTCTCAGATTTACTTATCATTAACCTATAAATATTATTTGGGAGGTGGACTTTGTCTCTTTACATTCTCCTCCCACTTGGTCTCTCTCTCTCTCTCTCTCTCCGTGTGTTTGTTTTTCTCGATGCCTAGAGAGAGACATTTTATATCACAAAGATGTCATAGTACAAGAGGCTTGTTATTGCAAATTTAAAGCAGAAAGATTCTTAACGGGGATACACTACCGCAGACTAAGACAGCTGTTTAGGTGCCACTACTGGCACAAGCTTGCAAACTCGAAGCAATGCTAAAGGCACTACATCATGCTCATTACGTTGAGCAGCAAACCGGGTACCAAAAGACATTGATAAAAAATTTAATCAATGCAATAAGCCTAAATAGAAAACCTGAAAGGCTTACAATCTACAAATAAAGCCAAGTCCTATGAAATGGCACCCACATATGCCCAAGTCCAACAAAAATAAGACACCTCATCACGTATCCCAACCCTACCCACGTGTAAGCTACAATGAAGTAACAAGCATACAGGGCAGGAGAATTCTTCTGCTGCCACCAATCAATCAGCCGCCTAACAACTATAATCTGGAGCAACATTAGCGCTAATACATCCTGCAACCCACCACTCCTTGGCCACCTAACAAAATTTCTACATAGGAATAAGCTTGTGGAGCGTTAATTACACGAGTGAGCCTAACTACAAGCGATACTACCAGGCAACACACAAACAACGCCGCTGCTAACAAGGAAATCTTTTATGCAAGAAAAATCCGAAAAGAAAGATGACCCAAAAGAAACCACCACAAACTAACCCATCTCCCAATCAAGAGAGGCAACTCACAAGAGGCTGTGCAGAGCAAGAAGAAAATCTAGTCATACAAAGGAGGATAGAGTACAGATTTTAGAAAGTAGATCTGAGGTTCAACATAGGCAGAGGAAGAGGGATGAATGGGGAAGGGGTTGAGAAGGATCTGAATTGAGGACACCTCAACCTAGATTGAAAGGGAGAGGCTAACTAACACAGTTGGTGGCTTTTTCCGCTGCGGGTAACTTAAATGGAAATCACCTACTGGGAGAGAGTTTTGTAAATTTTCCCTCTTCAAGTCCACAGTATTTTATCACTGCAGAGTCCAAACAACGAATCTGTTTACTTCCCTTGGTCTCTCATCTTAGTGTACCCTGTTTCTTCTCTAGAAAATCACCTCAAAAACTAATCAACAGTACTTACTTTATAGAAACTCCCAACTTCCGTTACTAATGATTATAAATAACTGTCAACTACATGCTTTTAGATTTTGTTATTTAAAAACGAATCTTATATGATGAGAAAAAAAGTTAAAAGATACTACCTCTGTCCCCAAAAAAAGTTTGCTCTTGTTCATGATCAAGAGCAAAAAAGGACATACATTTTGGGTTAAAGCTATTGTTATTTGTATTTAGATATCCCTTTTGGGTTGAAGGACGTTCTCTCCCAGTGAAAAGCAAATTTCGTGCTTTTTCACTCTTCAAAGAGTATCCATTTTTCTTGCATCATCATACAGAGCTGGATTTTGCACTCAGAACCTTTATCTGGGTGTCTGCCAAGCACTCAATGCCCAAACTTTATTTAGGGTGCCATATTGCAACACCTTAGATCTGGCCATTCAATCGTCATGCATGATGCGCTTGACAAAACTCCCGCACAAAATTTAATCATTTTGGCGTATCCAGGAAGTTGGGTCGAAGCAACCTGTTAACTTTGTTTTAGTTTCAGTAGCAATCGTTGTTGTCAATATATGTTCAATCGTTAACATCTTATTATTTTTTGCAGTAAACCTTGCAGTTTTTCTGTGTACATTAGGAGGCGGTTATAATCCCCACCAGAAATGGACCTCATATCCCATCTGAAGGTGCAGAAGATGTATATGCAGATGGCACGACATGGTTAAGAAGCAAGCTTCTTTAGGAGGCTCTTCGAAGCATTTTGAGATGCCAAATAAGTAACCTTTTCCCACCATTGTTGAGAGTATAGAGCAGCAGCAGAGGAGTGCCTAAACTGCCAGTAGCGAGATTGAATTTGTGGAGCATGAGGAGAAATCTGTGTATTCTTTTTCTGGGGAGCTTTTAAAATCACAATTGCACATTTTGTAATCATATTTGAAATCGTCCCAAATTTTAAGTTGATCTTTGGTTTTTCTATATAAAAAAAGAAAAATAATATCGTATCCACGTTTTATCTCTGCTATCCCCGTTTTTATTCATTGGAGAACCATTATAACACACAATGGTATCAAGAAAAAAGTTACGATGAAAGGACGGGGAGCCTTCGGAATGTCAGATGCAATAAAATTGAAGCGAGAGCAACTGGAGAAGTTCCGAGGTCTTTAAGTTGCCTCAATGAAAGGAAAACTCTACGGTTGATACTCGATACGATGAATATGACTAAAGCTGGGGCAAGTGAGGAAAACAACATTTTTTCAACCATTATTAAGTTATGGAAGGGTGGCCATTCGTGTTATTATGTCCTGTTCGTGTTGCACTATCGTGTTTTCATGTTATCTATCTTATTTGATCATAGATATAACTAAATTTATAATTTCGTGCTTTTGTGTCGTGTCTTATCGTGTCATTTCTCTCTGTAATTTGTGTTTATAATCGTGTCGTGCTGGTTTGTGCTATCTTGTCGTGTCAGTCATTATCACCCTGCTATGGTTAAACAATGAACTATGCCACCAAATATAAGATCGTGCTCAACGGAAGCTTGTGGACTAAAATATCGTTTGCTGCTTTAGAAATTACAATATCCAAAACTCTTGTTCTGCAATTAGTCTATGCACTATTTACGTAAGATTTTGGAGTAATAACCTAAGATTGACTTAAAAAGAGTGGGGTGGGGGTTTGGAATGGATCTGCTTTAGGTTAGTGTTAAATTTTCTTAGTAAATGTTGAAATATCAAGGGGTTCAGAACAATGATATATGATCACGCAAAAAAGATTGAGGGTGACCACGCCTGATCCACACGTGTAGTCTAGTAGGATTTCGACTTGCGTTGCAGGGATTGCCCTTGAAGTATGAACTGCTTGAAACCTGTGATCAACAAAGAATACCGTAAGGGGGGCTGGGTTGTCCCAGCGATAACCCTCAGGCGTGAGAATTAACAATACTTCAGAGATGAGGTAAAGCTAAGAGAGTATGTAAGCAAGTAATTTGCATGTACTTTATGAGGCCTGTGAGGGTGCTTATTTATAAGGAGATAAGTCATAATCCTTTAAGGTTTCGGAATGAGAGAGATATGATCAATTCCCATGTCTTTCGGATTACGTTTCCTTGTTTGCTTAGGACTGATGTATATAGAGTTGTAGCAGGACTCTTCCCAGGCGAGAGGTGATTCCGTAAAGGAATCTGTTTTGCCGAACTGTGAGGGGTTAACATCGAGGTCGGCCTGGTATGTACCCAGGTCGCTCGATGTTACTGCGGTCGAGGTCGGCCTGGCATGTATCCAGGTCGTCCGATGCTGTCGTGGTCGGCCTGGGATGTTTCCAGGTCGCACGGCAGGTCCCTGTGGTCAGCGTGCTGGGAGAGTATCCTGGTGAAGTAAGCGACCTGACATGGTATGATTGCCAGGTCGTCATGATGTCAGGAGGGTGTGCCACCTTGGCATATGTCCAGCCGGAGCCTATGAAGTCACGATGTTCGCCACGTGTCCAGCTGAAGGCTGAGGTCGTTCAGTAGCCCCCTACTTCTTAAGGAGAGGATTTATCCTCGAGGTGTGAAGTAAATATGCGTTATGTCGAGCTGACCAGTTCTACGTGAGGCCGCATGGTTTTAGCTCGACTTTGTACTTTCCTTAGAAATCGTGCACATTTAATGGACGCGGAGTTCGTGGCTTGTCAGTTGGCGAGTCTTTTCAATTTTGAATTTTTGGCGATTGACATTTTGCTTGAAACGACGCTGTGCCTGGATCCGCGTGTTTCTGTGTGGGTCGACCCGATATCCTCGGGTCCCCTTTATAAGTGAGAGTGCCACTATTCATTTTCACTTTTACCCAAAATCTCGAAACTTCCATTTTCTCCGGTGGCCAAAGCGATCTCCGGCGAATTTCACAGCCTTTCCAAAGTCAAGATTTCAAGCCTTCTCTTCGTGTTTCCTTGCTTTTCCCGATTTTAGGTTAGTTTCCCTTGATCCTCTCTCCATTTCCTTTCGTTTCTGTGGCTTGTTTCAAGTTCTTTGCCTGTTTTATCTCTTCTGTCGGTGACCGGCCGAATTCTCTAGTAGTTCCACACCCCCAAACTTAAGCTAAACATTGCCAACTAATGTTTTAGGCATGAAAATAGATGGAGGAGGGAAGGAAAGAAAACTCCCACAAAGATGATTTCTTATGGAGTTCAAGCCCGAAAATAAGCCTACTCCATGAATTTTCTTAAGCAACCCCTACTGTGAAATGCTCAACCCCTCTATTAAATCAAGCTCAAAAGGAAAGGTATGAAAGCAATTATGGAATAAACTGCAAAATAAAAAAAATATTTTTGTGTGGGGACACTATGTACACCTCCCTGCTAACCCACAAACTCGAGAGGGCTACAAAAAGCGACTCATGCGTATAAATACAAAAGCAAGTAAACTAACTTAAAAAAAAAAAAATGCTCAAATTACAATTAGCTTCGCTTGGCATCGATATTAGCATATAGGAGCAAAAATTAAATCATTCCCCGAAAACGGCACCAAAAACTTGATGTGCATAAAATGCAACTAGGGCAAGAATACCCTGCCGTATTAAGTAATAGCGTGTACATAAGTGCGAGTATCGATCCCACGGAGAATGTACGTAATTTTCACTCCAACTATGTACCGAAATTGAGATAACTAATTATATTTGAGCGAAAAGAAATTGAGATTAAAAACTAAAAACTAAAAATAAAAAAAAGCAATTAATATTTACATTGATGCAAAAATGGTTTGGCAACATCAAATCAAGATTAAGAATATAGGATTGCAATACTTCTAGTCTAGCTCGTGTCTAATTTAATCCTTTCTCTACTTTTCTTTAACTCAAGTCTTAGTAGCCAGGCGCACGTTGATAATATTCACTACGAGCTCTCGCATCTTCTAGCAATTCTAGCTACCAATCCCTACTACGGGGTCTCGCATCTCATAGCAAGGAAAGAATAGTCGCAAGATCGATCAAGCATCCAATGACTATCTAAGAACACTCGTTATCTCTCGGTTTGGCATCACATAAACAATTATTGTGATTTTCGAAATTAATAGGACGGGCTCTCGCATCTTACCCTATAATTCTAGTGATCATTTAATGGTTCATGACTCCATTAAAAGCATTAGGAACACACAATAATAACCAAGATAGTGGGTAATACTTTGTAGAGAGATATTCACTCTATTTTTCTACAAGTCATGCCGGTAGCCAAGGGCTATCGGTGTTTGGTCACAAAACACCAACTACTAAATTGCTAGGTCCAAAATGTAAGGTAACTCTCGCGGATCCAAAATATTTCTCAAATCAATTAATTAATGGCGAATCAATTAAAAGCATTAAGCCCATCAATAATAATAACCTAGCATGTATGTATACTCAATAGAGAGAGAGATTAAATTAAAGCACTACAACAACATAGAAAATAATTATTTTTTATAAATCAATTAAGTGCATAGCCAATTCCACAAATTACAAGATCATTCAACCCTAGAAATTATAACCATTATCATAAAATAGAGATAGGAAGAATTAAACCGAGCAATGACGAGATCCATGGTTGAAATCACTTGTAGATGCTTCCTTGGCCCTTGATTTGGTGCTCCAAACCTTCAAAGTTGATCAATCTTCAATGGAATGGAGAGAATTTTTGGGAGAGAGGGGCTGCTGCCCTAAAAGGGGACTTACAGTCCGTATGGGTCTGAATGAAATCAGATTTAGGGCTACTTGGAAATATTTAAGAAAAGGCATTTGAGTATCAAGCAAGCCAAAGGTAGAATGAGGATTATACTGAAGATTCAGGGGCTAAAATGGGCAAAAAGGCTGTTGATCCATGGATGGAGGGCGGAGCAGGTGCGGCTGAAAGTTGGGCTGAACCAAATGGTATCTCACAGGTTAGGATGTGAGGTGAAACGGGTCAAAGAGGCGAACCGGGCGGAGCTCCGAGGAAGGAGACTGCGAGTCAGGAGGCTGGATCAGGGGAGACGTGTGGCGCATTGTCAATGCGACAACGCATTAATGAAGAAGAATCCAGAATAGCAGCACTACCCCTTGACTTTTGTAAATTGCTCAGGTGCCCCTACCTTTCTGAAGATGCCTCCCAAAGTTCCTTTCCTCCCAGGCTTCGTAATACTGTTCTCCGTTAGCCAACGTTAGTATCATTTGCCTTGGGATGCTTGACGAACTTTGACAAAATGATTCAAGATTCAACTTTAAAGCCAAAAATTATCTCAAACTTTATGCTAAACTTCATGAATGATCATTAATACCTTGGAAACCTACATTGAAGCACAAATACACAAATAATAATATTTTCAAGACATAATTACTTAAAAATAGCATAAAATAAAAAAATTAAAGGGAAAATTTGTGAAAATCTTGAGCTCATCATGAACCCCTCTAGGTGGCCGCGGTATGGTTTTAGATCGGTGTCATTATATCCCAGCCTTTTAAGATACCGGTAGTACAACATATCTCGTGAGACACCTGTATCGATCAGCACTCTAGATCTACCCACATCCCAATAATCTATGTAAGCTTCTACGACCAAGGACTACTCAAAGGCTAGCTTGGTCGTAGCCATCTCGCTCCTTCTGGTGAACTTGATCGTCTCTTCTTCGGCCCCTACCACTGTGCCCACACTCGGCAGTTTACTCAAGGTATAGATCTGAGTCTTCAACTGAGTCAGATTGGGCTCTTCTTCCATGATCACGCTAACTCTTTCCCTGCGATTAACATTTCCACGCTTAGGGAGATCTTCTCTGCCCTCTCTGTTTTCCCGGCGATCTCTGTCCTCTGTTCGTAGCCAAAAATGGTCAAGTTTCCCCTGATTCAGCAGCCTCTGAATCTCCCATTTCAGTTGTATGCAGTCCTTTGTAATGTGCTCGACATCATCGTGATAAGCACAACGTTTATTCAATCCCTGTGATGATGAAACAAAAGGTCCAACAGTTGCGTGGGAGGGAGCTCTGCCCATATCTCATTCATGGTCGCCTCCCTCGTGGTGTTGAGAGGCTCAAAGTCTCTACGATCTATTGTCCGAGTGCGATTTCTTCTCCAACTCCTGCTCGAGGACTGCCCGATCTTGTCACCGGATTCTTCCTTTGCATCCTCCTTTTTCTCATTTACTTTATCCTTCTTCTTGGACTCACCCGCATCTTCTTCCCAAGTTACTCTCCAAGTTTGGGTGCAGGCGAACATTTCTTTGTCATGCCGCCCACATTTCTTCTCCAACTCCTGCTCAAGGGCTCCCTCATGTCGAAGTCATCCTTTTAGTGGATTCTTTGTCATGCCGCCCACGAAGCACATCGTTACCTCACGGTCTGTGAGGACATCTACCTTTTCAAGCATCCTTTGGAACCTGTCCATATACTTCTCCACAGTCTCGCTCTTCTTCTACCTAATATTGCAAAGATCCATTCTGGCCTTGGAAGTGACTCCTGTCATGGAGAATTCAATTAAGAACTTGTTTCAAAGATTCGACCAACTCGTGATTGAGGCCTTAGGGAGTTTCCGTACCAAGTCACTGCCTTCCCCTAAAAAGTGCTGACGAACGCCTTGCACTTAGTTGCCGGGTCCCTGGTGACCATGTTGACCTGGTTCTCAAAACCCTGCAAATAGTCCCTCACATTGGTTTTACTCGCGTACTTGTCGAAATGGAGGTTATGTACGTCTGGGTTTGGTAAGGCAGCCACAATCTGGTCAACCAAAGGGTCTTTCTCCTCGTCGGGATGAACCCTGGGCCTGCCCGACCGGCCTCTAACGCCTCTAACCGCATCTTCATCTCCATCTGACCAAATCCTGCCTAGAAGCGGATGGTGCTGGTCGCTGACTAGGCGCTGCTATTGCGAAACGATGCTTCGACATGTGCCTCGGCGAAGGCGTGCATCGGGTATGTTGCGAACGTGCATGGGCCCCCTTGCGTGTGGTCCTTGGTTGGGACTTTACCTCATCGCTTTGAGCTCGATCCTTGTGCCGTGAGCCCTTGGGGGGCCCACGTCCTTGGCCAATAGAGAAGACCAATCGACTGTGAACGCTCTTTGCCCGCGTTGACTCGGGATGCATAGGGCCATTGCCCATTTCCTGCTTCTCCTCGGTCCCGCACAGTGCTTGCCAAGGATGATGAGCTCTTCCGGCCTCCCCCCTTGGTTCCCCTGGAAACGTGGGAGCACCTCGCTTCGTGCTCCCGCCGTGGGCATGGCGAGGATTAGTTGAGTTTCCACAGGAACTAGAGACTATCCCAGAACGAGCGAACAGCCTCCGTAAGCTAAGTGATATATGGAGTTCCTGTTTGTGACCTCTTGGCATTGAGTTGATCCCGAACCTGTGGCCAGCTTGACGAGCCGCGTTGGAAGGACCGGCCCCCTGCGTGGAAGCCGAGGAAGTAACTTGCGTCGTCGTAGAGCGAGACTGTGTCATACGAGCATTAGGGCCCTAGAATGGGGGTGGTAAGTTCGGGCCCCCTACCGGAGGTGGGTTATTCTGACCACCGACATCCCCTATGGTAAGATTCTTGACAACCGCATCGTGTCCATTCCCTGCCATTTTAATAGAGACTGTGTTGTATATTCAAGAAAGAAACGTTCCCGACAACGGAACCAATCTGATGCTACACAGAGTGTCGTGGGTTGCTCCGAGAGTAAGTGTACCGATATCTGGACTTTGATGACTTGCCAAGACAAGAGAAAACACTAATGTGAATGTAGGGCCCTGCCCTGCGATAACACTCCAGTGTGAGAGTAAGTGCTATGTTCTCAACCCAATCTGGCAGAGTGTACTTGCAATATGACTTGTGCATACTTTGGCGTGGGATTACCCCAAGGATTATATATGGTCTGCATTAACTGCCAGCCATAATGGAATTGAAGGTGGGCATTACTGCCGAGGAGTGGGCGTAACCGCTGATCGAACACGTCTGACAAATGAAGTCTAACCACGTGGCCACGTCTCTTGGACATGTGCGGTGTGGGTCGGCGAGTCCTGCTCGCTACTCTCTTGCCTAGGCGCCAAGCTTCCTCATTAGTATCCGGTTGCTCGCAATATCGTGGGCCTTGATTCATGTCGTGGGTTGGCTCATCAGAAACCTTCCCGGCTATTTGAATTCCTTTCATAGAATGCAATCTGTCTTTCTTCTCTCTGCCTTCGTTAATTTGCTTATTCTTCTTCTACTCGATCATTGTTACTAACTTTGCTGTCATCATCCTCATAATTATGGGCAAGTAACACATATGTCAGTAAGTGTGTAATGATGAAGAAGAAAAATGTGCTTTTGATGATATTTTCTCATCACACGGTATGAAAATTATTATCTGCCCACCGCATTGAAACTTAGAAAAGTTTTCCTTGCTTCATTCTTTTCCTTCGTCCCGTCAACGTCAACGTCAACGGAACCATAATCTAAATAACATATACTCCTCTGTCTATAAATTATTATCATTTTTTCTTTTTTTATCCATTTCAAAATAATTGTCTTTTTTGAAATTTTTTTTTTAAAACATCACTATTATTATTTTACCTCTACTTTTTTCCCTCCTTTAATTATAGACCACATACATAGTTCTTTGAAAAATTTTCTTTTCAAAAGATCAATTTTATCATTTTACCCCTAATTTTTTCCCTCTTTAATTATGGACCACGTACACATGGTTATTAAAGAAAATTAAACATTATACTAATATTAATAATTAAGTTAATTATTTTTTCTTAATTCATATACCGGATCAAATAAGACAATAATTAAGGAACGGAGGGAGTAATAAAATAACATTATGATTTCAAAAATAATTTTTTTCTTTTTTGACGGAGGGAGTACTCCGTTGACTTCTACCGTTACCAAACTAATACAGCAAGTCGGAAGCCAAAAGTCTTTTTTAAAGTTTAAACATGTTGTGGTTTTTATTTTGAAGAACTTTACAACGACTTCCCCCCAACCCAACAGAAACAGAGCTCGAAAAGGAAAGTAAACTAATAATGAAGAAAGGCAACTTAGAACCTATCCTCAAGCTCTCACTCCCTCCCGCCGATGAAGTTTTCCTTTCCAAATTCCTGTAATTTCTCTCTCTCTCTCTCTCTCTCTCTCTCTCTCTCTCTCTATATATATATATATATATATATATATGTATGTTTTACAGATGGCCTTCTTATATGTGTATATATATGTTGGATGCATTGTAGAACTTCATCAGGGACGTTTATCGATGGTGATCTGCTCGTCAATCGCGACGGTGTTCGAATTGTCTCTCAAACTGATGTAGAAACTGTAAGCCAAGCAAATTCCGCAACTTCCTTCTGTTGATCTATACATTCCTTGCTCTTTCGATTTGAAATTCTCTATAATTTTTTTTTTCAACTGATTATGGTTGATTTTCGTGTTTGATCGATGAAAGCCTAAAAATGAGGATTGTATAAAGCAATTCAATTTTGCAAACTTCAAAGACTTATTATTATTGTTGGATGCGCGATAGGTAAGACCTAAATGGTGTTGCTTATATAAAAGAAGGGTTTGGCTAACATGTTCACTAAGGTCACTGTTTTTTTTTTTTTGATAAGTAAGAATAAGTATATAGAATTATAGATAGAGACGCCAAAACAGGTGGCGCATTGTGTCTACACGGGGAATATACTCCAACACATTTTAAAACCTATTGATACAAAAATGAAATGCCGGACCCCATTTTGCCAAATTTGAAATATGGGACCCCAAAGTGAGACTACCCCCTAACATTGAACCCTGAAGTGTAAATTAGTCCTTTCTAAAAACTATTTCGGTTAATAGTTTTTGATGTTTCAGTTTCAGTGGTTGTCTAGTTACACTAGCTATTGCTGATTCGTGTTGGGTAAGACCTAATTATGTGGCTTGTATACGCAATTTCAGTCGCATGTATCAAAAACTTGGTTGTAGGGATTTATAAGTCTGGCATATGAACTGGAATTTGCTAGGAATCATAGTTATAAAAAGTAATTGCATTTTTGAGTTGTGGTTGTTTAAACGTGTTAGAATGGATGACTCGATTCTAGGCAAGGGGCCAATTCCCGATGTGGGTATCGAGCTGCGCAACCGTGCAAAGTGCTATGATGCGGGCACGCAGAAGGCAGAGAAGTCTGGAGTTGGCGCGGTCCCGCAGGGCCTGGAGCCGCGAGCGCGCGGATTCAGGCAAGAAGTTCTATTTTTGGCGCAGTCGCGCCACTTAGGATGGCGCGCCGCGCCGCAGTACCAGTTTTTTATTTTTCTTATTTGTAGCTAATTAGGGCTAGGTCTTGTATCCTATATATAAGTTGTAACTCTAAAACATGAATAAGATTAGAATATCAATATACAACAGTCTTAAAACCTCAAATTCTCTCTTCTCTTCCAATTTCACAATTGCTTGATAATTGTTATTTGCTCAATTCATTGTTTGCTTGCGTCCGCTGTTGCACAACAAAACGAATTCAATTGCAATTTTAATGGCGTCGGTATTATTTTCATCTGACATGAGAGATGTAACTGGTCAAGAGTCAAGGCTTCTTTGTGGAGATCTTAGAACTATTTGCTAAATTCATAAGTGACATAAGAAATTTAGGTTTAAGCCTTGAAAAATTAAAGTGTAACGATACAAGGACTGAAGAAAGTTAATCAATAAAGTACAAATCATGTTAGTGAATGTTATTGTCCTTGTGGCTCATAGAATATAAAATCAGCCCTACTGGCGTCAAAACATCATCTTACTCATTTCTGTCAGAGCAGACTATTATTTACATTGGCATCACTCATGTTGCACCTATGGAAAGCGTCTGATTTGTTTTACATGTGTGCAAATGTGTTCAGCCAACCCTTATACAGCCATCGGACAACCAGTTAAGCTTAGCTGATTTTGATGCCATTAAAGTCATTGGAAAGGGAAATGGTGGAATTGTACGATTGGTGCAGCACAAATGGACTAGTCAGTTTTTTGCATTGAAGGTAGAGTGTTTTTTGTCTTAATACTAACCTGCATGATCTTCAACTAGTTGTTTTTTTTTCCCAAAAAGTTGAAGGGGACATAGACCTTACCCCAACCCTTATATTATTATTTCTCTCTCCGTTAAGTGAGCAGTACTAAATGTGCGTTAGGTGTGGCTTCGACCTAACAACACGTGAGTGCCTCTGGTGAGGCTTGAACACCCGACCTCTCTGTTGAGAGTAGTTAACAGAGTGTCTCTCGTAAAATTTGAACATCCGACCTCTCCGTTAAGAGAAGTGAGTAGCACCATTTGAGTTAGATCTCGTTGGTATCTTCAACTAGTTCATCAGAAAAGTTATAAGGAAAAGTTAATTTTCTTCGTTCTTTATGAACTTTCTTCAGTGATTGGCTTAACATTTTGACTCCAATATCATCTACTTCCAATGTTTTTGCTATCTAGAATTTCTGAAGCTGGGTAAAAGATTAATTTTCGGAAGCAGTATTAATTGGAAATAGAGAACGCAACTACATTCTGGTTTACTATCTCATTTTAGTAAGGACAGTCTGTTTAGCTTGTGGTTGGCAGGCTTCTCCTGGTTACTGCAGCCATGTGCAAACTTTATAGATCAGCTCAAGTAGCGGCATTCATGTTCTGTTTATGGCTAAGGTTGTAAACCACGATAACCAAATTCAAAGAATTATAGAGGTGTTTTCTGTCTGAGTGGTACTAGTTGCACACTTGCAGTGGCTAAACCAATTTCTGGGTGCAGTCACGACTTCTTAGGCCTATCATGTGACTTTCTTTTAAATTCCATTTCTTAATGCTGCTGGCCAGTGAATAATTGTTTTCCTTGAACCTCAGATTGTCGAATGAAACTGAAAAATTTCCTTTTTTTTATATGGCCTACTGGTCAACTTTCTGTCTGACTTCGCTTGAAGGTTCAACTTTCTCATATGGGATGTCGCTTCTGCTTAATACACCCTTATGTTATTAATTCAAGGGGATGGGAGACATGATACACGCCTCAAGGAAAAACCTTGAGGTCGTTTGTTCCACTTCATACACTGGATGCCAAGCTTACCTGTTCCCAAAATACATGCTTCCTTTAATAGTAATTTCTAAATAATAAAGTATCCAGTTTTCATAAGATTTTTGGGGCTGTTATTCCGAAGGTGTGAAGTCTGCCATTCACATATAGTATATCTCCATTGTACTTATTACTCTGCAATATGATCTTTTCTGACAAAACATAATTCAGAGTATTCAAATGAATATAGAGGAGTCTGCTCGAAGACGGATTGCTCAAGAACTTAAAATTAATCAGTCTTCGCAGAATCGATATGTTGTCGTGTGTTACCAATCTTTCTATGACAATGGTTCTGTCTCCATAATCTTGGAGTACATGGATGGCGGATCCCTAGCTGATTTTCTGAAACACGTCAGATCAATTCCAGAGCCTTATCTTGCCGCCATCTGTAAACAGGTTGGTGATGTGCAACATGTATTTTCAGCAAGTGTGTTCCATTAGCTATCAAGAGAAATACTGAAATCCTAAAAATTCCAAACAGGTGCTCAAGGGGTTGTGGTATCTACATCATGAAAAGCATATAATACACAGGGACTTAAAACCTTCAAATTTACTAATAAATCATACAGGAGAAGTCAAGATCACTGACTTTGGCGTGAGTGCAATACTGGCAAACACATCTGGAGTGGCTAATACCTTTGTCGGCACGTACAACTATATGTCTGTGAGTAACTCGTATCTACATGCAGAAACTAGTGATTTCTCATTTACTAGGGTTTCCCTTTAACAACTGTCCAGAAATTTTAGGGTACATTTACTGGATGATATGAGTGTGATTCAGTTGCTTTATTGTGCACTGCAGCCAGAGAGAATTATTGGAGGCAACCATGGCTACAGAAGTGACATTTGGAGCTTGGGGTTGGTTTTGCTCGAGTGTGCAATTGGTCAGTTTCCATATTCCCCACCACAACCAGGTGAAGGATGGTCTAATGTTTATGAGCTTATGGAAACCATAGTTGAACAACCACCACCTCGTGCACCTTCCGATCAGTTTTCTCCCGAGTTCTGCTCATTTATTTCCGCATGGTAAGTATCTTATCTTGTCAAGATTCAGCCTTTTGTTGGTTGAGTATCATGAGTTGCTAATAATATGAATACACGTAAAGCCATTAGCATTTTCTTTATTCTGGATTCTCTATTTCAACACGGTAATAGTTTACTTGAGACCATGATTACAAGGAGTTGTATACTACCCCGTTTTCTCTGTTATGCATAAATGGGGAAATGTTGATATTTATTCATATCAACCATATTGTTTTAAGCGAAATTATCCTTCGAACTCCGTTTCAATTGGCTGCGTTAGTCATTATATTACTTTGGATTTCCACCATTCTTTGTTGATACTCTAGTGTAAGTTGCTAAACATGTAAATATACTTTCGTGCTTTGCTAAACATATAAATATACAACTCTTCAATCCCTGAGTATAGTTTGTTTCATTCCAGTGTGCAGAAAGATCCAAAGAATAGACTTTCAGCAAATGAACTGATGGTACATATACAATTTTTTTGCCTTTTGATTTTCTACATTTTCATGTATTAATTAGAAACGATTATGATTCTCGCGGAATGCAGAGACATCCTTTCCTCACTATGTTTGATGACCTGGCTATCGATCTCGCGTCCTACTTCAGCGAAGCAGGATCTCCTCTTGCAACATTGTAGAATATCTCGGTATGTCCAAGGCTTGAATTGATTACCTTATTGAAAGTATATCTAATTCCCCATGCATCTTTGCTATATCTCTTGAGGTTTTACGAATAATTGATTTCTTTCTACACTACAAACATTTTCAAGGCCCTGACATGTTCCATACGTATTTAAAAGGTGCTGTAATCGTTCTTTGATGCATGAACCATGCAGCAATGGAATGGAATTACAACTCTCAGATTGCAAATTCTTCAATTTCCTTCTTGCATTTGAGAGCAAAGAGAACGAATCTTTTAGCAGAGAAAATATATATCAATAGACATAATACACGGGCAAAACCTTTTGTGTGTAAGAACATTTGTTCTCAGCAAAAAGCAAATTTCTTGTTTCATTGTTTCATTACTCTTCGAAGAGTATATTATCTCGTCTATTCATTTATCTTCCATCATCATATGATTATAGTGCTGGCTTTTGCACTTACAACCCTAGTATCTGGGCACATGCAAAGCAATCAATGGCCCAAATTCTATTTTAGGTGCCAAATTATAACACCATATATTGGGCAATATCTTGCATGAGGTGTCAAACCAAACTTAAACACAATTCAATAGTTTTGGCCTAACCAGGAACTGGAAGAAAGCTACACGTAAACTACTATATTGTGTTTCATTCGCAACCATTGTTGTTTGTTATGTGTTCAGCGTCTATCTTCAAGGTCGTTGTATGTTAATCTCCAACTTCTAACCATCTTTGTGATAAAACTGCAGTTTTTTATGTACATTAGGAGCGCACCAAAAGCGATGTTCTATCTATCCCTTCTGCAGAAGATCTAAGCTTTTCTAGATGGAAAATATTTGAAGCATTCCAAGTTGCCCTAGAAGGCACCTTTTCCAGCCATTGTTGGGATTTCACAGTAGCAGTATTAGAAATGCTGTTGCTGCTAGATATGAGCTAACAAATACCAGTGAAATAATGTGGAGCATGAGAGAAACTCTCTATGCATCCTTTCCTGGGGCAACCTGCTTGTTTTGTTTGATCCGTAGATTCTTCTTCTTTGCGACGTGCCGTGTATAATAATTATAGTAGGTTACGTGATGGTTGTAGCCTCTCCCTTTCCAACAATTGCTCTACTTTTTAAAGAGTAAGTTTTATTGTTGTTGTTGTAGTTTTGAGCAATTGAAGAGTAGTTTTATTGTTGTTGTTGGTAATGATAATGACTAATGAACCAAAAGAAAAAAATCATTAACAGTAAGCTTTTGTAACCATATTTATCTAACTTACTGCGAGTGTGTTTGACTTCATTATAATGTTGATAACTTAAATTTTGTAATTTCAAGGTTTTTTTAAATGATTTACTTCCTCCGTCTCTCAATTAATGTCCATATGTGTATGTTATCCATAATTAAAGTAGGAAAAAAGTAAGAGTAAAATAGTAAAATTGATGTTTTAAAAACGAAAGTTTTCAAACAAGACAATTATTTTAGGACGTACAAAAAAGAAAAGAAAGACAATAATTTAGGGACAGAGGGAGTATATTAAAGTAAGAAAGAAATAGAGAAAAAACTAGTAGGACAAAAAAAAAGTTCAAAATTACAAAATCAAAGTCACCGGATCGCGATGAAAAACAAACCCTACGCATTCTTCAAATGGGCTACTAAGATAATCCAACATTTCAGAATTACATTCGCCCTTTCTGACCGTTAGTTGATGATCTCGAATTACATTCGCCTTTTGTGACCGTTAGATAACAATTCCCTTGACCGTTGGTTAAGAATCCCCTCGGTCCATTTGTTCTCCTCGGTGTTACATAGTACACAACTACATTTTGCGTAATGAACTGACATCGAGGGCAGGAAAGTTAAATACGCAAACAATAACATAGTAACAAAACAAATAAAACAGCAAAAGCACTTACTTTGCAACAGTTCTGCTACTAAGATAGTTTGCATTGAAAAGTTCCTATCACACCACAGAAACCATTTACTAACAACAGATGCGTGATTCTCCCATTAGTAGCAAAAAGTTTGAAATGAGAATTCTCGAGCAAACGAACAACTAATTCAGCTATTACTTATTAACTAGTACATGTATATCTTAATTTATACACCAAACTCTTAACGTTATATGAAAGCCAGAAATTAGAGGTACTTTCTCGTTATGTTCAAGAAGCATTTTAGTTTTACACGCAAAAGCCAAGCCAATATGCACCATCCATTTCTATATACAGCGTACAAAGCATCATCTTGCACAAGCTATCATGCTATAACCCTTCCATGTCACGCAAGACCTGCAACCAACATGAAAATGTGACCACCCCTTATCATTGACACGGCTATTAATCTCGTCCAAAGTGGCCAAGGAGAGAACTAAAAATCAAAAGAGAGCATTAATGCAAATAGAAAGAAAGACGAGGTAGTAGAAGCTATGCTCTCTCCTACAAACACACATCGGATCCATGAAACTGAGTGCTTTAGTTGTTATAAGACGGAGTTTGAAAATGCAATGATAAAAAGGAACGCACAACTTCCATTAAACACTTTAAGCTTCAGCTCAGAGAGATCAAGCATATACTAAATCAGGAAAATCATAAACAAATGATGAAGGGGAAAAGAAGATCGAGATTGTTATCACTTAATTCTGTTAACACAAATTTCTACTCAGAACACTGGTCCCTATCATACCCAAGCTCTGTAAAAACATTGCACTATGCCTAGGAGATTTTACATAAACCAAATTGATCAGGGTGGTGTAAGGGAGTCCAACATCCTGCATAATTAAGCTAAAACTTTGAAACAAAGAAAAGATGAAGAGAAACAAGATGGAGAAAGTTCTCTAGAAGACCTCCTACCTGTAATTTATGGCTTTCAATGCCACATATTCACACATATGTTCAAGGATTTAAGCTTTTGAATTCTGCATTTCAAGTAAGGATTCACTTTTTCCAGGGGTAATGAATTCATAAGAGAACCAGGACAGCACGGCACAGTAATAAAATCCTCAAGCAAACATCGAAATGCAACACAAATAGAAGTCATTGTTTGCATGAGAAATATGTGGCATGGGCCCTCGTGATCCTATAAAACCAAATTATTTATTCATGCTACCTTAAGAGTCAGTTGCCCCGGATTTAGTGGTGTTGTAGAATCTAAAGAGTGTTGTTTCAGGATTCTACGATCTTTATAGAGAATCTCGAGAGCAGCTGAGAAATTCCAGATATAATCGGTCCATAAGTCTGCAAAAACATACATACAGGTTAAACCTCAATACAAGCATCTGTCTGACAATTTCACAATCCAGGAACATCAACTTTGATTTCCATCGGAGATGCAAGAAGTTGGTGACTCTGAACCATCAATATCGCCCAATGGGCCACTTGTTAGGAAACCCCTATGTAGTAATCCATGTCCCTACTTAGTTCACATTCCGACATCCGCCATTGAATGAATCCAACAAACACAAGCTAGAATAGTTTATAGTCCAAGGGAGATAAAAAAGAATGCATCTTTCACAGTAATTTATTAAAAAAAGAGAAACAAAACATATGTACCTCGTGGTTCTCATGAATTTGACACAACGGAATGGCAAGTAGTTTGAAGTTTTGTGGTACAACAAAGTCCCGAGTCTCAGGCAACTTCACAAGAAAGAGTTTAGTGCACTCCTACACATTCCAGCAAGCAAGTTAATATCAGGTAGTAACCATACTACCTCTCAGGGTGGCCCGATGGCCCACTGGTAGACGCTGCGGCTTCACAAAGGGTGAGGTGGGTTCAATCCCTTCTCACAATCTCACGTTCCCTTGGGACCAAAAATAAAAAAGATTAAAATGAAGGAAGCAGCAGTAATTGAGGAAGCATACTACCTTTGGACTCCTTGCATTGGATGACAGATACGGATATGACAATGTCTCAAAGCCCGGCCTCCACCACATCCCCAGACATTCACCAACCTAAATATATTTGGAATTAGTGCATTTACACAAACTGGGATACCTTAACATATATAAATCGCTTCATATACCTCCCATTCAGACCCACAATCATTTTCATCAACAGATAGCTTGCTAGAAAGCTTACGTTTCAAGCCATCAATATCTGCAAAGTGGAAACAAATCAAGTTCCTTGGAGCCCACAGAATAACTTATTAGTTGACTCAACAATGCTCTCACCTTGTTCCAATTATGGCTGGTATCATGACTTAATAAGCTGGATTCTCACCTGATTCGCCTGGTCTTAACCGGCCACCTGGAAGCTTATAGATGCAGTTCCGAACTTGTAACAACAACAGATGTGGGTGCTTGAACAATTCAACCTGTGTTAACCGATGCGGTTAATGATTTGAGAAAAGTATCATCTCCAATTTTTTTTTTTTTCTATCAACCAAAGAGTTCTACTGAGCACTTATATAATGGGAAAAGATAAATGACCTACAGAAGGGTTCATAACATGATCTGTCTCCCTTCACACTCTCCCTTGCACTAACAACACACACACAGAAGAATTCAAATAAAAATATGAACGACGTTCGATCTAATAACAGCAACCGCAAGGATCTAAATACCTGCGACCAGAGAATCTTCGATAGATAATAAGAAAATGTTCCTATTTAATCTCTTCCGGCCCTCCTTGAAGTATGCGAACTTCGTAAAAGTATGATTTGGGCATTTGTTACAAGTGTTCCATCATTAGAGACACAAAGTGAACCAGAGTTATGTTACCAGCAGACATTGTCTGGCCATGTGATCAACATCTCAATACGAAAGTTCACCTCCAGAAAGGCAGCTACTATTTGTGTAATAAGACGCAAAAGATTTGGGAACGGCTACAGCGATATATGGAAATTTTCCTCAAGAGACTACAATGTATTGCATTGTATAGACAGAGCAAGAACTCCCAAAGTTAACTTCCTCTCCTCTGCTCTCCTTTCTTCCCGCTTACAAGGAAGGTCTTTCCTTTCCCCTCTTTGTTTTAATTAAAATACTCCCACTCAACGCGTCCTAGTTCAATTTCGAAGCGTTCCACTCAAATAGGAGTACCTAATTATAATTTCCAAATATACCTTCTTTCATCATACCTAAAATTCCACTTTTAAGCCTTAATATCAAGAGTAATTGAACTTGGACTCACGAGCAGTATGAAGGGAGTATCAAATACGTGAACAAGAAACAAGGAAAAACCTTTCAAACAAATGGAAACATTACTAGTACTACTACCCATAATCATCCCATGATCTCAACTTAATTTCGGAACAATGCTAAAGATGCCACAAGATATCAGTTATACAGATAATAACCATTAATTTTATGGATCTCAAAACTTATTTGAAATTGACTTTCGCATTTCATCTGCACCCCTTTACAAAATAATCAAAATTAAAATCTAATTTATGCACTCTTGGTAGACCAAATATTAACTTCCTTAACATTAGTAACAAAAGTCTGACACTTGTCTAGCTAGCCTTAAAAAGTGACTTATTTAAATAATGATTTTGTTAGGTCCCTCGGTAGTAACGTACTAGCTCAGCAAATAGGCTAGAGGGGGTGAATAGCCTATCTTACCCAGATTAAAATTTATTTCGAAACTTCAATACAAAGGTGTGTATTCCATAACAAGAGTAAACATTGATGGTAAACGCTTGCTAAACATCAGCAGTTTATGCAAAGCGGAAGACTTAGGAATAAATTGTTATAGACTTGCTGAGTGAAATGAATAAGCAGTCAATAGAACAGCAAATATATAACACAAGAATAAGATTGCTGATGCTATTAACACACAGTAAACAAAACAAAGAATAAGTCAACACAAAGAACAGAATGTTACAGGTTGAATTCGAAGAAAAGACATTTCATTAAATTCAACACAGGACTACCAAAAAACAGACATGCTTAGTACATCAACCTATGACACTCTAATCCTAGCAAACTAGCAAACTGAAGAAGACAAAAAGCAGAAAAATCATACCAATTACAAGAGCTTCATTGGCATATAATTCAATTGAATTATATGCAGCAAAAGCTACATGTACGAGATGTGATATGATCAACAAAGACATTTAATCCAATGTTGATCACTTCATTTCAACCTAGATGAGAAGGTTGTCACAGAGTCTATCATTTTGATCCTCTGCTTTGTGACCAGTGCAAGTGGTGAAGTGAGATATCAATAAGTTCTCCAAACAACAAATGCTTGGAGAGCTCGAAGATAAGCGATCCACCAACCATGACATGATTTAAATTCACGGGAGACATTGCAACGAGATGCAAGCCTTCCTTTGTGAGTGAGATGTGGAAACTATATATGTGCTCATCCTTAAACATCTTCTCTCCTTTTCTTATTCTCCAGTTGAAGGCTCCCTTCTTCCTTGATCTCTTGTTCCACTGATAGTTGTTTGAGTACAGAGAGTAAACCTTTCAAAGGATTGAAAAACTTAAATCAAGAAGTGAGTTCTTGACCAAGTGTATATCTTCTGCCTTTTAGAAGATTCCCAAAACTCTCTTCCCACAGATTTTAACGCTATTTTCTTCGTCTTTGCACACACACTGTTCTTAAAGGGAAGGAGTACTTATATAGGTAGAGAGGTGTTGGTAGTCGTTGGAGACATTCAATGTTCTTTAACCGTTGTGGAGTAAATGGTTGAGTGTAGCTAGGTACACTGTATTGACTGTTGGTCAAGAACTCTTTAAAGATCTTTGAGAAGTGTATATCTAAAGAAGATCTTTGGTTTTGACGTGTAGTATCTATCTTTCTCAGGTGATTGATTCGATGAAAAAGGCATAAAACAGATTGTCTTCGAAGAGAAGCAAGAACTTCAATGGATAATAAATGAGGGCGCAGATACCGAAATCATAACGTTTGGCGGAGTCGATAAGTCTTTTCAAATTTTCAGAAAATCTGAAAAGGATCTCTTCAAACGTCATCTATTTTTATGAAGGATGTGTATCTGACTTCTTTGCTTCTAGATTAGCAACCTTTAATTGATGAAAGATTCTTTGTTGAAGAATCTTCGTATCAGCAATCTTCGTATCAGTATTCAGCAATTTTCAATCGGCACATCATTGCTGAAAGTTGTCTGGTGTTTAATTATCAGTAGAGCAGTTTCCAATTTGTCATGAGCATTGCTGGTAGAGTTTATCCTGAGTTCTAACCTAGAGTTGTGACAGGCTGTTTGATACGCAGACCATCTAGCCACTCTAAATAAGATTAGGTAATGGTTACGAGCAATCAAATGAATAAGGGAATAAGAAAATAAATATTGGCATATTCCCAACAGATTTTATCAACTTTAACCCTCTGGAAAAAAATTTATTTTATTTTAATTTCACTCCTTTCAACCCCAAATTCAAACATTACCATAGTACTCCCTTCGTCCTAAAATATTGTCATGCTTATCTTTTTTGTTTGATCCAAAAAAAATTATTATGTTTTTAAACTTTTCATTTTAGGAACACTTTTACCATTTTACCAAACTTTTTCTTCCTACTTTAATGATAGTCCCCGTGCACACAGACTTTAAAGAAAATTATATATTATATTAATATTTATAATAGAGTCAATTAATTTTTCTTAATCAGTATGTCTTTAGTCATGACAATTATTTAGTTATTGAAGGACTGGTGGCCTAATTTTTTACTTGTAAAATAATTTTAACCCTTCCGGGCAAAATCCTAACTTCAACGCTTCAACTCGCAAATACACACAAAAGAGACCAACAAAAGATAACTTAAATCATCACCGAGTAGAAATGCAATTATTGATGCAACTAACTTCTTGGTTGTGACAGTTAACAAATCCTAGATAATTTCAAAGTTTTTTTTTCCTTTAAAAAAGAGTAGAGACGAAGATGACTGACCAGCATTACTGCTTCCACGTTAGTCCTCAACCCATAATTATTATAACTGAAAATTGAAAAAGAAAATCAAAAATTAAATTTACAAAGAAAAGAAAATCATAAGAACACTATATATACTTACATATATATATATATATATGGGAAAGAGAAAGAGAAAGAGAAAGAGAAGAACTTGGATTTCATGCGAAGGAGATGATCGGAAAAGGTTTCGTTCTTGAAAGGGAGGACTGGTTTGGAGCCAAAGTAGTAATTGCTGAGTGGGTAAATGTTTATGACCTGACTTTGACTTTGACCACCGTGATTCCCGCCGTTAATATTCCCGTTACTCAATGGTGTAAACCTTCTTCCATTACCCATCTCCATCTCAATCTCAACCAACCGGACGGAATTCTCACACACACACACACTGTTAGGTGAAACTAGTGGAAAGAGAAATCAAAACCAACAAAGAGGAAGGTGAGAGAGAGAGAGAGAGAATATTGAAGAATTTATAGTGAGAAGAAGAGGGAGGAGTGGAGAGGATAGATAATAACACATGGCGCTTCCAGAGAGTTGGGGAATTCTCACACACACTGTGAAAAGACATCGCACAGGTAGTTGATTTGGTGATATTTTTCTATTTTTTTATTTTTTTTACTATTTGATTTCATAATTTATAAAACAAAGATAGAGAAAGAAATGGTGAGATGAAAAATAAATAAACTTATAAACTAAGTCATTAAATTACATGGGTGCTAAATACAACACCCCAAAGTGCTAAATACAATACTTCCGAAAAAATATTATTTTGCTCATCATTCAATTATTTTTTTAAAAAAGAAAGACCACCTCGGGGTGGCGGTTCTCATGGAAGAAGATCACCTTAGGGTGGTGGTCCTCTAGGTAGAAACCCACATCGGGGTGGCGGTCCTCTAGGAAGAAAGCCACCTCGAGATGGCGGTTCTCATGTCGTTTATAACAAATTCCGTTAAAATTTTACCGATTCCATTAACTTTTTAACGAAAATGTTAACTTTAGGGTATTAAAGTGTAAAACAAATTGACTGAATTATAGATGGAAATGGAGGACCACCTAGTCTGGGTGGTTCTTTGGAAAAGACCGCCTAGTCTAGGTGGTTGTTTGGAATAGGACCGGAGGTGGCGATCTTGTCAATTTTTTTAATTTTTTTTTTCATTTATAACATGGGCAAAACAGTAAATTTGCCCGGGCGTGTTATATTTAGCACATCTCTTAAATTATGCAAGAAGAACATAATTTTTTGTAATTGTACTTATGCTTGATTTGATCTCACTATTTCTTCTCTATCTCTCACAATTTTAAATTAATTATTACAAAATTATGAATACAATACAAATTATTTATCCTAAACATAGTTGACAAATAAAAACATAAGAAAATTGTTTGTATTTTATATTGAAAGAAGTCTACTTATATAATACTCCCTCCGTCACTAAAAAAATAGTGTTTGATGACACAAGTTTGGAATCCTGCCCAATATGGAGGGCATAGGCAAAACAAGACCATTCGAGCAACGAGTTACTCGCCGCGAGCACAGGAACCGGCTAGAGCCATCACCAAGCAATTTCGGGACCACGTCTGGTCGTACCCGAGATCTCAGGCTAGAAATCAGGGATTGGCTCCAATTAAGCTCGGCGGTTACTCTCCCTCAATTAAAAGGATTGACATACCACAGAATCAGCCCACTAATCACTCCGTTCCACTATAAAATCCAAGCAAGTTATTGACTAAAGGTATGTTCACTATTTGCCATGCTAAAACTTAATCAAATTAGCAAACAAGTTCTTACTCTCACACCGGAGTGTTTTAGTAGGGCAAGCCCCTGCATTCACCCAAGCGTGTGTGTTCTTGTCTATTTCAGGCTCTTAGCAAAAGCCCAGATATCCATATATTCAAGGGAATCCCAGAGAGTTCCTGCACGCAACATTTTGTATAACATCAGTTGGTTCTGTTGCCGAGAAACTTTCTATTCTCTTCTCTTAATACTCTCAAATCCTATACATATCCTTTAGAAAAAATGGTTAAGAATGGTGCTAGCCTTTTGGCGGAAAAACCTGCGTTGGAATACTTAGGTGGTGAAAATGCGCCACCATCTCCACAACAACCGAGAAATTGTGCGCCTCTGTAGTCAAATGCTCGGATGACCAAGTCGCAATCCGTGGCTGCGCGAGCCAACTCGGCGCAATCGGGCCATGTGGGGCAGTCCAACATACCGCCGCTCCCTCGAGAAAACGTCGAACTTGAGCTGCGAGATCATCTTAATTAATGCTCAACGAGCCTTGGCAACAGCTCTAAAAGTCACCTCGCTAACCAAGAAAGCTAGGTTGGCTACTCTGACAAACCAGGGTCAATAAGTGAATGTCTGACATTAATTTATAAGGGTTGCTATTTACACCCTCATATTTACTAAGTACACCCCCCTCAATTATTACAAAAATGTCTAAATAAATTTTGACTTAAATGCTCTTATTTCTTTTTCTTTTTTTTAGGTTAAAAAAATCAATTTAATTACTATTTGGCAGACCCCTACCGAACACAGCTAAAGTTGTTCGGTAAGGGGTGTCGAATACCCGGTTATAGGTGTTCGGTCGCACAATGCCGAACGAACTATTTCAAAAAAATAAACAATTAAAAAGGAAGGGGGTGGGCTGCTTTGATCGGGTGTTGGGGGAGGAGGTAGGCTACCTTGACGGTGTTGGGGAGGGGAAGGAGGCGGGCTATGTGGGGGAAGAAGGGGTGTTTGTTCCAAAATAATAATAATAAAAATAAAAAGAGGAAGGGAGTGGGCTGGGTGGGCTGTGGGGGGGGGGAAGGAGGTGGCTGCCTTGACTAGGTTTTGGGTAGAGATGTAAGTGGTTTGGTTTGAGCCAAAACTGCAAACTAAACCATCCCCTAACGGTTCCATATTTTTCAAACCGAATCGAACCGTCACAAACTTCAAGCTGAACCGATCGGTTTGGTTCGGTTCGGTGGTTTGATTATTTAAATATTAAAAAAACAAAACTTTTAAATAGGAAAAAAATACTTTTAACACAAACTAAATAATTAAAAGTACCACTTAAACGTCACTCTTCGAGAGTAATCAAAGTAGAATAATCAACTTTTTCAACCATGTTCTTCTCAATGGATATCATAGCTAGCCCATTCAAGCGTTCTTGAGACATTAAGCTCCGAAGATAGTTTTTTATCAACTTCAACTTTGAAAAACTTCTTTCCCCAGATGCAACTGTAACCGAAAAAATCAACAAGATTCGATAAGTGATTTCCGTGTTTGGAAAACAACCATTATTCTGTTTCAAATAATTCAATACTTGGATAGGTCTTCCTATTTTTGATGAGAAAATATGTTTAACAAACTGCAACTCCTTAAACAAATCATCCTCGTCCACATCAACTTGTCCGTTATGCATCAAAATATTTGAAAGATTTTTACAAGAACTTTTCAAACTTGCATCATCTGTGCACTTCTTCAAATCAAACAAGAAGCCAAAATTTCTTTCGTACTCACAAAATTGCTTGAATCTTTCATTATGTAAGATGAGAGCTTTATCAACAATATACAAGAAGTACTCTAATATGAAACTCACTTGTGAAGAAAACACGGCCTCTTCACTCTAAGACTCATCGAAACGTCTTTTTCTATGAATCTGCCTTCTTTTACGAAAAATCGGCTCAATATCCATTTCTCGAGCAAGTTCTTGTGCTTCTATTAAAGCATCATTGAAACCATGCTCTCTGTATTCACGAAAGCGAGCAATAAGGCCCTTCAATTGATCTATCGCAACATCAATATGCATGTCCTCGATCACTTTGAAAAGTCTTACTCACAATATTGACAGCGTACAGAACCTCGTGTACCAAATCATCGTGCTAACCAAGAACTCAAAGCTCTCAACTTCATGTACGGCTAATGATTCTTCATTAGATGTTTTGGGATCTTCACTAGAACTTGCTAAATCAAACAAAGCATCCCTGTTTTTCAAGGCATTATATTTGATTGATTTAACATTTTCAATGTGGCTCTCCCAACGAGTTTGAGACAAGGGTTTAAGTGTTAGACCATTCACATGCCTTTTCAATATGTCCCACCATTTTGTTGATGATGAGAAAAATGTATAAAGGCGTTAAACCACACCAAAATAACTCCTAGCCTTAGGAGATGAGTTTGTCATATTACACAATGCAAGATTCAAACTATGACAACCACAAGGTGTGTAAAATGCTCTAGGATTGAGCTAAGCAATCTACTTTGTACACCTTTGCGATGCCCTTTCATATTAGCACGTACACCATTATCATAATCCCAATGTTCAATCCTAAAAGAGATAAAGCATTTTTAAGTTCTGAAAAGAGCCTCATTCTCGTTATATCATTAACTTTTATAAATCCTAAAAAACACTTTGCAACTTTAACGGAGAAATCAATGTCATTTACACAACGAATGACTAAAGACATTTGTTCTTCATGACTCACATCAGGTGTACAATCAAGTATAACTGATAAGTATTTTGCCTTTTTTATCTTTTCAATGATTGCACTTTTCACCTCATCAGCAAACAACTGAATCAATTCGTTTTGAATTTTGTGGCTAAGGTAGTGATATTGAATTTTCTTGTTTTGAAAACGCCGTAAGTGCTCTTGCATTACAGGATCAAGCTCTGCAATCATTTCAATCGTACTTAAGAAATTTTCATTTCCTTCCTCATAAACCTTCTCCTTATTTCCCCTAAAGGCCAAATTATTTTTTGCAAGACTTTTAATAAGAGCCATCACTCGTATGAAAACTTGTCTATTGTGTTCTTTCTCTCTCATAATTTGTTCTTGCACACTTATATCAATTGTCTGATTACACCTCAGTCTCGTCTCCAAATGAATCCATTTTTGCATGCAAACTATGTGCTCATTGTTTGACTCATGTTGTTTGAGCCTGCTTCTAACATTGTGCCAATCTCTAAACCCAGTACTAGTCAATTGAAAATCCCCCTCTTTATCCTTGAAAAGCTTACAACAAAAGCAAAACACTTTATCAGAGGATTTTGAATACACAAGCCATTTTCTATCTTGTTTCTCTCCATTGGGCAAGCGACGAGTAAAATGCATATTTGAAAAATGTCGCTTTTTATCTGAATCATCCCTCGGATATTCTGATTCTTTCATTTCAACTTTTATTGACCCTTTTTCCACTAACAAGTCTCTAAGATTATGATCAATTGACTTCCAATTATTTGTATCATAAATGTATAAAGGTTCTCCATGGTTTTCTTAAGTCGGAGGAATGTCACTATTGGCCCCTTCTCCTTCCGGACCTTCCTCATTGTCAACAATATCAACGGGATCATTGGGATTGCATTTATCGCTTTTTCGCACACCAAATTTTCAATAGAACTGGTTTCACCTTCACCCAACTTACTAGAAGTAAAATACTTATTAAGAGAACCACTTAAAGCTTGCGTTAATTGTTCTTGCTTTTGCTTCTTATTCCTTTTTTCATTTCCACAAAGATACTTTTGTGATGATATTTTGTCCACCTATAATAATTCCAACAAATCTTCTATTACCAAACAATTATATACACACAAGTAACAATAGCTCAAACCAAACAAATCCACAAACATCACAATTCACACACAAGTAAATGAGTAACTATAAGTAAAAAAAAAAATTAAATAAAAAAAACACTAATTTCGGATATAAGCTCAAGAATCTCAAAAAACCCAACAATGAACAAGCCAACAAATAATTTAAACAAATTTGATATTACAACTGTTTCAATATAAGCTCGACCAAATCTCCAAATGTTATTTTCCTATACAGATTTATCATTTAAATCAATTATTTAACCTGAATGATGGAGGACCATCAAGCAACACCAATGAGGATCCATTACGCAAGTACAATGAACCATTGAAGATCAAGGATGGGCCAATAACAAGAGCAAGGGCTAAAAGGATGAACCAAGCTTTAGAAAGCCTTATTTTGCAAGTCCAAGCATCGAAGTCAATTGAAGAAGCCAATTTGGTGAATATGATTGTAGTCCAACATGGAGGGAAAGTTCAAGGGCTTAAACGACATTTTTTGGAAGCAAAAGCCTTAAAAAGTCAGCCTATAAGTTCAAGGATGAATTTGGGAGCCTTTTAATACTAAATGGGTGACTTTTGGGGGCCAAAGTACACTTTTCAAAAGAGGGCTTTTAGAAAATCGGGATTCCTTTCATTGGTGTGTTTTCCTATTGCATTCACACTAGGACAGTCAAAAAAAAAAAAACGTGCTCATTGTTTCCTTTTGAGACTTGGACGTTTTTTTTCCTTCCTTTCCCTTACTTTCCTTGTTCCTTGTTTGATTAAGAGAGTTTTATCTTATTTTAAGTATGTAATTGTTTTCCTTTTTAGCTAGGATTCTTATTAGGCAGATTTATTACTTTCCTAGTTAGATTAGTATTGTGTTTCCTAGTAAACTATGTTTTCCTTTTCCTAGTTAGACTAGTATTCTTGATTCTAAGCCTATAAAAGGCGCCTCTTTTCATTGTAATGGTTAGACGTTTTTGCTTAAGAAATATTGAGAGTTCAACTCTTTTTGACAAATTAAGTTTTGTTAGAATCTTGCAAACTTTGGATTGAGTTTGTGTTTACTTTCGTTATAACTTGTGGGTCTCGTTAGGAATCACATCATAACCCTAAATCAAAAGCCCTAATTTTGGATAAAATAAAGAGGAAAGAGAGAGTGTGTTTATTACCGAAAATTCTTTGAAAAACTAGCTTCAATCAACGGCCTCTTTAAGTTGTGCCAAAATCCACATCAAAATCACAAATTTTCGTGTGTGTGTGAGTGCGTGTTGGATGGGAGAGTTTTTTTTTTTCTTTCCTGTGTGTGTAACAGCGTGGTGGCTGTCTAAAGCCTAAAGGGATGAACAACAACTAACAACTTTTCAGTGAGACCCCTCATCCTTGTGTAATTTTCAGTAAGATCCCACAATTTTGGGACCCAAAAAATTACACAAATTTTAGGGGCCCAAGGCATGGGCGTCATTTTCCTTACAGCTGGGCCGGCCCGGCCCTGTATTCATTAACTCATCACATGCTTGATACCTAGATTTGTATGAGAAATTTATACACAAATATTTGTATTCCTATCATTTTCCTTGCTCAAAATTAGCTTGGATAAGTTGTGAGCCACCTTGTGCGTATGTATTCCTTGGCTTGGTTTGTAATTTTGGACTTTCTCTCTTACTTTTTTCTCAATTATCACAAAATTAAAAATAAAAAAATTAAGATTTAAATCAAGCCACCATTTCATATAGGTAAAGACACCCAATGTAACTAACAATTGACATGTAGTCAAGTGGTACTGAGGATCGTTCCTCTAAATTTATAGGAAACGAGTTCAATTCTTGCGGTTGTAGACTTCCAAGTAAAAACAAAAAACAAAAAAAATATATAACTTGTTTAAGATGGACTCTTAATCTAATATACGAATTATGCTCGATTCAAAGTAATGAAACTATCAAACTCATGTAAAACTCTTTCAACTTTGTAAATTAGCATCTAAAGACCGTGTTAAGAACCAGAGTTGCTTGAGTTTGGTAATTTGTAGCCAGTTTGATTTGGCGCTTCGTTGAGATTGACTTCATTTCATAAATGAGTCATATAAATGACTTAGATTAAACAATCAAAGTATTAATTTCATTTCAAGATGATTGGTCAGTTAGTGAAGTTTGATTGAATTATCAAATATAAGTCAGTTTGGTCGTGCGTTTTGGCCAAAACGCAATGATAATGAACTTTCCAAAAATTATAGCGAGGATAAAAATACAAATAGTAAAATATTGGGTGAAAGTGACGGGCTGCCTCAAGAGGACGAGCTGCTCAAAAGGACGAGCTCCCCACTTGGGCGAGCTACTCAAGTGGACGAGCTGCCCCATTACGCTCGGCTGATGACTGTCCATTTTGTGTATTATGCAAAATTATCTCCCAACTATCTCCTAGTACATTACGGAACTATCTCCGAGCACATTACGGAACTATCTCCGAGCATATCACGGAATTATCTCCGATTTACCGATAAATCCAGAGAAAATACACTACTTCTACCCGTAAACTACGGAATTTGATCGTATCAGTTACAGCCCGAAATTAACTAGGGCACCACTACTCTCTTATAAATACTACTATGAGACATAGTACAAGGTACGTGCAACTATACCCTTTTTGCTCCCTCAATTAGCATTATTCTCTCTCTGATATACAGTGCTAATTCTCACACCGGAGGAGCTTTGCAGGGATCCCCTGCGCAGTAACTCTGTTCGTGTTTTCAGGCTAATTACCAGCTATTTCACCCGAGCATTTTCCCATCAAGACCACGGTGGGAAAATCGGCATCATCAGTGGTTCCATTGCCGGAAAATGTTTGAAAGCCCAGATATCCCAAATACAATTCAAACCTCTCAAAAATTCTAATCCAGTGATTATGGCAGGTAACGCAATAACTACTAGCACTGGCAACGATCCCGCTCACCCAACGGTTGAGCAAATGGAAGCGACCAACATAGTGCTAAATCCCGTCGCAGTTGCACCGCCACAAGGTGGCGTACAGCTAGAGGAAACTTTGCACGCCCTGAGGAATCGCAAAGAGCCTGTGTTAGGTCTATGGTGATGTGCTCAGAGTATAGGCTAGAGGGGGGGTGAATAGCCTATACTACATGTTGTTAAAAATTTCATCCTAATTTAATTTTTACGTTGGAAAACATGGATGAAATAGCTAACAAGAATATGTCATCTTCCTAGTTCTAGCAACTCAGCCGATGCTGTTATATCGGACGATGTGGATCGGCAGTTTTGAAGAACAAGTAATAGGAAGATATTGTTATACTTGGCTGATAGACAAGAGTTTGAGCAGCGGAAGAATAAGCAGCTTAAGTATAACAAACAAGATTGAAGTAACTGTAAGTGAATGTGTACAAGTATATCATAACAGTTAACTAAAATCTTGTATTAGATGCATTAATTACTTTCCATAACCAGATTGCACAAGATATGTCAAATATTACAGGAAAGAGAAGTAAAGGCTGAATGTATCAAAATATAATTTATATTAAAATTCAGCAAAGGTTTGCTCAAAGACAAACATGCTTAGTACATCAACCTAGACTCTCGAACCTAGCAATCTCCCCGGGGGTAGAAGGAAAGTCAATTAGGATGCCGGGAAGACTCATTACTAGAACTCTAACCTTAGCAGTTCCTAATCCCCTAGGAAGGTGGACAAGAAAAGTGCTAGTGTTAGAGTGGTGTGAGAAGAGAATATTAGGCGTTGTTCAAATAGCTGGTATTTGAACAACTGAGTGCTAAGCACTCGGCCAAATGTGATGACAATTTATTGCACAATCGACAGCACTTATAATGTAGTATAAGTCTGCCGATATGAATGCAAGATGGATTATTAAGTTCTGGCTCTTCATCGGACATCTTCAAGCTTGGACTGTCTTCAACGAATCTCTGAATGCTTGGTCTCTTGCTGAAGATTTGAAGTGCAGCAACTGAAGAGACTGAGTCTTTCGAAGGAAGAAAGAACTCAAATCAAAAACTGAGTTTTTGATCAAGCAAAACTTCTCAGCCTTTGGAATTTCTGTTTATCTCTCTTACACAAAGTGTTTGTTCTTACACTTGTGTTTTTCTCACTCCTATGTGGTTTCAAAAATGAAAGAATGAAGAACAATACCACAACCTCTCAGAGATATTGCACAAGTTCAGGCTCTCTCTTCAGCACTTTGGAGATGATAATGAGAGTCTTCTTATATAGGCTTGGAGAAGATGATTTAGTCGTTGGAGTTTTGAAAATCTTCCCGTTGGAAATCTGAATAATTTAATGCATCAGAGCGCATTGTTGAATCTGTTGGGCAAGGACCTTCTGTTTAAGCTTTTGCCTTGAACTTGACCCGTGTGTCAGGCTGACAGATTTGGACATATCATGCTTTGCCTGAATAGTTGCGCACTGTGTTTGGCCTTTTATGGGATGAAGCCTTGAAGACTGAGACCAGTACACAAAAGAGGAAATGTCTTCTGAGTAATAGTGAAGGCGCAGACATCGATGCGTATCTTGAGCTTGTCAGAAAGATCTTGTAACTGATCTATTTTGACTTGTAGCGTTATGAGTAACGACCGATGTTCCTCTTGGATAATCAGCTTCTCTGCAGTTGTTCTGATGAAGATCTTGGCCGATACTGAGGTCTGCCGATGTGAAACTGCTGATGTAGAGGTTGCTGATGAGACATGGCTGGAAGGAATGTCTGCTGGATGATCAGCTTCTCTGCAGTTAGTTCTGATGAAGATCTTGGCTGATACTGATGTAAAACTGCTGATGAGACATTGCCGATGAACATCTCTATTGGCGCATGAAGAGCTAATCCATATGAGAGTTGTCATCACTTTGGTAGGACAAAGACTAGGATATGTACAGAGACTTCCTAGTCTAATGACCTATGCATTGTTTCAACAAGCTGCCACACTAACCGGTACGCAGCCCTTTTAGCCACTTGTGAAACATGCGTTGTAATAGGAACAAGCAAATCACTGTGTTGGAATATGCATACATATATATCAGCTGATTTACAGGCGTATTCCTAACAGCCTGCAACTAAAAAACCCGCTAAGGGCAAGGGTGCCCGGACCAGTAAGAAAGCAGTAGAGCCACAAGCGGGGGCTAGTGACCGCGATCTGTTAGATACGCGTCGGGCGACCACTGGTACATCCATGCCCCCGGAGGTTGATCCGATCGTTCAGGCAGAAGCACTTAAGGCGCAGACGGCCGCGCTGGTCCAGATAATGTTGAACAACCAGCTCTTGCGGTCCATGGTTCAAGCTGAGGTACCTATTCCGTCCGCACTATTGGGTTCACAGACACCCACGCCCCAGCCTACTAAGGTGGTACCAATTACTATAATAGGATCCCGGGGACTTAGGAGACAACCTGAGGGAGGACGCTCAGGTATGGGGACTAGTCGTTCCGAACGGAGAACAATGGAAGGAAGCAAAACCAGACAGATTCGGGATGATGAGCGTATGGCCAGGCATATGGGCAAGCAGGCACCTTCTCAGAGCAGAGTTAGTGTCCGGCATAGAATTCACGACCCAAGAGGTCGCATGAATGAAGCAGCGGGGAAAACCGCATGGGAAAGAAGTTGCGAGGGGGAGTCTGATCCAAGACCTCACAAAATATAAAACGATCATGTCCACAGACAAACGCAATCGAGGCGATCAAAATCTCCTCGAAGCCGACCTACAATGTCACGTGGTTATTCCCTGAAGAGGGGCAGGTCGGCAAGTCCGAGACGGGGGAGATCCCTTGAGAGGAAGCCGTCAAAAATTCAGGCGGCCAGCAGGCCTGCCCAGGATGAAGTCCAGGATCTGAGAAAATGTTTGGAGGCCATTGAGACTGAGAAGGCCAAAATAACACCCATTGGTACCCAATTTAAGCCGTTTGCACGCTGGATCCGTGATTTCCCACCTGACCCGACTATAACATATCCCGCCTTTAATGGATATGAGGGGAAGACCAGTGCACGCGACCATCTTAACCACGTTGAGATGAAGCTTGCTCTGCTCACTACGGACGACACAATCATCTGCAAGGCTTTTGTAGGTACTCTACAGGGTAAAGCTGCTACATGGTTCGCCAACCTACCTGAAGGGTCAATTAAGAGTTGGCCAAATTTACAGAAGGTGTTTATGGGAGAATTTGGAACAACAGCGCATTATCAAAGGCAAGAGGCGAGCTAAGCAATGTGAAGCAGAAGCCCGGGGAATCCGTCATAACATTTGTGAAGCGGTTCAAGGGTGTCCTGGACCAAATTAAATAATATTTCTGATCATGAAGTTTTGACATGTTTTGAAGGAGGCTTAGCGCCCAATAATCTAAAAATGGAATTCTTTACTCGCCCGCCTGCGATCAGGGCAGAGCTATATCAGTTAGCCCAAATGATAGGTAGCGCCGAGGCACCGGTGGAAAATGAGAAAAAGAAGGAAGAAATGGACAACGCGGGATACAAAGAGAGTGATCACGGAGAATGATTCAGCTGAGCTTGATAGCAAAAATAGTCTCATTCAACTTATTATATACTTGGGAAAATTTTATTATCAATAAAACGTGCTTTTTAATGTGTGTATCCTTTGAACATTTTAATAAGCACTGTTGATAAAACACGAAGAATCACACGGGCAAAAAGTTGAAATCGACAACAAAAAAGGCTTAAGGATAAGACCCTTAACGGTCACCCACAAAAAAAAAAATTCAAGCCAATAGGTAAGAAAAAAAAAGGCTAAGGATAAGACCTTTGACGGGCACCCACGATGTCAAAAAAGTCAAAAGAAAAAAAATTAAGGATAAGACCTTTGACGGGCACCCACAAAAAAAAATTCAAGCCAATAGGCAAGAAAAAAAGTTAATGATAAGACCTTTGACGGGCACCCACCAAAAATTTAAGCCAATAGGCAAGAAAAAAAAAAGCTAAGGATAAGACCCTTGACGGGCACCCACGATGCCAAAATAGTCAAGCTAATAGGCATGACAAAAAACTAAAGATAAGACCCTTGATGGACACCAGAAAAAAAATAAAATAAAATAAATAAGAGTAACAAGTACCTTCTTCGTCAAATGGTGGGCCACATTTGACAAAGAACAACCAATGCATCACGTGAATAAGGCTTCCAAGGAAAGAGATTGAAAGGCTAAAATGCTGATAAAGTTGATAGCATCAATGACTTGTCCCATCAATTAGATTTGAGATTGCAAATGCCGAGCTGCTCATTAAAATGACGAGCTTCTTGAGAATTCAAATACCGAGCAACATTGCCAAGTTGTCCACAAAAAATGAAAGGTCGAGCTGTATTTGGCGAGCTGCTTTAAAAAAAAATGTCGAGCTGCTCCCTGTTGAAGCATCGAGCTGCTTTAGAAGAAAAAAAAAAAGAGGTCGAGCTGCTTTAAAATGTTGGATAAAGTTGTCATTAATGGACTTATCCCATCAATTACATTTGTGATTCCCAAAGCAATACCAGTGCAAAGTCGAGCTATACCATAGTGCCGAGTTGCTCCTTATACCGAGCTGTATAAAAAAATACGGCCACGTCCCAAAAATTTTAAATTGCAAATGCCAAGCTGCTTCTTATTAAAAGGCTGGGCTACTTTATTGATATTAAAAATGTCAGATTTGTGTCGCAAAAATCGAAGGTGGGTTTAATTAAGAGCCTAAAGTATACTCTTTGGTCCGAGCAAGCTTACACAACAAAGAGTAGGGGACTACTGAACTTTCCAAAAATTATAGCGAGGATAAAAATGACAAATAGTAAAATATTGGGTGAAAGTGACGAGCTGCTCAAAAGGACGAGCTCCCCACTTGGGCGAGCTACTCAAGTGGGCGAGCTGCCCCATTACGCCCGGCTAATGGCTGTCCACTTTGTGTATTATGCGAAATTATCTCCCAACTATCTCCTAGTACATTGCGGAACTATCTCCGAGCACATTACAGAACTATCTCCGAGCATATCACGAAATTATCTCCGATTTACCGATAAATCCAAAGAAAATACACTACTTCTACGCGTAAACTACGGGATTTGATCGTATCAGTTACAGCCCGAAACTAACTAGGGCACCACTACTCTCTTATAAATACTACTATGAGACATAGTACAAGAATTAGCATTATTCTCTCTCCGATATACAGTGCTAATTCTCACACCGGAGGAGTTTTGCAGGGATCCCCTGCACAGTAACTCTGTTCTTGTTTTCATGCTAATTACCAGCTATTTCACCGGAGCATTTTCCCATCAAGACCACGGTGCAAAAATTGGCATCATCAGATAAAATGCAGCGCATTTGCAAAAATTGTGTTTCAATGTTGCGGCAGAAAAAACTATGTTTTCAAAACGCAGCTGCGTTTTAAAACGCTAGAATTCTCAGCTTTTTCCCAAAACGCAGGTTTTAAAACGTTTATAGGAAAAAAAGCTACGTTTTGAACCGATATCTCAAACGCATTTATAAAAAAAAAAAATGAGTTTTAAAAACGCAGCATTTTTAAAAAGCTCCGTTTAGAAAACGTTTCACAAAACAGACTCATATTATTCGACTTGTAAGAGTCTAGACCGTATCTCAATTCTTGTGTGATTGATCATCTTCTCATATCAGTTGCTAATCATCACTTTAGTAAGCTATTACCTCGACCCCAACAATTTAAAAGCTTTTATATGGACGCAATTTACAGTGGCGAAGGGACTTGAGAACCGACAAGTAAGTGTAGCTTAGGTGGTAAGATGCTTCACCTACAATCGATAGGTCATGAGTTCGAGTCATCAAGGGGTAAGTGGTTGGGTTCGAGTCACCAAGGAATAAGTGGAGAATCACTGTTGATTCCAATTTTTTTTTTTAAAAAAAAAGGAACTTGAGGCTAGAAGGGGCCATTGAGACTTTTTTTTTGAAAAGATAGTACTATGGGCTCCACTAGAATTTTTAAGTCAATATATATGGCAGGCTTCTTTCCTTCATTATATTTTCTCTTGCCTTAATTATTATCTTGTTTAGCCCAGTACACAGATTAAGAAAAAATAATTAATTTAATTATTAAAATTAATATAATGTGTAATTTTTTAATGTCTATATGTATATGACCCATAATTAAAATAGTGAAAAAAGTAATGGTAAAATGGTAAAAGTAATGTCCTAAAAAGAAAATTTTTTAAACAAGATAATTATTTTAGAACGGATAAAAAAAAGATAATAATTTAAGGACGGATGGAGTAATTAGTTATTAAGGTAATAGTGTTGGTTATTATTTTATTATTAAAGTAATAGTATTATTTTATTTTTAGTCTAACATTATCAATCAATTATATAAAAGGAATAGGAAAGGTCAATTCTAGTCTAATTAAAAGTCTTTATGAACACAAATAATTAATGACCCCAATTCGTCAATTACTCTCCTTCCGTCCGTGACATCCGTCTTTCGTCTCCGGTAATGTTCATCGAGAGTCATCGTTCTATCCTCTGTCCTCTATGAGTCTTTGATTTTAATTTTTGAAAGTTCTTTGAAAGATGGGATAATGACTTTACAAGTCCCTCGACTATGACCGATTCCACCATTAGTCCCTTAACAAAATTTCGTGCAGTTTTTGTTCCTATCACTTCAAATTTGCACGCTAGAAGTCCTTTTGATGGATGCAGTTAAAAATTTTTCATTAACTCTGCCATGTACAAGTCACATTGACTTTTTCTTAGGCATTAATGGAATTTTACCTGCCCTTCTTCTTCCCCCACCCCTCTCCCTCTCTCTCTACCTCCCATGTGCATTTGAGGATTTTCAACCTCTCTACTAATACTAATGCGGCTACAATTTACAATCACAAGCCCTAATTGTAGCAAGAACATATGGTCCAGTCCAATTTACTGGAGAGTCTAGTTCAACGTGCGCCTGAGCTAGATCAGGTTTTGGTATGGATCTAGGTTGAATTTAGTTGGTGTTGGATCTGGATCTTGTAGGAGCTAGATTTGGGTCAAAAAGATTTCCAAACAAAACCCTCTTTGTCCACTGATCTTGTCATATACTTCATCTCTTTTCTTCATTCTCAATTTCAGAAGTTTGGGGAATGATTTGAAACTTGTTGATCTCTGCAATTTCACAACAGAAACTGACAGTAACCCTTAAAAAATTATCAAAAAAATGTTCAAAAATTGACAATGGAAAGTTCAATTTACCTTTTCTCTGGGTTTGGGACTAATGAAGATGAAGTGGGATTCAGAGAAGAGGGAGATGGGTTCGGGGCGGGTGGATGGGTCGGAGGCAGACCAGATGGAGCGGAGGGATTTGTAAGGAACGAAGGGAGGTTGAAGAGACAGGAGGGATGAAGCAAGTTGTTTGGGTTTCGGATAAGATTAGGCCACGGGCGTCGCTAACAGCGGCAGTGGTGGTTGTAGTGGCGGGATATGAAGAATGTTGGTTCTTAGTCATTGTGATTACGGGATCCGGGATGGCCGGGTTTGGGGCGAAATGAAAGTCTGTTGAATGAGAAGCCTGGATCGGGGGTTTCGAAGAGAATTTGGTTTTAACGATTTTCGTAATCCAGACTTTTGCTCTCAAACTGCCAACATAACACAACTAGGAAAGTATGTGTTTTTTGGGATTGGGGTTTGAAGAAGAGGAAAAAGATAATAAGGAAAACTTCATTTTTGCCCTTGGTTAAACGCATGTGGGAAGCACTTGGGCAACCTAACCACAAATCACTAACAACATCCATCAAAAGGACTTTTGGTGCGAAAATTTGAAGGGGTAGGGACGAAAACTGCACAAAATTTTATTGAGGGACTAATGGTGAAATCAGCCATAGTCGAGAAACTTTGTAAAGTAATTATTCCTTGGAAGATTTGTTCAAGAATTTCAGGTAATCACTATTCACTACTTAAAAAGTTAAAATAGTGTTATAAATTATTTATTTGTGTTTTCTTGTTATTATTTTAGTAGACGATCGAAAAAACTAAAAACTCAATCAAAGTAATTTGATCACGCCAAGAAAGATTGTGTGAGTCGTGTCTGGTCCACGTGTGTAGTCTAGGTAGGATTCCGGCTTACGTTGCAGGGATTGTCCTTGAAGTACAAACTGCTTGAAACCTATGATCAACAAAGAACACCGTAAGGGGTGCTGGGTTGTCCCAGCGATAACCCTCAGGCATGAGAATTAGCAATACGTCGTGCGAGAGGTAAAGCTAAGAAAGTATGTAAGCAAGTAGTTTGCATGTGTGTGTACCTTATGAGGCCTGTTGAGGGTGTTATTTATAGAGATAGGAACCATAATCCTGGTTGGATTCAGAGTAGGGGTGATATGATCCCCATGTCTTTCGGAATAAGTTTCCTCATATGCTTAGGACTGATATGTAAAAGAATTATAACAGGATTCTTCCCAGCGTGATGTGACTCCGTATAGGACACTGCTGTGCCGAGTTGAAGGGACTATGCCGAGGTCGGCCTGGATGCTTCCAGGTCGCTCTATGTAGTCGAGGTCAGCCTAGCATGCGCCAAGTCGCTCGATGCCATCAAGGTCGGCCTGGCATACACCAGGTCGCTTGATGTTAGTGAGGTCGACCTGGGATGTCCCCAGGTCGCACTGTGGGTCCCTGTGTCAACGTGCTGAGAGAGTATACTGATAAGGTGGGTGACCTGTCGTATAGTAATTTCCAGGTCGTCATGTTCGAGGTGGGTGTATGTCACCTTGACGCTTGCCCAGCTGGAGCCTATGAAGCCGCAATGTCTGCCACGTGTCCAGCTGAAGGCTGAGGTCATTCATAATTGTTCTCTTGAACTATTTGAGTCAGATTTCAAAGGCTTCCGCTTCAACTGTAAGATAAGTAATTTATGTTACATAATGCTCTATTATTTTTTTTTCAATTTACTATATTTTAATGAATTTTTAGATAATGTGTCATGAATCGAGATTGTAATTTACTCAATTTGTCTAATTCTTAGTAATTGTGTTTATGAGAAATTTCAAATTTGAATATAGTTAAAACTAAGCTTTGGAACAAAATGGGGGATGATTTTCTTTCAGACTCACTGATGTTGTATATTGAGAGAGAAATAGTCGAATTATTGAGCATGTAGTCAATTATTGATGAATTTCGTGATATGAAAGAACGTCATGCACTTCTTTGATGAGTTCTATGTCTCTAAAAATTAGTTCTCCCGTATATTTTGGTACTTTTTGTCAAAGACTAAATTGTAACAAATAATAAATTTGAAATTATATTTTTGTCGAAACAAATTTTAATTTTTTAAATTAAAGTTGCCTTTGAAAAAGTAGATTAATGATTTTTATATCTTAAATGTATAAGTTCACTTTTTAAGAGTATATACAGCCCCTGTAGAGATAAAATCATGGCTTCGTCACTGGACACAATTCAACCACATGTAACGACCAACTTTCTATATTTGAAATAATAATTAAAATAATTAAACATCATTTTAATTAACAAAATTCTAAGTACTTTATATATCAAAATTTGAACTTGGCACTAAAATTAAAATCCCAACAAAAATTAAGATAGTATTGCAGTAGAATAAAAATGATCGCCGGCGGGAAAACGGCAATGTGGACAGACCACAGAATAAAGTCCAAACTTCCCATAATTAATTAAAGATACTCATTATCACAAGTTTTTGATTGATCCAAATAAGAAACCCCAAAAGGATACTCACAAATTCCAAAATTTTGCATTAAAGAGCAAGGGTCTAAATAGGTAATTGACGATTCTGTGCTGCTTACCTCACTATATTTGTTAACACACAAAAAAGATGGAAAAGCAAAAGGAAAAAAGAAAATTTTATTGTATTTACAGATTTGGTTTATAAATACTGGAAATTGCTGGCCGGTCTCCTTTTCAAAAAGTTTAACCTCTAAAGTCCACCTTTTTTTTCTTAAGTGGAAAAAGGCATTTTGATAATTTTCTTCCTAAAATGTCCCTATGCAATATGAACACTCTTTTATTTTAGAGATTCATTAAAAAAAAAAATACACACACACAAACATAAAAAATATTTAGTTACATCAAAAATACTGAAAACTTGTAAACGATGTCATGTTGTTAATATAGTCTTTCCTCATGTTTGGGAATCAATTTTAATGCCTAAAACACGAATTTGATCACAATTTGATCAAATTCGAATTTTCTGAGTTCATCCCATTTTTCCTTGTTCTTGGGTTGTTTTGGCCACTTTAATCTATGTTTTAAGCTTTGAATTTGTTTAAAATCAATCTCATATTATTATCCTAACTTAGTACTATATTTGTGCACAATTTTTCTACCAAAAAATACTATTTTCGAGATTCAAATCGAGCTTGGCAGTGTGCTATCCAAAAATAGAGTGAGATGTTCTTGGACTGATTTTGGAACTTTAATTAATGATTTGAGTTTTAATTCACCAATCGCAGTATGTTGGGCAACGGCGGCTTGATTGCTCATCGCGATGCCTTGGTTTGCTCATCGCGATGCCTTGGTTACTCATCACGATGCCTGTGTTGCTCATCGCGATGCCTTGGTTGCTCATCGCGATGCCTTGGTTACTCATCGCGGTGCATGTGTTGCTCATCGCGATGCCTTGAAAAATCAAGCCCCCTCCAGCAGTTGAAATCCAAACGGTGCCTTGGTTGCTCATCGCGATGCCTTGGTTACTCATCGCGATGCCTGTGTTGCTCATCGCGATGCCTTTGTTGCTCACCGCGATGCCTTGGTTGCTCATCAAGATGATTAACCCACGCGATGCCTTGAGTTACTAATGCGCCCGTTTTTTTCTTTCATTAATGGCATAATCGTCTTTTCGCCCCAAAAATACCTTTTTCAGGTCTTAAAAAAAGATTACTGGACTGTAGCGATTACAAATGTTTAAAAAAGGACCGGCCCGTAATTCACCCTTATAAATATGATAGCATTTATATTCCGAGCCCGATTATAGTTCATTATGTATGGCCCATTAAGGACCTGAGTCATCTAGGCCGATCAAAAAGTCTATAGATAATGATGGTGTCTAGTAGTAGTAGGTGACGATAAACGCATTTTTTTCCCATGGAATCGGGGTATTATTTTTGGAGTGACGCTATTAACACCCCATAAGCTATTAATACACCCTAAAAAATAAATTATAAAAATGTTATTGTTTTAAAAGACATAAATACTCTTTTTCCACTAAATACACCCACAACTATATTATGACACTCACTAAACCTCTAAATACACCTCCAAATAATTGTTCAATACACCCTCCTCGATAATACGCTATAACAATTAAGAGAGAAGTGATCTTCCGCCAGTTTTGCTGCCAGGGTTATTTCAAAACTTCTCCAACTTCTATTGTTTCAAAACCCTCAAGTTTCAATTGAGAGAGAAGTGATCTTCCATTGTTTCAAAACTTCTCCAACTTCTACCAACTCATACCAAATTTCCAAAACCAAACCCTCAAGTTTCAACATCGATATTGTAACAAAAATCAGGCATGGAGTCAAAAGAAGTGAAGTAGAACACTCATGTAAGTATCTCTACCGTTCTTTTGCTTAAAATTCAATTTTTTCATGCACTCACATACATCCCTGGGTTGGGATATGTTCGAGACTGGTCAATGGAACACCACAGTGGTGTTCGGTGATCACCAGATGAACTTACCTGTGGTGTTCAGCTTATGATTACCGAACAACACTGCTATATTCCATAAGTGATTACTGAACACCACTGTGATGTTCCATCAATAGTCACCGAACACCACTATGGTGTTCCATTAGTGGTTACCAAACACCACTATGATGTTCCATCAGTGTCATCCGAATAGAAACTTTTCACCTTCTTTGTTATTGAATTTTATTTATTTGTTGTTAACAGGATTCAAACACGTTGTCTAGGGAGGCTAGTGTTACTTCCCATTCAAAACGAGATTGAAGAACCCGTTTAAGATATTGTTATGGATTACACATATGTGTTCACGACGTATGTGTTATTTATATCTTGTGATACATTGTTTGATTGGATGCGTGCTACGGGAAAGGAGTATGGAATGGTGATAGTAATTCGTACGTCAGATAGTGGGTCGTCTAAGAAAAGAGCTCGGTTACTTTTGGCGTGTGAACGTAGTAGAAAATACCGTGAATTTAAGAAGGTTGAAAAGTTGTCTGAACTAAATAATGAAGAGGCATCTGTTGAAAAGGACGTTGTGAGTAAACCACAGAGGAAAAGAAAAACTAGAACCTTTCATTATATTCAGGTACACACCATATCAAATTTACTTAGATCTAAAACATCGATAGATCAAATTTGTCATTTTCTAAGTAATGATATGAACCTTTCAAATCACCACCAATTTGACAAAATTAAACCATCCAACGATCTTAACACTAAAATTTGTAAGAATATCAAAAACTCAAGCTCGTGATGTTATTTACCAAAATAATAATAATAATGATAAATAAAACGTGAGAAGAGAGACAAAGAGGGAGAATATCCGAACAAGAGGGATGTAGGTGCTACATAACCAAACCTCAAGAGTGGTAGGTGTTACAGTAAAAATATTACCCAATAAAAGACAACCTGAGAGAGGGAGAGAGAGAGAGTCAATTCAGCTCTGCATAGTTGATAAATGCTGAAAATTGAAGCGTTGATCGCTCCCTTCTTAATCAACTACTGGTAGTTCGGACCTTTCCTTTGTTTGTTTCATTTCTCTCTCTATATTTCTAAACTTTTGATCTGCAACTTGAAGCCAAAAAGGAATTTCGTTCCTTCTATTCCTACTCTTCAAAGGCGTTTTCGTTTTCTGGGTTAGTTTCTTTTAGACGATTTTTACTTTAATTTTTGGTTATTCTTGAGTTTTGGTTTAAGCCAATGTTTAGTTTGATTGATAATTTGATACTTATTTTCTTTTTGTTTGACTTTCTTGTAATCTGCTCAACATGTTTTCTGAGTTCTGGTGGGACTTGGATTGAATTGAACTCACTCCGTTATTGTGATTATTGATTGGTATTTTTACTATGTGATAAATTGATGGATTAGTATGAGCTATGAGGAGCGTTTGGGGGTGTAGAATTTTAGCCATGAGATTGGAATTCGAGTCCATGTAATTCAGATAATTTTGTTACAAGTTCAAGTCCAGGCACAGAAATTGATGTTGTTCAGATTTTAAGCTACTTCTGGTCCAATTTTAATTTTCAGGCATAAATTCTGTGTTCCCAAACATAAAATTAATGGATTTTGAAGGGAATCGCTATTAGCACTCCAAATTTCAACTTCAACTTCAACTGCAGCATTCAATGGATCCTTTATTTCACTTGTACCAAATGCTTCACATACTGTTCTTTTGAGTGCCACAGCTAAAAATGGATGGCGATTCGCCGATTCCCGGTTATGAATGCATGAAAATTGAAAAATCATTTGAAGCATATAACATGTTTGTGTTTATGGTATATATGTAAAGAATATAAGTGATTTAGAACATGTCTGTTTATGGTATATTTGTAAAGAATACAATAATCAATAGAACTGCAGGGTCTTTAACCAGGGTTTATGTGTTAATTGACCTTTGGTGGAACAAATTCTATCTTGAGTAATCATGAGGAGAAAATATCTGACGATAAGGTGTTTGTTAATTTGATTAGTACCAGGAGGGAAAATGAAAGAAAAACGAATTTGTAACCTTAAATACTTGAAGTAACTCGACCAACATTGTATTTTCTATTTCACAATCAAAATTTTTAGCAACATTTTCTTTGTCGTAACAGTAAAAAACAATAGAGGAACTCATTCCCCTTCCTCGTGTGGTTTTCTAGGCTTCTGTTTGTTGTCTAGGTTGGTGTAAATCTTTAAATCTATAAATAAAATTTCTATTTCAATCAAAAGAAAAAAAATAAAACCAATCAATTGCATTTGTAAGAACTATTGAGTTTAGGAAAAGAGGGAAGCTCCCTGGAGGCGAATTATTAGTTACCACTTGTTGATGCTTCTTTTTCTTATCGCCCTCTCTTTGAATCCTTCAGTGTCGCATATTTATGCCTTGACACTGTCAGCCCCAATTTCAAATGAAGGTGGAGGGTTTCTTTTGGCAGCGCGACAACCACTCTCAAAACTTTTTCAGATCCCTTGTGAACATAATTCCTACCCCTCAAGTAGTCAGTACAAGCTGACTCAAGTTGGTCATTCTTTGTATGTTTATGTTCAGAAGTTGTCATCTTTGCCTTGATTTTTGAGTGTACAGTCTTAATTCGGAGTTTCAAACCAAAGAAGAAATTAGCAAAAAGGCACTTGAGGATATTGTTAGCAAATGGTAACTGATGTTTTAAATTTTTTTGTTTCACATGTTCTCTTGTTCTTATTTTCTGGGGATGTACCTAAAGACAGTGATTAAACTTCCCGCAGTCCTTAATTTTGCTTTAACTCATTCAGTATTATTCTTCTTAAAAAGGAGATTAATTTTATGTCCTTTTGAAAAGACAGCTAGACTTTACTGATCATTGATCTGTGTGCACTTGTACTACTTGAAATGCTTTCTTCACATCTGGTTAGTAGCAACAAATTGTGTTTGTTATATTTGAGTCGCGAAATCTTGGAAAGTGGTTGAGTTATTGATCATGTGATACAGGGAGTTGGAATAGTGGCAGCGAATTCCACGACGCCAATTTGCGGACAACTTAAGTTGTAAACTATTACCCATGGATCAGAGTAATCTTCTCCACTGCATGTACTTCATTTTTCAAACTAGCTTTGTCCCTTGACTGGAACCATCAATTTACAATGGTCTATTGTATGTTTTCTTTGTGTTTATTCTTCTTCTTTCTTATAGTTTTTCATGTGTTTATTTAGTTTTTAGGCCAAATTACTATTCCCCCAAAAGTATTCACCAAATCCCAGTTTGCTATCCATTGTCCATTTTGTCCCATTACCGTATCCAATGTTGCCATTTGTTCCATTTTCACCCCTAGCCATGACGGGCGTTAAGAAAATTAACGGAAGTTGACATCTACATGTCATGTGAGGGTTATTTTGGTCATTTTGATCCAGGGTGCTGAGATTTGGTGCATTTTTTTAATTCGTTAATGCAATTTTAGTGTAAAATTAAAATGAAACTCCAAATCAATAAATGTATTATTAGTATTTAAAATAGGTGTTTAATAAAATTTTAAGAGAAATTAAAACAAATTAAAATAAAAATTGTTTCTCATTTGATATGTAAGATATTTTTAAATTATAAATGTTTAAAAAAAAATTAAAACAGATTAAAATAAAAAAAGTTCATTCATGCATTTTGTCAAACACTTGGGGTGCATCATTTTTAAACTCACTTTCAATATACATTTTGTTTATTCAAGCAACCCAACAATTGATTTCAAGTAAATACCTAACAATAGAATCTTCCAATAGACCCTACGTCCTTTGATCAGGATGCCAGGCTTGCTGTCTCGGATCGAAGAAATTGGATGAGTATTTAGAGTGGGGAAAACTCATTCAGGTTCAAGTCCACGATTTGACCTTCGATTTTGGGTAGGCCCTGGACTTGGAGTAGCTTTCTTTAGGTCTTAAGCTGCGTAAGTTGCTTTTCTCTCAATCTACTAGTGCATAAATCTGGTAAGATGGGTTGAAAGAGAGAAATAGTGTAATTTAGGAGCTCAGAGGGCGTATATTCCTTTCTTCCTCGTATTCAAAAGCCCTATGCCTGAACCTGAATGTGAATGGCGAATGCTAAGAATGGACTCGCCAACGCGCCGGAGATCGGGTATTTGAGCTCAAAGAGAGCATGCCTAGCAGGAAGTAGTCGTCACAGCTCTAGGATGATCCTAGCCTCCTCGTGGTGGGAAAGGCGAGGTCCAAAAAGAGAGAGAATCTTTCAAGATTCATCAACGGAAATCCTATTTAAGAAAGCTTTATTTAAGAAATAATGCACCAAATATCACTATTAAAGGGCAATTTAGTAACTTTCAAATATTACTTATCATGTGCAAAGCTTCCGTTAATTTTCTTAACGCCCGTCACGGCTAGGGGTGAAACTGGAACTAATGGCAACATTGGATACGGTAATGGGACAAAATGGACTATGAGTAGCAAACTGGAATTTGGTGGATACTTTGGGGGGAAAATAGTAATTTGGCCTAGTTTTTACTATTTTTGGAACCTTAATATTATAAGCTAGAAGTGGCTGGTGAACATATATATTTAGCCAGAAAGGTTTCGTAATTCATGAATTTTTTCTAGCCAATGCCATAAGTTGCAAGGGTATGAAGTGACATTTGTACATGCAAAGATAAATCCCAATTTCATCTATTTTCAAAAATCATGCACTGGAATTATGAGAAAGAAAATAAAAAGAACAAAGGCCGCAGCGTCCTTATGAACTATGAATTGGGACTTTCTGCTTTCACAGATGCTGCACTTGAGGAGGGGAAAGGTTTAAGAAGTGGCCTTGAATTGGTGAAACCAGTTTCAGATAAGCATCTCGATCTTTTGAGGCCATCAGCTCGATATTGTTCTATGTTTAAAGGTGTGATCCTGTTTTATACAGTAATTGCTTAAATCAGTAGTTGTGAGTAGTTACAGTTTGCAATGTAAATGTACCTTTTCCGGTAGTTCTATATTTTACATAATTTGTCAAATTACTTGTTCTCGTTCAACTGTCTCTAGTAATTTGTTTATGGGATGCCACTGGCCAACTCCATCTTAATTAATGGCGTTGGCTGTGTCTCCACTCGAGTTCTCTATTATCTCCACAATGGTTACGGCTTTGGGATTTGAACCTAAAGTCCTTGGTGTTTTTCTTCAGTCTTTTGTCTTTTGATTTGGAAAACCTGCCATAATCACTCACCCTTGAACTCACTCACCCTTGAACATAAGCCTTGTATTTACGTTGATTTGGTCAAATTTGATTGCTTCTGTTATTTCAGCTGTTTATTTATTTTTTTTATTTTTTTAATTTTAACTTCTCACTGAACTTACAATTAACCATTTGAAGCTTGCAGACCCTTCTATGTACTCCCTCAATTCCACTCAAAGAGTCTTGTTAAGAAATTTAAGCTTTTTTTTTTTTACTAAAAGGTTGGAGGGGACATAGACCTTACCCCAACCTTTATTATTATTTAATGCCTTGAAAGGCTACAATGACTCTATGATGCCTTTTGGTGTGGCTAGAACAAATTGATTAAACACCCGACCTCTTCGCGTACCAGGGTGGCTATGGTGTAGGGCTTGAACAATCAACCTCTCTGTTAAGAGAAGTGAGCAGTACTAAATGGGACTTTGGTAAGGCTTGAACAACAACGGTGTCTCTGGCGAGGCTTGAACACCCGACAATTTTAGTACCAGGGTGTCGTCTCTGGGGAGACTTGAACACTCAACCTCTCTTAGTACCAGGGTATCGTCTCTGGGGAGACTTGAACACTCAACCTCACCGTTAAGAGAAGTGAGCGGTACCAGTTGAGCTAGAGCTCATTGGTTGTTAAGAAATTTAAGCCAAGAGTTTCATGAGTTTTCAAATGTACCCTTGATACATTAAACTTAATAGTAGAAAACCTATTTACATTAAGATTATTCATCTTTGAACTTGGGTCAGCTACGTGAATCATTTTTCACCATTATATTTTACTCAAAGTAAGGTCATCACTCTAAGCTCACTCCCTCGTACCCTTCTTAAGTGAAATTTAGGGTATTTATGAAAACTTGTTTTATCATTGACAAGTTTGACTATCAAAAGCGGACTCTTTGAGTGGAATAGAGGGAGTATGAGTTTATTTGCTTGATGGTAAGTTTTATCTCAACCCTGGTGGGACTTTGGTTCTACCTTTGATGTGTTATGATGGTATTTTTTTTTCCTTGTGTTATGATGGTATACCTTTTGATTTTAATCATTATACTCTTCGGAGTATTTTTGTTGTACCATTCTCAATTATCATAGATGACTAATTGATTACGTACATTATTGTTTATGGGAGAGACATTGTTTTGATGGCAGGGCAAACAACAGATGCTGATGACCGTGAAAAAGGAAAGTATACCCTCATTCGTGATGTAGATGAGTTTCCGCAAGGGATATATGACAAACCCCTTCCTTGCTTTGGCTGTGGAATTGGATGGTTTTCGTAAGTATATTTCATCCTTCACCTTTCTTCCTGCTTGGGAAACTCCCATCATATCTCATGGTTTGCTCTCTCTTTCTCTCTCTGTTCTTCAGTTTCCTATTAGGGTTTGCATTCCCACTGATGTGGTACTATGCCACAATTCTCTATTTGGGGAACTACTACCGCAAAGACCCTAGGGAGCGAGCAGGCCTTGCTGCTTCTGCAATTGCCGTAAGTCCCTTCCTCCTCTCCCTCTCTTCTAACTCCAATTTATTTTACTTAACTTGTACCAAATTCACACACACACACACACACACACACACACACACACATATATATATATATATATATATATATATATATATATTGTTTTGTTTTATTTTTAACACAGTGATGTCTTGTTGCAGGCAATGGGGTGTTCTCTTGTGGTATTGATAGTAGCAGCAGTTCTACTTTTCCGGCCTGTTTCAACCTAATGGCATCTCTCAATCTGCACCAAAAGAGAAGTATGTAGAATGTGGAAGTGCAGTGCGTAGATAGAAACCTCACCTCCATGGAAATATCTTTGCCGACACTTCTGGAAAATGAGAAACCGAATTCCCCCGACCGTCCTTTTCTTTTTGTTGCACGTACAATCGTATAGAAAGAAATATAGGCATTCACTGTTTTTGTACAAAACTTTTCATTGGGCAATGATAAGATATAATTAATGCTAATGAAGAGTGTTACAACTCGTAAATAATTTATGTATACTAAAATAAAAGATGGATTTCTTCGTTTTACTCCGTTGATCTTACTAGCAAGTAAACACGTACTGTTTTGTTGAAAAGAAACAGTAATAGTAATCTCTCTCTCTCTCTCTCTCTCTCTCTCTCTCTCTCTCTTGCAGGCGATTTTCGGTGTGATTTCATTCCGACCATCGGCTATCACCAGCCTTGAGGTGTTTTTTCTCTTTCTTGTGCCATCTCTTTTTACTTGGATCTACCAGCACCCTCTATGTTAACCCTATATCTACCACCCATCTAAGTCCATGACTCAACTGAAGCCTTCCATTGCCACTGATCCACTGCGTGGTAGGAGCATGTGATTTTTACTTCTTGATGGGGTTCAACAAATTCTTAGACCATGAAGCTGCTTACCGGTGAAGAGTGTTCTGCCTCCTTCTAAGTTGCCTCAGACATGGATTTGGCTGTCTGGAATCATCTCCAGCGAAGTTTAAAGGTGGTTGGTGCGTTTATGGTGTTCACCAGAGTTTGTCGAGGGTGTTCTCGTTAAAGAGACTTGGTGGTCCAAGGTGTTCTTATGGTGGCAAATTTGTCTCATTAAAGTCGTCGATTTTATCCATTTTGATTGATTCTAGAACCGATTATATGATATTATCATTGCACTCAATATCTACTCGTTAAGGAGGTCTTAGTGTATCGGGCAAGGCATGTTGGGTTGGCGTTGAGTTATTATTATTTATTTTTAAGCTAATTATGCGTTTCTACTGCTTTTTCTGCTGTACCTCCATGCTTCTGCGATTGTGTTGGCCATTGGGTGTGCCTGGGTGGCGTGGTGGTGAACTGACTGGTGGTTGTTGGATGGGGAGGCCGGGGTTGCGGAGAGCCACAAATCAAATTGAAATATATAGATTTGTAGGGTGAATCTAATAGTATGCTCAGACAATAAGTGAGTAATTTTCACTCTATTCTTTGTTATGCAACTGCAAATAATTTGTAAGATTATCCATCTAAAAGTTATTTCCCGATTAATCAAAACTACAAGGAATGCTTCTCGGATTTCCAGGAAGGACAAAAACAGGAAAACAATGTAAAACTATCCCGATGCTCCATCGCGGCACTTCGACCCAGGTTCCACAGGCCAGCCCAACAAGTGTTGGTGAAATCATTCCCAATAAAATAGCGCAATTGGCAAAATTGTCATCGAACAAACCAAACCACAGTTGTAGCAGATCTGAAAAAGTCTCAACTTCTGGCCGCCATTCTGACATACTTGCCATCAACAATGAATTTGGAGCTTGAATCAATCTGCATACAAAACAAAGTTTCATAGAGATATCACAGCTAGTCTTCTAGACCCTCATGGGGTCATAAAAGAATACAGTACAAGAGATGTGCTCACCTTGCGCTCAAGCTTATTGACAAGTTGACTTTCATCTTCTGTCGAGCCAGATTCCTTGAGGGTCTTCAGAACTTGTTTTCTTAGTTTCCTCATCTTCATAGCACCATCTGGATCCTAATCAAATACAGAAAATATGAAAATTTAAATTTAGAAGAAAAACAAAACCAATTAACAAGAGAAGCTTAAAAAAAAAAGAGCATAAAATAGTAGGCGCTTCTGATTGCAGTTAAAGTTGTTTTAGAGACAGTATAGATGATGAAAACTAGCATGACATTTAAACATTATGAAACAATGAAACAGGATACAACGTAAGCTGAGAATACATACAGATTTCAAGGCTGAAGTGATCAGCTTCTTCCACTTTATTTTCTTCTTGCCATCTTCTTTCGGTGGTATAGACTCGACTTGTTTGGCTTTCTTCACCTGAGACTTGGTTCCTTCTGTCTCTGTTCCAACCTGAATCACTTCACCATTGCCTAACTCACCAGTCACGTGCCCTCCAGCCTTTTGCCTAGCACCATCATTTTCAGATTCTTCAACTTTCCGCTTCTTACTTGATGTTAAACTCTTGGTTTCTGCTTCAGAGCTATCAAGCACCGGGGCAACGTCAGGCCGATGTGGTTCCTTAACATCTTCAGTCCCATTGCATAATTCATCCTTCTGCCCATTTCCAATTAAACTCTCGGCATTAGGTGTGGACTCTTCTGTCTGTTTGGCTGGTTGCTTAGATGCATGGAATGCCCGAGCTTTAGCTCTATGCTTCTTTCCATCAGCATGGAGAAGCAGGGTTTGCCTACTAGTAGCACTAGTATTACAGAGACTGCATAATCATGGACAAACAGGGTTGAACTTACATTCACCAACAGCAAGAAAGAAAAAAAGAAACTGAAACTCAAGCTATTCAACCAAAATGGTAGAAATCCAACCAAGATCTTTTCTCCAAGTTTCATTTAAGACAGGCCAGTGCTTCCCGGAATGTATGTATGCAATTTATCATCAAGAATTAATTTAACACTAAGAAATGCTTTATATTGCCCGTTCTTGTCAGCATAGTAAAGATCAAGCCTAGGAGCTGAAAAAGACATGATCGGAGACCACCCTAGGCAAGCAAGACTGCGACGGAAAGTCGTGGGCTTTTGAAAGGGAAATCCCCATTTAGATTTGAGAACATATGGTTAAAGCATCCTGGGTTCTTGGATTGGGTTAATGAAAATAGAGCTCTTATGTGGTTTCGGGTGATCCGTGCTTTAGACTTGCTAGAAGGTTGAAGTTGCTGAAAATGGATTTTAAATGCTGGAATAAGGAATGCATTGGGAATGCCAATAGAAATTGGAGATTGCTTTGTCAGAAGTCAATTCTCTAGATGCTTTGGAAGGTGTTCGAGCCCTTAGTTCTGTAGAGGTGGAGCGCCGCAGAGCTTTGATAGCAGAGATTTGGGAGCTTCTCATTAAGGAAGAAATATGTTGGAGACAAAAATCAAGGTTGGCTCAAGGAAGGGGATAAAAATACTAAGTTTTTTCATCGAACGACGAGTGCTCATAGGTTGGGGTTGACGGTGTTTTGTTAGAAAATAATCAAGAGATCAAGGATGGGATTGTAGGATTTTATCGGAGGCTCTATTCTGAAGTGGGCATTTGGCGTCCTAGTTTGGTTGGTATGTCTTTCAAATTGCTAGGTCAGGAGGAAAGATCTTTCGAGTTGCCTTTCGGAGAGGAGGAGATAGTAGGGGCTCTTCGCAGTATGTGTGGGGACAAGGTTCCGGGACCGGATGATTTCTCTATGTCCCTTTTTCAACATTGTTGGGAGATTATCAAGACGGATGTTCTAGGGGTTTTTCAGTTTTTCTAAGACAACAGTTGTTTTGAGAAAAGCTTTAATGCTTCTTTTATTACTCTCATTCCGAAAAAGATGGGTGCGGTGGACGGGTTTACTGTGCAAATTAGACATAGAAAAAGCTTACGACCATGTCAATTGGGATCTTTTATGTATATGATGAGTAGGATGGCTTTGGGGATAGATGGAGGAGCTGGATCCTATTTTGTGTTTCTACGGCGCGGTTCTCAGTCTTGATTAATGGGGTGTCAAATAATTTTTTTCTGTGCTCAAGGGGTCTCCGGGAAGGAGGCCCTCTTTCTCCATTTCTCTTTCTTATTGTTATGGAGGTTCTGAGCCGTTTGCTTGAGAAAGATATAAAAGGCTTTGAAGTGGGTATTAATAGTGCTCCATTAGCTATAGTATCGCATCTTTTTGTGGATGACATCTAAATTTTTTGTGAGGCCGACAAAGCTCAACTAGGTTACTTGCGGTTAGTCTTGCTCTTCTTCTAAGCAGTCTCGGGATTGAAGGTCAATATTGCAAAGAGCGAGATTATATTGGTGGGTCATGTTGATAATATTTCTTCGCTGGCTTCTTTTTTTGGGTGCAAAGTTGTTCATCTCCCTGCATCTTTCCTTGGTTTGCCGTTAGGAGCGCCTTCCAATAGCTTAGTGTTGTGGAATCCGATTTTGGAAAGATTCGAATGTCGGTTAACTCGTTGGAAGAAGCAACTTCTTTCTAAAGGAGGCCGGCTAACTCTTATCAAAAGTACCCTTTCTAGCTTGCCTACATATTTCATTTCTCTGTTTGTGATTCCCGCTTTGGTTGCAAAGAGATTGGAGAAACTGGAGAGAGACTTCCTATGGGAAAGTAATATGGTTGAGCGCAAATTTCATCTTGTTATATGGTCTACTGTGTGCTCGAGTGTGAGAGGTGGTGGCCTCGGCATCAAAAGTTTGTAAGTGTTCAATACTGCTTTGTTTGGCAAATGGCTTTGGAAATAGTTGGTAGATAGGAATGCTCTATGGAGGAGAGTTGTGGTTTATAAATATGGAGAGGGTATGCATTTGCGGTTCCCAAATGAGGTTGTTTCTTCTTATGGAGTAGGGCTGTGGAGAGGGATTCACAAAGGGTGGGATCAATTGCAGCGCAACATTTATTTTGAGATTGGAAGCGGGTCTCGAGTTAGGTTTTGAAAGGATGTGTGGTGTGGTGTGGTGACAGGGAGTTATGGAGAGATTTCCCTTTTCTCTCCAACATTGTTGTTGATAAGGTGGAGTTGGTGAGTTCTGTGGTGACAATAGGTGTGGGAGCTATCTCTTGGAACCCTACTTTCCATCGAAACTTACAAGACTGGGAGGTGAGTTCTTTCTGCCTTCTCCTTGGGAAGATCCATGATGTTCCAATTCCCATTCTATGGAGGACAGTGTCATTTGGAAAGGAGCGAAGAACAAGAGATTCACTGTTAAGTCGTTCTATCATATTTTATCATCCAAGGATAGGGTTGTTTTCCCTTGGAAAACTGTGAGGAAATCGAAGGCCCCTCTTAAAGTAGCTTTTTTGGCTTGGGAAGCAGCTTATGGGGCCATTTTAACGGGGGATAGTTTACGTCACCGAAATCTGACCTATGTGAATTGGTGTTTTATGTGTAAAAGGGACGAGGAGAGCATGGATCATTTGATGCTCCATTGTCCCATGGCTAGGGACCTTTGGAATTTCATTTTTAATATGTTCAAGGTCTCCTGGAGGCAAGACCTGTTTCTTAGTTGGTCCCTTTACAAAAGGAGGAGAAAAAGCTGCGTGTGGGATACTGTGGCACTAGGTGTTTGCTGGACAATTTGGTGCGAGAGAAATAGGAGGGTTTATGAGAATGCGGAATCCTCTAATTCTTCTTTGAAAGAGTCCCTGCTCAACTTTCTATTGTTCTGGTGTTCGGAGAAGCTCCCTTCTTCAGCTCATTCTTTAGTCGATTTTGTGGATAATATTGCTATTAATTAAGTGTTTTGGGCTGTGTATACTCCTAGTGTACCGGATGCGTCACATGTTTTGACGCCTTTTTTATACAATCTTTTACTTATCAAAAAAAAATACGAAACCGAAAAAACATCCACTTCTATATAAAAATCCAGAAATAATGAGTACCAGTTTTTCTATTTTTGGTTTCTGATTTTACTTTAGATTGTTTTGGTGACATTACTCGTTGCACCGGTGGGATTAGTTTCAGGTGATTATTATTCAGATACGAACACAACGTGCCGCAAGCTAGGCTATGCTCATACTGTTTACGCATACACAGGCGGTGCTTTTTGTAGAAGTTCTTAATGTCCTAGAATATAAGGCATACTCGTTCAACAAATCTACAAATCTAACCTATTCTTCTCTATGAATCCAACACATCCTCCTCACCAATCAGCCCTTGACTTTATTATTTGATTGGGTAAAAAAGGCAGAATAGCCCATGACAAAGGAGGATGAGATAAAATAAAAGTTTAAACAATTAAAATTTAAGTAAGAAAAGAAAGAAGGTCTAAACAACTTATCCTACCTACAAAACCATGGAGCACGTTCTGATAATCCAACATTTATATCAACCTCTGGCTTCTGCTTTGAACTACTGTTGGGCTTTGCAGGTGTACCATTTGAAGCTTTACCTTGTCCCTTTGGACCATATTTTTCCTGAAAACAGAAAGCACACAAATTACTTTGTCCAGTCAAGTGTTCAGATCATTCCCTTTAGCTAATAGATACATACAAGGAAAAGCCTAATTGATAGAAGTGGGATTAGCAGTTAACACAGATTGATTTGATAACTATTAGCACAGCAGCACTGCTCTTTAATTACCTAGATTAGACCATTCCAAACTCAATAGAAGTGGGATTAGCAGTTAACATTAAGATTAACTCGCTACCATCTTATTCAATTAAAATATATACAGAAACATCTTTATAGAGCAAACTGGCTCCCTGTTTGGAATGGTTCCTGGAAGGGCCAGAACGTACTCACTTCTGCTGAAGATACCCAATTAACTTATTACATTCAATCTCGCTCTACTTTCTAATATTTCTATGGCCGCTCCTCACTACATGCCTAATGTACATAAACAATTCTGTTTGGTTCTAAGAGAAAGCAAGAGAAAAGAAAATGAAAGTGAAAGTGAAAGAAATAAATAAATATATAAACAAATATATATATATATATATATATATATATAGATCAATTTCTATTTTCATTTTTTTTGGATAAAAAAGTATAGCATTAATAGGAAGAATATCCAGATGTGGATAAGGTATCCGCTATTACAGACAAGAGAAACAGACATCACAAAAAGATAAGAATATGGCACATTGCACTTCCCACTTTAAATTTTCCACACATCTTCCGATTCTCAACCAACAAGTCCTCCATCAGACCCAAGACTAACAACAAACAGCAGACAGATGGCCCCACAAACGCCAAGCTATTTTACAATAAAGAAAGAGGTGCCTATGTGAAGGTGGAAGCATTAAGAACAAATTAAGAATTGAGAATAAGAAGGCAGGAGAGAAGAAGAAACACACACAAGTAGCTTAAAGCTGAACTCAAATTAATAATCAACTCCAATAATTCTAAGTCTGTATTTATAGGCTAAGAGATTCTCCTAATTATACTAGAACTAGAGCTAGGATTAAAATAATACCACTAGTACTGGGAAAATAACTAATTAAGAAATAATAAAAGTTACCTAATTAATAAATCAACTAAATAAATAATAATACTAATCCTAATTTACCAAGGACACTTTTCAATTAATCAAAAGGCCTTCTTTAACTGCGTAAGAATCTTTCCTGCATCAACTCTCCTCCGTTGAAAAGAACTCGACTCCAGCGAGTTAGGAGCGGGACCAAGAATGCCTTGCTCATTAGAAACACGATGAATAACCAACAAGTTATTCTTCAACTTTAGTTGTGGCATGTCTGTGGCACAAGTGAAAGTGTATTTGGTCTTGCCAGTGACAAAGGAATTGTATTGGCACGCTCAAAGTGTTGTACATCACGATCACATATCCATGTACATCCCAAGAGTTAATGAAAAGGCTTGACGGGCAAAATATCAAACACAACACTTTCAGTAAGCTTGCCCACTGAGAAAGTCACCAAGCATTGCTTGTTCACCCTTATTTTGAATTATTAATCCATGCAACATCATATGGCTTGGGGAGTTGCTGAACTTCCAATCCCAATTTCTTCACGGCATTCTCGAAAATAAAATCAGCGCAATATGTATCAATGTCTAAGGAGAACAAGTCACCTTTACAAGTTATTCTTGTTTGGGCCAGGTTAAAGTATAGACTCTGGTTGGGTTTTAAAAAACTTTGGGTCGTCTTCTAAAGTAGATCGAGGAGGATGCTGACGGCTACGCAAAGGGTTTCGCGGGGGTTTGGCTACGGCGAAGATCAAGGAGAGAAAGCAGCGAGGAAAGAAATCGACAAGAGGCGAGGTTAGGACTAATGACGGGAAGAGGCTAGGGTTCCAGGGAGGTCGATGGGTGTATCCGGACTTAGAGGAAGGCAAGAGATTCAAAGGTTACACAACGCGACTATAAGGACGGTAAGGGTTTGACACTACGGGGTTACCAGGCTCTAAGGTCGAACGAGCGACAACGCGAGTCGAGGGCAAGGATGATCTGTTGACTGTGAAGGAACGACGACCGAGCGTGTTTGACGATGATAAAGAAGGAAGACAAGGGTAGTAATGAGATTCGGGGTTTGAGATTCTCCAATAATTCTAATAATTCTAAGGCATTACATCAGTATTTATAGGCGAAGAGATTCTCCTAATTATACTAGGCTAGGGCTAGGATTAAAAAATATTACTAGGACTAGGAAAACAACTAACTAAGAAATAATAAAAGTTTCCTAATTAATAAAGTAACTAAATAAATAATAATACTAATCCTAATCTACCAAGGACACTTTCCAATTGAACAATAGGCCTTCTTTCACTAAGTACGAATCTGTTCGGCATCACTATGTGTCTCACTGCTACACGCAAAACACAAAAATATCCTTACTCAACGCTGCTTTAGAACATCCCCTTTATCTGCAATGTTAGTATTGAGCTTACCATGAATCAAAGACCAAACAGAAGCTTTAACTTTGGAAAGGACCTTACCCTTCCGGATGAATAAGAGGGAGTGAAAGGGGACATGAAAGGGACAAAACATAAAGATATAAAGACCTGAAGGAATAAGGTTCCAAATGAGTCTGTCACAGGAACATTCCCAAAAAGACGATATTCGAAACAGAAGTTCATCCACTTCTCTCTCATAAGGATTTCTAAAAAGATGGAAGTCACAATGAAGATAATGACCGGTTGAACGAATATACATAGTTTTACGAGCCCCATGTAACAAACACAATCAAAAAAGGTGGAGACTCGCCCCTTTCTCTCTCGGTAGGAATTCTAAAACAATGGAAGTTCCAAGAAAGATTAGAATGAATGAAACTAGTATATGAGTCCTATGTAACAAAGAGAACCGAAAAAGATGTGGAAATTCAGAAGCAAGAGGAGTTGCCCCTACCCAACCATCCCCCTAGAAGCAATGCATTGTTCATAATCAACTATATACAGAATAGGAAGGACGAAAGAGTTTATCTTGGAAATGAATTTCTAGGAAAATGCACCAATTCCTATTTTCACAAAGGAAATGCTAACAAGTGTCCCGCCATTTTACATTACTACCGCTGTCCTAAAAATATAGTCTCACTTTGACTTTTCTCGGTCAACTTGATTAAACTTTGACCAAAGATTTATTAGAATTTACTTATCTTTATGAAAGTCCAAAAAAATTTATTGATAATATTCTTAATATTGTAACAATGATTGAAATTTCATTTCCTATCACATAACAAATGTATGTTGGCTTGATATTGTCCTAGGTTCACTTTCCAATTAAAAAATGAGACTAGTTTTTTAGGACGGAGGGAGTAGTATTTTGCATTTGGAACACTTCCCCAATGAACATTCCCCATGTATTAATAGGCATTAGTGAATGTAAAACCTTTCTAAAAGTAGATTCTTAAGAAGTTCTCGAGAAGAACTCTTCAGCATTATTCTTTTTCAGAAAACTCATGATATGGACTATTGCCTAAAGTAGTACTACCCTTCGTCCCAAAACAAGAGATATGCTTTGACTATTTACTGATGAAGAAAATAGTTGAAAGTCAATTAATTCCCTAAAGTACCCAAGTCATTATGTGGCCATAATTGTAACTTGCTCTAGTTGATTTGACTTGGTTATTCTCATCCACAAACTCATAGGGTATTGAAGTCATTATGCTAAAGAAATCTTTCCCACAAAGAAATGTCTGAACAAATAGAAATGTCTTTTCATTTTCCTCCCCATAAATATTTGAATTGGTAATGTTATTATGATCATTTTGAAGGGGCAATGACTTCTGAGGCTCCAATGGTTATAATTTGATTGTCAATGTTCATGAAATATCGATCAACAATATGGGTCAAGTTGACCATAAGAAGTAAAATTTTATGTCGGATGGAGGGAGTGCTAAACTTTACTAGGTATATTGAAAAAAGGATAAATTAAGTTCTCTATATACTATTGAAATTAATCAAAATGGAAAGCTAATACCTCAAAACTACACACAAAATAAATAAGAAAAAAAATGAGGCAAAGGATACCGTTTCAGTGATGCACTGAGTGTGTCCTTGGACGCTCTGCTGCCCAAATGTCTCCCCGCAATCAATGCAAGATAACTACACAAACAGAATTTAATTATTTTTTGAGAAATAAACAAAAATCATTACACAAAGAACATTTCTCGCAGCCAATTATCATATAATATATAGATTAAATAGAAATTTAATCGAATACAAAATTAGGAAAAATAACGTAAAAAAGCGAGAGAAGAGACCTTGTTCGCGGAGCAAACCCTGAAGTGATTGGGAAGCTTTGGCTTCTTGAGGTTATCACCGCAGTCCTCACACTGAAACCACACCATTTCTCTGTACCTTCTAGAGAGAGGAAGTTGCAGAGAGAAATTTCGACTGTTAATGGTGTTAGGGCTCCGAATTGAGGGGTTTAGGGTTTTGGACTTGTTTGCCATCGAAGAAGAAATGATAAATTGTTAAATCAAGCTTGGGCCATTATTGATTGGTCAATTAAGATGAGTAGATAAATGGGCTGGCGGGCTGAAGTTTTATGGGCTTAATGTACTTTTCTCTTGGGTGAATTACAGGCCGGTCCCTTTTTAAACATTTGTAATTGCTCCAGTCCATTCATCTTTTTTAAAAATAGGAAAAAGATATTTTTGGGGCAAAAAAATAATTATGCCATTAATAAAAGAAAAACACGCGCGCTTCAGTAACCTAGTGCATCGCGATGCATTATTTTGGCATCGCGATGCACCACTTTGGCATCGCGATGCACCAATTGTTGCATCGCGATGCACCACTTATGGCATCGCGATGCAACAATTGGTGCATCGCGATCATCGTAGCGCGCTTTAGAGAACCAACACATCGCGATGCACCACTTTTGGCATCGCGATGTAACAATTGGTGCATCGCGATCATCTCAGTGCGCTTTAGGGAACCAACGCATCGCGATGCACCACTTTTGGCATCACGATGCAACAATTGGTGCATCGCAGCACGCTTTAGGTAACCAACGTATCGCGATGCACCACTTTTGAAATCGCGATGCAACGATCATCGCAGCGCGCTTTAGGGAACTTGATTTTCGTTTACCTTTCGGGGGCGTTGCCCCCGAATCCCCACGAGGGACGCTGTCCCCTCGACCCTTCGACCACCGGCGGTCGAACCCGTGCGTTAAGATATCTGCGATTGGCGAATTAAATCAGTCCAAGAACATCTTCCTCTGTTTTTGGATAGCACACTGTCAAGCTTGATTTGAAGCTAAAAAATAGTATTTTTTGGTAGAAAAATTGTGCACAAATATAGTACTAAGTTAGGATAATAATATGAGATTGATTTTAAGCAAATTCGAAGCTTAAAACAGAGATTTAAGTGGCCAAAACAGCTCAAGAACAAAGAAAAACGGGATGAACTCAAAAAATTTGAATTTGATCAAATTCATGTTTTATGCATGAAAATTGATACACAAACATAAGGAAAGACTATATTAACAACATGAAATCATTTATACATCAATTTGAATCTCAAATCTGAAGCAACCATGTTGTTGAGGGTATTTTAGGAAGAAAATTTTCAAAATATCTTTTAGCGGTTAAAAAAAAAAGGTCTGGAGAGAAAAAAAATTTGAAAAAGTGGACCGGCCAGCAATTTCTCCTTTTTTTCTTTTTGGAAAGTGGAAACCTCCACCACCAATTTTAATTTGTTTCGTTGCAATTTCCTTTAACGTAAGAACTTAAAAAATAACATCTTACAAGTATTTTTATAAAACGGATCTTTTAGAAATAACTCATCGTGTGTTGATATGTTGTTGAGTTGTAATAGAGTGGGGCTTCGTCTTACGAATTAAAATTCGTAAGACAATCTGAGAAACATACTCTTCTTTTAAATTGCTCTTATAAGAATTTTGATTTTATCAAAAAACCTCCTTTTATTTTTTTCACAAAAGATTTTCTTGCTGAGTTATGGGTACCTAAAGAGTACTAAATTTTCTGTACCAAATGATGTATCAGCTAATGTGGCAGCTGATGCGATGCATTAATTATGATTTTTAATTTTGTTTTTTGTTCCACATCAGCTGACACATCTTTGGTACAAAAAATTTGGCACTCTTTAGGTACCCATAGTATTACTCAATTTCAAATACTCAAATGGGAAAGGTGTAGTTACTTTTCAAATTTAGGAGAGCTATTTACCAAGTGCGAGCAATTTCAACTACACATAAGTAGGTCAAAATATGTTTAACCCCCCACCCCACTCAATGTATCCACCAAATTCTATTTTATACTCTTAATCGAAATTTGTTCTACTTATACACTTCATGTTCTATTACGGCAGACATAACCCCCTTATCGTGAGGGTCATTAAAAAATACTAACAAAAGTTGACATGTGGACTGCACTTTACAGAAGATTATTGCAATTTAGTAAATTTACCACTCATTATCTCACAACCACCTTCAGAACCCGTAACCACCCTTCTAAGCTCCTATAACTACCAATACCACCTTTCTTTCAATCTTCCATAATTACTACCAACTTAAGACCACCATTATCGCCAGCAATGCCACTATTGTTTTTTATCACGACTAATGTTGCAGCGCCATCAACGCATCAAGCCCAATCTTGAGACACCTACACATAATCAAGCCATCGTCATCTTTGTAAAAAAGGAATAATAACAAGGGAGAGAGAGAGCGAGATGTGGGGAGGGGAGGGATAGTGTCATGTGCAAACCACATGCCTAACTGCTCACCTCTCATGTTCGACGCACATGCCAATTTTTGTTAGTATCTCTAACGATCATCATTGTGAGGGGGTTAGTAGGACAAAATTTAACATGAAGTGCGTAAATGAAACAAGTTGATCCAACATAGAAAGTTAGATTTGGTGGATATATGGGGAGTAAACATATATTTTGGCCATATAAGTATACACAATGTAAATCTTGGATATTGGTTTTGAAAAGAGTTGAATATTAAGGACTTATTGTTATGTTGGTAAAACTCATTCTATGTTGTATAAGACTTAATTCATCCCCATGCAATCTGTGGCTTTTCAAGAAAACACATAAGGAACTTCACAGAATATTCATTTTTCCCAATCTTTAAATGAATACTTTCATCATCTATGCAGTTGTTTGTCCAATCTTTTACAGAATAGATCCTCCCCTCCCCCCCTCTCCCTTTTTTTTTTTTTTTTTGATGAAAGCTCTCGACGCATGCAAGGTAAATGGAAAGAGATAAGTAGCAAATTCCCTGCTTTGATCGATCTAAAGGTCAAGTCAAAGTCTCAAAAGCATCGAGTAATAGAGAAACTAGAAATTTAGGTAGTAGCTCCGTTCCATCTGCCTCACAAAAACGTCGCGGATTTCGGGCTCAAACTAATCTCATTTTTTTTTTTTTACATTTTTCGATCATAATAAAAAAATTTCTAAAATTTTAAAATTAAATCACTAATGGCGAAATCAAGCACACATATAAGAATACTTCTCAAATATGTCCTATTGAAAAAGAAGTGTTATGAGTTTGGGAGGGTTCGATTCATTTCCATCGTTACTCCCATCATAACTCTTACTCCCTTCATTCCAAAATAAGTGTTCCGTATTCTGTTTGAGACGTCCTACATTAATTCTCTTTCTTTCCTTTTTTTGAAAGTTTTTTCATGTCCAAAATAATTGATCTCACAGTGTAGAAATCTAATTATATACTCCCTCCGTTTCAGCCAAAGAGTCCACTTTTCTTTTTAAAAATTAACATACGACTATATCAAATCAAAATTTTACATACTTTATTTATGTTTTAGGAAATAAAATTTTATTAATTAAAAATTACCTTTAAAATACTATAGATTACAACTTTCATAACTTTGTAAAAACAACTAAATTTATATAAATTATTGGTTAAACTTTAATTAAGTTAACTCAAAAAAATCAAAAGTGATCTCTTTGCCTGAAACGGACGGAGTATCTAAATAAATTTAGTCTGCCAACACTAATATTAAAACTTGTAAAAATAACATAAAACCAACCAACAGAGCTGAGCTCGTAATATCCAACAACCTTATTCTAAAATTGGAGAGTTTGAGAAAAGACGAATAAACGTGGGTAAGGCAGGCGACAGTGGGACAGTATTTCCCTGGAACTGGAAAGGAATGATTAGAAAGGATTGGCCAATCATGTTTGTTTCCATTTTCAAACCAATCATTGAAGCTCCCCAAAATAATGCGGAAAAATGTTTGAAGCAATGGGCTTGCTGTTACAGGTTGGTGTTGTGTACTTCAACTATACGAAACCTTTATGCTACGGATGAGGTTGAGAAATGAGAGCCTATATATATATATATATATATATATATATATATATATATATATATGGATCCAGAATGTTTCTTTTTTTCTTTTTCCTTTAGTTTTTAGTTATCCAAGCCTTTCTTATTTTTAAATAGTAATACTATTACCTTTTCTGTTTTAAAATTAAAAAAAATAAATTTTTAAGTCATTTTTGGGACACTATGTATCTCTCTTTGAATTTTATATAAATTTTTATTAATAACCTCAATGTCTTTGAATTTTATATAATTTTTTATTAATAACCTCAATGTATTCCTTAATGGGATCAAATCAACGAGTTTCATTTTCTTTTGACTCATTGTTAATAAGGGTGTTATAAATAATTTGGTTAAGAAAATTTTTCTAGAAATAGAAATGGTACACTTATTTTAGGACGTTTCAAAATAGAATAAGAGCCCTTGGTGCAATGTTTTAAAAACGTAACATTTTCAAAACGTAGTATTTTAAAAAAGGCTGTTTTTTTCTTATAATTGCGTTTGAAATATTACTTCAAAATGCTGTTTATTTTTCCTAGCAGTGTTTTAAAACTTGCGTTTTGGAAAAAAGCTGAAAATTCCAACATTTTAAAACGTATCTGCGTTTTTAAAACGCAGTTATTCCTGCCGCAGCATTGAAACACATTTTTTGCAAATAAGCTATATTTTATTTTTGCATTTTGACCAAAACACATAACTAAATGGGCTTTAAGAGACACTTATTTTGAGACAAAAAGAATAGATGCTCTTAACCGTCCACATTATAGTATTGGAAGTGCGCGTTGGAGCACAATGGGTAAGAAATAACTTTTTATTTTTAAAGGATACTCATTTTTGGATAAAAACTTTTCAAGAAGGAATACCCCATTGTAAGACAAAGGGGAGTGTAAAAATAGTGCTAGGGATTATAATATTTTCTCCAAATTTCTTATCCGATAGCAAACATGTAATTGATTAAATAACATCATATTACGTAGGTTACATAGGAGTGGGTTAATGGGTTAGTCTATTTAGTAGGTTTATCTTTGGCTACTATTTTTTTTTTTATGAAAGTTGAGGTTGTGGGTTAATATTGTACTGTTACATATAGTATTTGTTTTTTATGGGTAATAAGATACAAAAGGATTACTCTTTCTGTCTCGGATAAATATTTTTAGTAGATAAAATACAAAAATTAAAAAATATAATTAATAATATGCTGTAAAATGTGTTCTGACCATAATACCCATGAACATTAATTGAGTTAAACTATTTTAAATAATTGAGTTTCTTTAGGATGTGTTATATTAAATGAAGTTTTAAGGGTATATTAGGAAGAATAGTTGAGAATAGGTAAATCAAAAGTCTTTAGGAATATTAAGTAACTTTTATATGTATAATATTACTATATTTTTATATCGGATCGAATTGAGTTGTTAACGGATCGAAACACCCTTAATCCAAATCCGATTTGTTAAGCTATTGGGTTATTGGACTCGGATCACAATCAGATAATCGGACTGAAAAACTCAATCCATATCCTAAAAATAATATCCGACTCGAAAATTCGATCCATTGACAGCCTTAGCAAAGAGCTACCACTTTCAACATTGAAGAATTACATCAAGGAGTGTTCATACAAAAATTCAAAAGTCAATTCAACATTGAAGATTCCAGCATCAAAGATCAACAACAGAACTTCAATTAGACTACTTAAGAGTCATTTTCTTAGAAAGCAAAATCATCTTCTTTGTTAACTTAGTAAAGTGTCCTAGTTGAGTTGTCAACTAATAGAGTAAAAATAGAGATTTTTCCTTTTAAGAGTCCTAGTTGGAGGGCCAACTAGTAGAGGAAAACAGAGCATGTCAATAATATGTATAATTAAGAGAATTATAGTGAATTATTGCCTCATAGAACCAAAGGGTTGTGCGGATAGTGGATGTAGGATTGAAGAACCGAACCACTATAAATTTTAGTGTCAATTTCTCAAACCTTCAAACTCTTTACATTGCCCTGCATATTTCCTACATATACTGTCTTTCTTTTAATCACTTTACAAAATACTTACATTGTGCATAACATTTCATTAAAGATTAAATTATCTATCGAAGTGATTAATTACTACATTATATATAAGGGACCTCTCATTTTCCTAGCACCCGTGTTTTGGGAAAAAAATTGAAATTTTTATCGTTTCAAAACGTAACTGCGTTTAGAAAATACAGTTTTTCTGTCGCAATATTGAAACACAATTTTTGTAAATAAGCTCCATTTTATCAATGCATTTTAACCAAAACTCACGACCAAACCGGCTTTTATTGTTCATCTTTGAATCACCAAGGCAGAATTTTAATTAAAATATACTTGATTAGTTTAACCTTGAACTTGATTAAATTGTGAAAAACTCATTAATTTCTACTAAATCTAGTTAAATAAATGATTAAATTTGTGAATCGCGTGATACTAACTCCTATTGAGATGATTAAAATTCAAAATCCCTCCTCTTAAATATATGAATGTCATAAAAAAAAAAAAACGGTGCAAATTGCTGAGCTTGAGGCAACCCACATCCTAATTTTGCGTTAAGAATAGAAAACAACGTACATTAAAACTATATTAAATCTAATCCATCCTCCGTTTAAAATATGTTGTCATTATCGAAAGTCAAATACAATTATGTTAAGAAAACTCATATGTTTCAAATTTAATTAGTATTATATTAATAAGAACTTTGTTGTGTTTTTTTTTTTATTGAAAATAATTTGGTAGGGATAAAATAGCTGTTTCCAAGAGAATAATATCCATACGTTCTTATTTAATTACTTAGAAATAAAATAATTAGAAGACATAAAAAAAAACATTTGTCAATCATATGTTAAATGGCGTGTTTGGATTAAATTAATCTCGCAATCATTCAATTTGTTTCGTAGCAATAATTAGCGATTCAGCGGCCAGTTTCTTAGAATCACTTTTTTTTTTTTTTTAATTTGACTTGTTGCAAGTCTTTTATTTCATGATTAATGTCAAACAAACATGCATGCATTTATAATTTTTTTTCTTTGGAAAAATGTTAACTTTCATGCACAATTTGAGCTCCACGAGTGATATAATTAAAAACATGTTTTTCTTTTTAAAACGGGTAAATTACAAATAACCCTTCTCAATTATGACATTTGCTTTAACTACAACTTTTATTTAGGCACTTTTGTTTGAGTTAACGAAAAATGTCCACCTAAGACTTAAGTGACGACCTCTTGTGTGTGTGTGTGTGTTTTTTTAACCATAATGCTATTTTTAAAAAGGGTAAATTACAAATAACCCTTCTCAATTATAACATTTGCTTTAACTACAATTTTTATTTAGTCACTTCTGTTTAAGTTGACGAAAAATGTCCACATGAGACTTAAGTGACGATCTTTAGGGTTTTTTTTTTAAATTTTTAAATAATCTTTTGGTGTTTCAAATGAATATCTCGTATATTCAATTGAAACAACAAAAGGGCATTATGGCAAAAATATATATAAAGATGGTCATGTGACTCAAGCATGTATTTTCGGTCAACTCAATTGGTAATGCATAAACAGAAGGTATGACTAAAGCAAATAATATAGTTGAGGGGGCACATTGCTTTTATTGGTAGCTGAGGAGTGAGGAGGGCAATTTGAACCTAACACATAATTGAAGGGGGTTATCTATAATTTACTCTTTTAAGAATTCCATTTAAAGGGTAAAACTAAAGCATATAGCAAAAATAGACTGAATAATTTAATAAAAGTAAATTGAAATGATTCTCACTTTTTAAGAACAAACGAAGATACGTAACCGTTATTCTTGTTATACTTTTCAACTAAGAACTTTATAGTACAGTGTAAGAAATATTATGTACAAATAAAATAAACTAATATAGAATAATCTTGATTGAATTTTGGAGTGTGAGTAACGTTTTTCGTAAGATATTGATCAAAAGATAGTACTCTCTCCGTCCCTAAATTATTGTTTTTTTTTGTTTGTATCAAAATAATTATTTTGTTTGAAAATTTTTCTTTTTAGGACATTACTTTTATTATTTTACTCTTATATTTTCTCCTACTTTAATTATGGACCACATACATATGGGCATTAAAAAAAATTACATATTATATCAATATTAATAATCAAGTCAATTTTTTTTTTAATTCGTATGCCGTGTCAAATAAGAGTATATATTAACATGTCATTAAGATCATAATTAGTTATTGATATGCTATGGGCGAAGCCGCAGCCAAGAAAAGGAGGGGAAGTGAGCCCCTTGATTTTGTATTTATTTCATCATTACAAGTATATATTATGTGTGGATATTTTTGCAAAATAGGCAATAATCACAAAAAAAGGAATTACCCCACTAATATTTTTAATTTTCTTTTCATTATATCGACCCCCCCCCCCTTTTATGACCACTCTGAGGCTCCCCACTTAATATAAATGAGGCTGTTCCAAAAAGGGGAAATCTCTCCCCCCGAGAGTCCCCACACCCCAGCCCCACGAGAATGTGAGAGGAAAAATTACGGTGACTCAGCGATTAAGTAGCTAGGAGGACACGTGCCTAGTACCTACAAGGAACCACCCCCACAAGAGGATGAAACCCCCACACTGCGGTTGCTAGGATTCGATCCTTGGTCCTCTTCCAAATCTATTAGCTCTTAACCCACTGAGCTACGCACAATGAATCTAGTTGTATTTCGTCGTTCAATAAAAAATATTTTAGAATGAATTTGTGGGATGATCAAATCAAAAATGAACAAGTTTCAAGTTCGTAAAATTAATTATTAGGTTTGATATGATAAATTTACACACATACTTTTTTTTAAAAATTTGAGAATTTAAAGCTTGATTCAACTAAAAGTTCATTTAAAATTGACTCGATAACAAATTGTAGGCAACTTAAAATATTTAATTACTCTGATACCAATGTATACGACCATATGAAACTGTCTAATTAATTAAAAGCTCAAATTTTTCAAGTTTTTCTCAAGACACATGTAGAGCTATCGCATTTCATAGTTCCCAAATGCAACAAACCGTAAAAAAATATATATATTGAAACTTGTAAAATTGGCCAAACACAAAGCTCTTTCTCTATTTGAAGTGTCTTTGACTCAGGATTATCAAAGTAGAGTTTGAAGACGAATTCGTTAACATGGAAGCATAATTTCATGGTGATGAGCAAGTCAAAAAGCTGTATGCGAAGTATAAAATTTAACCTCAATCACAATTGAAGTTGAAGACCGAAGTTCAACTTCAAGTGTACGAGATATTAACAGCGATAGTATTCACATTGAAGATTGTTGCTCATTCCTGGTTAATTGTGAAGTTAGATTAGAGCTTGAGACTCGATTCTGGCTGATTGTGTTGAGAAGTTGAGATATCGTTATTCAAGGTTGCAATTTTGAATGTTTAATTTAGTGAAGATCCGTTGAACAAGGTGTCAACGGAGTATTGGTCCATAATTGTTTGGCATAGAGTCAAAGAATAATTGTGAAGAATTGTTAGTATGATTTTCGCAAGAAAAGAGACTATAATCTTTTTTTAGTCGGGAAAATTATAAAAATGACCAATGTACTATCATTTAGTAACTGATTTCACCCCGTATTCCCAATATCCTAAAATTGACCAGTGTACTCATTATTTGAGTCCAATGTGGTCCCTCTCGTTAATTTTTTATTCAATTTTCTAACGGAATTACTAATATGGTTAATGTAGCTAATTTAAGAGGGGTATTTTTGTCTTTTCCTTTCAAATCTCACCACCCCCACCCACATATACTCTCTCTTTTGTCAGAAACTCTGCAGAAAATTATTCCCAAGAATCAAACCATAGACATTAAAAAAATTTCATCTACAACAAACCTAGATTTTATGAAATTGACCAAATGCACTACCCCAATTATATATATATATATATATATATATATATAGAGAGAGAGAGAGAGAGAGCGAGCGAAAGTGAAAAAGATAAGCGAAAGGCAAATCGAGAGGCGACAAACTGACGATGTGGGTTTTTAGGGATGACGGGGCGACGGCGGTGGGGGTTTGGACTGGGGAAGGAGTGAGAGAAGAAATACCGGTTACCGGTGGGGAAGGTGGAGATGTCGTCAAGAACACGCGAGTCGTTGGTGGAGGGCCAAATAGTGTTGCAGATGTGAGTCAAGAGTTTGTCGTTGGAAGAGAGGGCGTGTAATTAATTGGGGTGAAGCGCAGCCAGCGGAGGCGAGGGTTTGACCGTTGAGTCTGGTCAAGATGTGGGTTTAGACGATGTCTTGATAGTGTGATGAGATTGATGTGACTCCGTTGACGGCGGCTGCGGCTGGTGATGGATAAAAACATATTTCTCTACTGTTTATTTTGAATTTCGGTTTATCTCTCTTTTTTCATGTTGATTGGATTGAAAAAGGAAATGACATTTGAATGGAAATTCTACAGCAAGAGAGAGAGTGTATGTGGGTGGGTGGGGTGGTGAGATTTGGAAGGAAAGGACAAAAATATCCCTTAGAAATTAACTCCGTTAACCACATTAGTAGTCCCGTTAGAAAATTGGATGAAAAGTTAACGGGAGGGACCACATTGGACTCAAATAGTAAGTACACTGGTCAATTTTAGGATATTGAGAGTACGGGGTGAAATCGGTTACTAAATGATAGTACGTAGGTCATTTTTATAATTTTTTCCTTTTTTAGTCTTATAAAGTGTTTTCACAATACATTGGGTCTAAAACTAATTATTGCTTACGCTACTGAGCTAGTGACTAATACAAGAAAACTTCAATCATCTACACAAAAATAAAATTTGTATAATAGAAATTAGAAAATGAATTGTCGCGCGAGGGGGGAAAGGGTAAAGATGGCATCCCGTTTGTGGACGCATAGCTAGCTTAGCTGTTAATGGAAACTAGAGGACACTTCGTGGGGGGTTATCTGTCTTTTTCCCCAGCTGTCTCTTCCCTACCCTACCCTCAGTTTTTCTTTAACAAACAGAAAGACAAAGAATGAGAAAAGAAAAAACAAAAAAGACCCTACTCTTAAAAGTTGTTGCAATTAAAGAATAATTAAAGCGAAATCTTTATTAATAGAAATTAGGTTTTATTTAGGCTGTACATTTCCTCTAACATTGTACTTTGTGTTAAAAATGTTATTCTTTGACATGATCAGAATCCTCTTCTTTGAGACTAGCCTTTTTTTTTTCTTTTGAGAAATATAATAATAAGTAATTATTATTAATATTATAAAATCGAAATTGAGTTACTTTCGGTTTGCAAAATTTTCTTGTTCCCCCAAATAATTTTGCAAATTTATATAGGTCACACACTAATCATATATAATACTGTTTGGAAAATATTTTATTCATCGATTTTATGCCATGTATATTATCCAGATATAACAAGAAAGATGTATGTTCTAATGAGGCTACTATAAAATATTTACTTATAAGTGGGGCTAATGATGTTGATATTGATATTTTTGTGTCGTGACTCGTGAGATGTCCTATAATCACCTTAAATGTCATTAAGTATTGATCCAATGATAGAGATGATACTTTACAAATTAAGAGGTCTTAGGTTCGATCACTTCTCACGCCTCCTTAGAACACCAAAAAAAACAAAAAAAAACATAATCACCTTTGATTTAGGGGTTCAGTCTTATTTTGATTGAATTATTCTCCCTCCGTTCTTGATAAATATTCCTACTTTTTATTTTGGGATGTCCCAACTAATATTCTAATGACTTTTGATGTACATATTCTCTACTATTCTTTCCAATATACCATTAAAATTTTATTTAATATAGCACATCCTACAGGAACCCATTTATTTAGAGTGTGAAACTCAATTAATGTTCATGAGTATTATTGTCAGAAAATATTTTGCAGCACACCATTAATTACATTTCTTAATTCGTGTACTTTTTCAACTAGTAACATTTATTTGGGACGGAAGGAGTAATACCATGTAATGTTGAAAGATTAATAAAACGTTACACCGCATTAGTAAGATAACGTACGTAATATAACACTTCTACTCATTTTATACTTTTTTTTTCGTATTATAGTCAATTGGCAACACAAATTTCATGGGATCATATATATATATATATATATATATATATATATATATATATATATTGGTGTAAGAATAATTAGGTTAGCTAGTGAACTTTGGGTCAAAGAATGATTAGAGACAACTGCGTCCCATATAAGTTATGGTCGCACCATGTTTTTTCCTTAAACCTAAATTGCTGCCTTTTTCTCCCCGGTTTTAAGGATTCATAGTTGGTGCACAAAAAACAAACCAATATTGGATTTGCAGATCTAAAGAAATTAAAAAAGTCATTAGAATTCCTTAGTAATTATTACTCCATTCGTTCTTTAATAATTATTTTAATTTTAATTTTTAATGTTAAATTGGTTATTTTTTAAATAAAAATTTAATGTACAATCATTAAACACGTAATTTGTAACAAAAAGTATTACAAATTACGTGTTTTGTGGTTTTGAAAAAAAAAATACGCATCAAAATTTCATTTAAAAAAATAATCTATTTAACTTCAAAAATCAAAACAATACAGCAATCATGATCTTCGTCCGTCTGTTTTGAGAAAACGTCACATTGAAGATCTTCGTCCGTCTATTTTCCATTATTGCCATTCACGTGCAAACGTTTGAAATAATCATATATTGGGTCGTATAATATCTCTTCATAGATACAAGAGTATGTCACGTATTTCGGCTTTTTTCCTTATTTGGATGTTCTAAATGCAATCATGATCTTAATCTCATCATTTTCGACTTTTTACTAAAAATACAAATGCGTGTTCACTAAAAAAATTATACAGTATTATATTCTCTCCGTTACTAAGAGAGTGTACTGTTTAATTCAATATAAAAATAACAAAAAAAATAATTGACTTTACTATAAATATTAGGATTGCGTATATTGTCTAAGAATACTCATGTGAGAGTGGAATCTATCAATTAAAGTGAAAATCAAATCAAGGATAAAATAGTAAATATAATTTTTTAATTTTTTTTTAATTAATAGTACATTTTTGAAACTACCTAAAAATGAAAGATGGATTGTTTTTACTTTTTAGAAACCAAGGGATTATATGTAAGTTGGTTAAACAGTAAAGTTGGAAAAGAGAAAATGGTCGTCCTCCAACAAGATGCTATAGATCCATTAAATTAAAAAAAACCCATCAATTTAGAAAGAAAAAGAAAATTACACACACAATTTACGTGTGCAATGTATACTAATTAAAAAAAAAAATCCCAAATATTTAAAATAAACAATTATCAAAATTGTATATAACAATAAAAAAAAATTACTATGCACACACATTGTCGTTTGCGATGTTTAATTGTATATAAAATGATTAGTGTGGTCAATTCTATCATTTGGTGAGATTTTATGTTGAATTTATGATTATTTTCATGTAATTATTTTTGTTGATACTCCTATTTCTCCCCCAAAAAAAAAAAAAAAAAAAATAGATGTGCTCTAGACATTGCATATAAATTGCGATCTGAAATTCTAAATATCGATGAGAAATTTTTTTTTTTGGAAAAGTGTAAAAGGTGGAAAATTTCGAGAAAAATGGGAAAAGATCAGTCTTAATATAGTGGTACTCGACTAGCTCAAAAGTGCATGTTTCATTATAATAAATAATTAACCAAAGTAATTAAAGCACAATTTATTCATATATAAACCAAAAAAGAAATAATTAAATCAGATGTTGCATGCTTATACAGCATGCATGCAAAAACCCTTTCGAAAAGTAGTGGCATTCGACATTGCATTGTTAAGCCTCCACCTATTACAACTTTCCAATTAAAGCAAACCACTTTGCCAAAGTAGTGGTAAAATCTATAATGAAAGACGTAATTATAATTAATAATTAGTTTCAAGAATAAAAAAGTAAGTTATATTTATATATTTACAATTTTAAGATGTGAACTTTTAAAATAAATTAAACAGAATGAGTACTTAGCACTGATGGCCAATGCTTTAAAGGCCAATGTATCTTGAGTAATGCTATGTGTACCGTGTGCACCAAAATTACCTTTGACATCTTCTGATTGGTTAAATAATTTGTGGGTTCTGTCACTTAAAAGTATCTGACCAACCAAGAGATATCAAGTGTAATTTTGGTGCATACTTTAAATGCATATAGAATTACTCATGTATTTTATTGGGTCAAAGGGTCACCCGGTTTGGAGGGTTTGGGTCAGTAGGGGCCAGGTGGGTCAAGATGGTGCAAGTTAGGAGGTTGGTCTTAATTCAAAATGATGGTTCTGTTTTGCCTAAATAAACAAAATTAGACATCAAATATTAATGACATAAACTTATGTTGTTATTAAACGTCTATTTAGAATTAATTGTCTTGATGTACTACACTTTTCTCTTCCCCTAGTGAATTATTAATGGCAAGCTCAAATCCTATGGAGGGAGCTGTACGAGCTATAGTTTAGTGGTCAAAATAAAATGAAAAAGTGTAGTAAAATATAACTTACATGTTCTAAGATTGATTTACGCAGACTACATTTCCGACTTAGCATAGATCCTTTGGAGAGGAACAACTGGCGGTTCCCGTAATGGTTTTAGCCCATAGGTGGACACAACGTGTCTCTATTATTAATTAAGTCAAGAAATTCATGATAAAATGCATCAATTTTGTTTAATGGCGCGTAAAAAGAAATTGAACTTAAGACCTGACATTTTGTGAAGTCTCAGCTCTACCACTAAAATATCCCTTGAGGAGTGACGACAACAACAACAAGCTCAACCTGTATGTAGGGATAGAAAAGAAACCCTAGCTCGTTAGATCTTAAAATGTGGTTTTAAGACACATGCTAATACGTGATTAAATTAGTAAGGGTTTGGTTGTCTAAAAGGCTATTGGACTGCTCACTTGAATGGTAATGTAAAATGGTGTCCTGTTCTTTAAAATCCTTTTGACAAAGTGATGATTTTAAAAGGAGTGAATTTGATGCATCGATGTAAAGCGTTTATGGTCAATGATTATCACCACGCTCCAATGATACATGAAGTTCATTTTTAGTACTAGTAATTGGGACACTGAGCTAGACAAGTTGTACTTTTTTCATCAACTTTAAACCAACCGATTGAAGGAAGGACCATCTCCCTCCTATACTCCCCCTTTTTACCTGAAAATCAGGGCTCCAATCTGTAGTTCTGTACACTCTAGTCTTGCGTAGCGATCGAACTCGTTTTTTATAAAGGCGGAGCCCTCTATATGCTAAATTTAGTTTTTTTGGCAAAATTATTAATTTGTTTTTGTCTGTATAATGTATATTTTTGTAAAAATTTAAAAATAAAAATAGACATGTGCATGGGAGATGCATGTCCAATATATTTTTTTAATTGTTGCACTTTTATGCACTGAATTTGTAAAATTTTTAAAAATTGCACTATACCCCTTAAATTTGTTAATTTCGTTAAATTCTTTAACTTAATAGAAATTTGCACTATATCAAAATAAAAATCTAACGAAATTAACAAATTCAGGAGGTAAGGTGCACAATTTCAAAAATTTACAAATTTAAGGGCTAAAAGTGCAACAATTTAAAAATAAAGAACAATGGTACATACTCCTGGTCAGACACATGTCCATCTGTTTTTTTTTTTTTTTTTTGTAAAAATGTACTTTATAACGCAATAATAAAGCAAAAGAAATATATAGTTAACACAAAATATGTCAAAAACATACATATTAGAAGTAAATAACTAAGCAAAAAAATTTTAAAATTAACACAAAATATGTTAAAAATATATACATTTGAAACAAATGAAAGTAAGAGTTTTAAGTTGAATATTTTTTATATATAAAAGACGAAAATAAATTAATAATTTTATAGAAAGCTGCGTTTAGCGCCTCAATTTATAAATCACATGAGACGACCTTCGGTATCACTCAATCTCGACTAGTTGATTTTGTATCCTTCTATTGATAATTCGATATAGAGGTTTTTCAAAGATAAAATTGATTGCTAATGTTAATGAGTAAAGTAGAGGCCCACTAAAAGTATTAAAGCATGGTATAAAATTATTGTTTATGTGAAGGACTAAAAGTGTTATACAAGTAGTTTACTAGTTTAAGATTTTTTTTTTTGATGATTAGGGTTTTTATTAATTTAATATCATCTTTTAACTTTTTAAAAGAGTAATGATATATACAGTTTAATACGGAATGCGCTCCACTTAAATTCAAAATTAGCTTATGTTTTGTAACACTAAATTTTAAGTCTTAGAAATTAGAATTGAATCAATTTGAATTCTTACCTTAATTTGGAATATCTATCAACACTTACCCAAGTTATTGTGTTTGATTTCTGTAGCGAGCACCTAAAAGGTAATTTTTAATTGCATATGTCAAGTGTGAGGGTAGCATTTGGACTTGTTTGGTGAAGTAGATTAAGTTGAGATATAAACAAACTAGCCTAAACAAATAAGCTAGAAAAGATAAATTGTGGGCATTAAGAGAAAATCATGTTAGAATAAAATATACTCTCTCCGTCCATAAATTATTGTCTTTTATTATTATTTTTTTTGTCCGCTCTAAAATAATTGTCTTGTTTGAAAATGTTTTTTTAGGACATCACTTTTACTATTTTACCTTTATTTTTTTTCCTACTTTAATTATGTGTCACATACACATGGATATTAAAGAAAATTATACATTATACTAATATTAATAATCAAATCAATTATTTTTTCTTAATCCATATGCCGAGTTAAACAAGACAATAATTAAGGGACGGAAAGAGTATTTTTTTGTTCCTCATAATCACAAGGTTTCGTCATTATGTCATATCACAATATTAGGTCTAAAACTAATCTTCGCTTGTTGTAGTGAGCTTGCCATTGGCCCAATAGTCTAGACTTGAACTCAGCGGTGGTCTGAGTAATCCTTTGAGTTGAGTCAAATATTTTCTAAAACATGTACTAAAGTTAATAGAGAATAATTATTTTTAAAAATAGAGACAAAAACTATTTTTAAATCCATATAAATTCAAGAAGAAGACACACATTTTAAGAAAAAACTAAAAATTATTTTCATTATTAATTAGCTCTAACTGAATAATACAAGGAATTGTTCTCGGGACTTAAAAAAACAAGTTCGACCCGTACAATAGTAGCCTTTATATCTCTGTCAAGTAATGCTATTTATACGTCCCAACAAATGTTTCATTTCATTTTCCGCACTCCTCTGTGCTGTCTTCCTTTAATCCAAACCAAACCAAACCCCCCCAATCCCACTTTTCAAACTCTCTGTCTCTCTCTCTCTAAAAGCACCAATTCATCATCATCAACATCAACATCTTCTTCATTTCAAATTTCACAGTAATAATCCATGGAGCAAGATGGAGACTCACCCACCTTCTGGTTCCAACCACCCATCCCAACTCGCCGCCGACCACCGTCTCCCTTTCTCAATCCGGTTGCTCTAATCATAATCCTCCCTGTTTTAGCCTTACTCATCATCATCTTCTTCCTCCCCCCTTTTCTCTCTCATACTTCTCAAATCCTCAAACCCACTTCCGTCAAGAAAAGTTGGGACTCCCTCAACATCTTCCTCGTCCTTTTCGCCATTCTCTGTGGCGTTTTAGCAAGAAGAAACGATGACGTTCCCTCCACCGACGGCGACCAAGTCAACAGGTATTCCAACACTAATCAATCGGCTTCTTCTAGTCAATGGGGTGAGTATAGTGATCGAGATCGGAAAGTGTACGATACTTCAGTTAGGGAACCGGAAACCGGCGGTGGCCGGTTGAGAAGGAATAGTAGCTCCTATCCCGATTTGAGACAGCAATCGCTGTGGGAAACCGGTGAAAATCGGTTTCGGTTTTTTGATGACTTCGACGTGAATTTGTATTCCTCCGCACCTGCGTCGGAGTATCTTCAGCAGCCCGTAAGGCGGAGCGAAATGGAGAGAGACAATGTTGTATATCGCTCACCGCCGTCATTGCGGCGGAGTGAGGTGGAGAGAGCGAATGTTCTTCATCGCTCACAGTCGGCGGAATCGGATTATTTTCACGACGGTCCTCGGCAGAGCGAGGCGCGGAAAGAAAATGTTATATACCGAACACCTCCGTCATCGCGGCGGAGTGAGGTGGAGAGAGCAAATGTTATCCATCGCTCGCAGTCGGCGGTCTCGGATTATTTTGGTGACCGTCGACGGCGGAGTGAAGCTGAGCGAGAGTTCTCAGAGGTGAAAGAAATTCCAGTAGATACTTTTCAAGTTCATAGGTATCCGCCACCTCCTTCGCCCCCTAAATCGCCGGCGCCACCGTCACCGCCTCCACCACCGGCATCGAATTTGAAGCGGAGGCACTCGTACCAAGGTGTAAGGCGCAAGGAAAAGGTGAAGGTTGAAAGCGAAAGTGAAGCAGAGTTAGAAAAACCTCGAGCGCCGCCACCTCCTCCGCCACCGCCACCACCTCCGCCGCCGCCTGCAGCAACTACGCGCCGATCGCAGCACAAACACAAAAAACTTGAACGCCAAATAAGTGATGCGACTAAAGAGATAGCTACAGCTATAACCTCATTGTATAATCAAAGTAAGAGAAAGAAGAAACATAGAACACGAAATATTTACGATAGTGCCACTGTCTCTCCACCTTCAGCAAATTCATCACCAGACCAGGGGACGGGACCGCCGCCACCACCTCCACTGCCTCCACCTCCGTTTGTGTTTCATAATATGTTCAAAAAAGGAACAAAACATAAGCGCATTCATTCGGTTGCGGCAGCATCGCAATCACCATCTCCGCCGCCGCCGCCACCACCACCACCGCCACCTCCTCCGATCTCAATTTTCAACAATTTATTCAAAAGCGGTGGCAAAAATAAGCGGTCCAATTACTCCACCGCTCCACCACCACCGCCTCCTCCGCCTCCATCTTCGATCCTTAACAGCATTTTCAAAACCGGAAGCAAAAGTAAGCGGCATTCCTCGGCTACATATCCACGGTATCCACCACCACCACCATCATCACAACCAGCAATCTTCAACACATGTCAAGGTGCGGAGTCCGTTCAGGCATACTCCAATGTTCCAGTCGTATCTCCGCGATTATCAAGGACGAAAATCCAAACTCAACCACCGTCGACGCCGCCACCGCAAACTCCTCCGCATTCGGAAACTCTCCGTCGACGTCCATCCCGCAAAGGCAAACCACCACTACCAACAAAAGTAAGCAATTACAACGAAAGGGATGAATACCTCAACAGCGGATCACAATCACCGTTATTTCCGATTCCGCCGCCGCCGCTACCTCCTTTCCAGATGGCGGAGATGAAATTTAAGATCCACGGAGATTTTGTTAGCATACGGAGCGCTCAAAGTTCCGTTTGTAATTCCCCAAACAGGGAAGGCGTCGATTTCTCGTCAATGCAGGAGTCCCTAGAGGAAACGGACGGTGGAGAAGTTGTTGGGCCAGTGTTCTGTCCAAGCCCAGACGTGAACGCCAAGGCAGACAGTTTTATTTCTAGGCTTAAAGATGAGTGGAGGATGGAGAAGGTAAATTCTAGCAATGGGAGGCAAACGATGGGTCAGAGCCTTCTAGGCCTAGGCCCAGGATTAAGTCCAAAGTAAATAAAACTTTACTGGTACATTTTAAATGACGCTAATAGTATATTATACTTTTTACAGAGGGAAATACTTACTTACGCTACGGAATAGAACTGGGTTGGGTTGGGCCCTTATTGACGTTTTTTTAAATTCAAGTTAGGGCTTTACTACACTTTGTAGGTTTTGGGATTTTGAATTTCAATTTGAAATGGTTTTTGACTTGAGGGCTAGCACAATTTTATTATTATTTTTAATAATAGCTTTTGTGGTATGTGTTTGCATTTTATAGACTGGAAAATCATTAAATATTTGGGGGGGGGGGTTATAATGATGCATTTTCATCCCTGTGGGTTAGTCGGTAGAGCTGAAGTTTCACAAAGTGTGTGGTATCAAGTTTGGTTCCTTCTCACGACTCCTCAAAAAAAAAAAAAAAAAAAAAAAGTGCATTTTCTTCTTAATTAGCTCTTTTCTCTTTGAGTAAAAGTCTTTTGGATGTTTGCATGGTGAAGAAATAGAAAAAACATAGATGTCCTTGTCTACAATGCTTTCAAAACGGGCAGCACCTTTTTAAATTGAAGATTGCAATTATAAGCTTCCATATCCGCACCCTTGTGAAAAGCATGGGAAATTATAAAAAAAAAGTCGCAGTCCACTTAAACACACACCCACACTTGAACGACTTTCAACTTGTCACCTTTACGAGTAAATATTGAGTGAAATGATGACATCAAATCAGTAACTTTGCTAATGTGGAGAGTCGCATCAAGTAACAACTTTGATTTTTACATCAATAAACGCATCAATAACCTTACTTTTTACATAAGTAACGTTAGCGTTAGCTGATTTGGTGAACTGTAATTGAGTGATAATAGAAATGGTGTAGAATAGTACTCCTTCCGTTCCAGGCAAAAAGTTTATACTATTTTGGGACGTTTCACTTAAAGAGCTCACTTTTAAAATTTGTGTTTACAATTTTCATAATCTTTCACCGTTATCTTCCACTTATGTTGTAAGCATTATGGTTATGTTTAAGTATTTTTGTAATTATAACCAACTCCAATGACGTTAATATATCTCTTAATTATTAGACTTTTTAAACATATAATCTTTAAGTAGAACGGATGGAGTATTAATTTGCAGTCAATATTTTTCCCACCGTTATTTGTATTTGGAGAATGAATTTGATAAAATGGAGGGGGAGGGGGATGTCAATGTCGAGTTCATATATATATATATATAACCAAACAGGACCTAATCCTGTAACTCTTGGTAGAAATAGAATAGGAATTGAGTTTAAAGGGCCAAGAGGCAATTTCATAGCCGGCAAGCAATTAATATTATTACACGTGGACCTCAACCACTAACAGGTCATGAAAGTTGAGATTATGATGAGAAGTCGTCTTCATTAGTTGCCATTGTAATTTTTGTATGGGACCTTAGGAGCTGTTTGGAGGGAGTTGATTGGAGGGTATTTATCTCTTTAATTTCATTAATTGAAGTGACTTAGCTTGGATGCAGTCTTGCAGAGACGAATCTAGCTTTTATTTTCAAGGTGATCCAAAGAACTAACGAGGGTTGCCTAGGATGATCATTTGTGTTATCATATCTTGTTTGTACTGCACTATAGTATTTTTATATTATTTATTTTATTTTATTATAAATATAATAATAAATATTATTTTAATTAAATTTATAATTTTATATTTTTGTGTCATGTCGTGTCATATTGTATCGTGCCAGTTCTTTCTGTAATTGATGTTTATAATCGTATCGTGCCGTGACGTGCTATCATGTCGTATCAGTCATTGCCATCCCTGGGTTGCCTGAGTGAAAGGGCTCTGGTTGCTTAAACTAGAGACCTCGTGTTCGAGCCTTGTGTACACAGAAAACTTACTTAGGATACTTTAGGAATTGAAAAAACGAAAGTTGATCCAAAGAAAAAACAGAAAAATAATAAAATTAGTATCAAAATATATATTAATTAATAATTAAGTACATAAATAATGTTAGCCAACGGAAAACTCCATAAGAACAAATGTTAACTTACTTGGTTCCATTTCAAAAGTTCATTAAATGGCTCAACAAACTGGGAAAAAAAATTAAAACATAACAGAAAAACAAAAGCATAATAGTGTCCACTTATTATTAATTATTATAATTACTTTTTTTTAATTTAAGGACATTTGAATTCGTTGAAATTTTTTAGTTGTAGGGTGACTACTTATTACAGCAGAAAACGTAAAATAGGAAACTGGAAAATTAAAATATAGAGATCAAATAAATAAAGTTAGTCAATCAAAGAATGATTTCCATAAAAAAGTTCTAGTAATTCTTTTCGAATTAAATATCGTGTTAATGCTATTTAATGACAATGGACAATTATTAAATATCGTGTTAATGCTATTTTATAACTAATATATATACTCACTATTTTTTTCTTTCTATTATTTGAGGCCATGCAATTGCATGGCCTTGCACCAGTGTAGATTGATGGTTATACCCAAGGCTGTCAATGAATCGAATTTTGATCCGAATTCGATTTGAGTCTTTTGATGTTATTTTTAGAATATGGTTTGAGTTTTTCAACCTGATTATTTTGATTGTGATTCGAGTCTGATAACGATAGCTTAACAAATTAGATTAGAATTAAGAGTGTTCCGATCCGTTAACAACCCGATCCGATCCGATATAAAAATATAGTACTATTAAAAATACAAAAGTTACTAATTATGCTGAGTTTTTAGTCATTCATAACTATTATTTCAACTAAATATAAATTTTTCTGCGTACTATAATCTCTTACTAATATTGTCGTTTATTGTCTAAGTTGGGAACTTGATTTTTTCATGTTTGTTTGATTTTTGATTGAGTAAAAGATATCTTGATATTATTTTTATTTAATATTTTATGAGGATCGAATAGAATCCGAAAACAATCCAAATCCGATCCAAATTTGAAAATTTAAGATATAGATCGAGCTTTGAAATATCCGCTTGATAATCTGATTCAATCCAAATATGATAATTTTTTAACAAATCTGATTTGGATTAGGTATATCTATGAATTGACAGGCCAAGTTATACCGCACAATGGCATTGCTTCATTATTTTCCTTCAAGCATGTCTCTTTCTGTGGTACCATTTCATTTATAACCTGCCTTTCTTGTGGGTATATAATCGATACGAACGTCAATAAATGATGTGTCATTATCTTCGGTTAGGGCGGAGTTGAGGTTTTCTCTACGAGCTAGCGAAGTAAATGTGTATATATATATATATATATATATATATATATATATATGTTATAAAATGATAGTTAGTGAATTACGAAGTTACAAAGAAAGAATGATATAAAGGTAGAAAGAATTGGAGAGAAGATCACTGATCTCGGTGTATCTCAAACTATGAACCAGTATCAGCCTTTTATATGCGATTTTACATATAATATACTGTTTATAAATAGTAACAGTACTATTTATTCACATTTTACAGTTAATCCATCTAAAGGTTGCACAATTCGGCGATAATTGTTACTGATGTACTATCATTGTACTACAGTATATTGTTATATTGTGCTACAGTCTACATATTAATTATTTATAACAATATATATAGTTCAGAAAGTACAGAGTGAACTACCTTTCTAATCCTTAAGGGTGGTCCAATAGTAGAGCGGAGGCTTCACAATGTGTAAGGTCTCAGGTTTGATTCCTTCCCACGCTCTCTTAGGATTAGAACGGTCAAAATTGGCTCAACTTGTCGAGTCAGCCCGTTCCGCCATCTAAAAGAGGCGAGTTGGGTTGATGAAATTTAATACCGTTTAATAGTGGGTCAAACGAGTTGGGACCGCGCGGATCACAGACTGAAGCGGGTTGGGCACGAGCTAACCCACCAATTTAATTTTGTTCATTTTTATGTTGTTTCTTTTTTGGATCTCTTTGTTTATGTTGTATGAATTTAGTTTGAGTCTTAAGTAATGTAATTATATTTCACCGTAATATTTAACTTTAATTTATTAAATTCTTTCTTGATTTTTGTACTAATTAAATGAAAAATAGTTGTGAGTCTTATGACAAAATAAATATATATATTTTTTTAATTGGTTAGATATTAATATTTTTTAAAACTATACTTTTTTGGCCGGTTGGCCCGCCCAACCCATAACCCAAGGTGGATTGGGTTGGGTTAAGTATATACAGTCCCGTTATTTTGACGGGTCAACCCAACCCGTCCCACCTAGTAGCTGGTCATGACGGGTTACGGGTCAACCCATTTCACCAACTCATTTTAACAACTCTACGTAGGACACAAAAAATAAATAAATAAAAAATACCCGGAGTACCCGTTGACACGACTATTGTAAAAATTTTGACAAAACAAACCAAAACATGTTAAATAGATTCATCGACTAGACAAAGCTAATTCTCTGACCCTCTATCGAGAAAACAACTTACGCAGGCCAACCACAATACTGGTCGACCATTCGAGCCCAAATCTCCCTTATTGAGTAACCAAAACAAAGTTGCCAAACTCTAAAAGAAAATTAAGAAACAAATTAATACATACGTACCTAATTAACCAATAAACTTAAATTTATGAAAGTTTTCATGCATTGGGAGTTACGTTGCCAAACGCTAAAGAGAAGAAATAAATACCTGAATCAATTCGGAAATTTTCTTAAACCTATATATATATTGAAATTTATGAAAGTTTTCATGGGAATTATTAAAGAAAACAATGTTGCCAAACTTTGAAGAAAAGAAAACAACTACCTGAATCAATTCAAAAAATTTCCTTAACCTATATTTATCAAAGTTTTCAATGGGAGTCGTTAAAGAAGAAACAACATACATATTTTGAGATGAAGCCAAACTTGAGATGGTGATCATGTTCATAACTTATAATTATCACCAATCTTTAACAAATTTATGAGTTTTTTTTTTTGAAAATTTAATGAATTGTCGTATATCAAACATAGCTGATCCTTTCAAAGCTCTTAACCATATAGTATAGTTATAATTAGACAGACCCTAGCTTGCTGCTGAAAGACGTAATAATAGGCTAGTAGTGTTTACACGAGTTATCATTGCTTGATGATTTCTTATTCGGCTTGATCCTTTAACGATATTTTCTTTCATCAATAGAAGTGACGTACGTGCATATGCTGATTCTTCATTTATTTGTCATCGTCTCTTCATAATGTATTGTGGAATTCAAAGTAAGGTGATTGATCCTTTCAAATGATCTGCGATTAAGTAATCGCTAATGGATCTAATTGTGTATGGAACTTATAATCACCAATCTTTAAAAGTTTATGAGTTTTTTTTGGAAATTGTTGGTGTAAAAGATACTAAAATTTTTGGTATAAAGAGATCAAGAACTAATAGATTCTTCTTTGAGTTTAGGGTTTACTTTTTTGTAAGCACCACGGCCTCCAGGCTTAAAAAAATTGTTATCGACCATTTGATGTGCTATGCTAGGACCACTAATCGGTTGAAAAGTCGGGGACTCGACCATTAATTAGTTAGTTGAGGGGGGTAATGTAAAGGCCTAATGCCATTTCGAACCATCGAACGCGATTTCAACCAAAGACATAGATTGTAACATCCGTCAAGAAAATGAACAGAATTGTAACGCCCGTCGAGAATTTTAACGCAACAAGATTTTTTAGCTTATTAAATGGATTATATCATATCCTTATACAAAATAGATCAAATTTTGATTCAAATTAAAAAATTTAGTAGATTGGATCGGATCTGGATCATGATTTAATTACATTAACAACAAAGTTTGGCCTAAATAATTTCTTTAATATAAAAAGCTAATCACTTTTTGTTGTTGTTGTTGATCCAAGTATAAATGGGGTGTTCACTACGGGAGTTTTTCCAATTCGAGTTAAGTACGGGTGGCAATCGTACTCGCTATTCTGAAATTTCACTTCTTATTCACCTCTCCAATATTCTCTCTCTCTCTCTCCCTCCCTCCTTTTGAAGCTTTGCAAACTTTCAAAGATGGTGAATACTGAAACCATTCGTACTATCGTTGGCATCATTGGTATGCTCTTCTCTCTCTCTCTCTCTCTCTCTCTCTCTCTCTCTCTCTCTCTCTCTCTCTCTCTCTCACATACACACACACACACACAACACACACATGCATGCACTTGATATAGCTGATATATGAGTTACGAGATGTTATGAAAGAGTGTATATATGAGGTGCCGGGCGCGTAATTCAACTTTGTTTTCGAGTAATATTGGTTTGGGTAATTATCACTTGCATGAATTTTTTTGTTAGTCACATTTGCAGTTTAGTTAATGTTACTCAAATGGATTTTAATGATTGTTTGAGAAAAATTAATTGGTGGCGATCGATCTTTTGTGTTTTTGTTACTTGGACTCGATCACTTAGTTGGCTTTGTTAGGGATATCATTCACAGTTTTTTCTTCAACTTAATTAAAAGGGTATAGAAAAAAATAAATTCGTGGCGTCTATTTATGTGTATATGTGCGTATGATTCTTGTTTTCATCTGTATTCTCATCTCCCAGAGTACTAATTATTTATAAATTATGATCGAACAATGAATTGTCGAATATCAAACTTAGCTGATCCTTTCAAAGCTCTTAACCATTAGTATAGTAGTTATAATTAGACCCTAGCTTGCTGCTGAAAGACGTAATAATAGGCTAGTAGTAGTGTTTACACGAGTTATCATCGCTTGATGATTTGTTATTTGGCTTGATCCTTTAACGATTCTTTCTTTCACTAATAGAAGTTATGTGCATATGCTGATTCTTCATTTATTTGTCATCGTCTCTTCATAATGTATTGTCGAATTCAAAGTAAGGTGATCCTTTCAAATGATCTGCGATTAAGTTTCGCTAATGGATCTAATTGTGTACGGAACTTTTACCGATCTCTTCTTCTGAAATTAAACTGCAACTTTTCTCCTGTCCGCTTAGTACTGCAAAGTTCTAACTCATGCTGCAAACTTGTTTCCCCAGGGAATGTTATCTCTTTCTGCCTCTTCGCGTCTCCATGGTAATCTCTCTACTCTCTCTCTCTCTCTCTCTCTCTCTATATATATATATATATATATATATATATATATATGTGTGTGTGTGTGTGTGTGTGTGTGCTCATAAGCTAGCACTCAAAATATGCATTTCAAGTCTAGTAGATACAAGTTTCCTTATTATTATTATGAGTTTTGTGATATAATTAGCTTACACAACTAAGCAGTGTACTGATCATGAAATTGCTATAACTTAATGTTGTAGTCCAACATTTTGCAGAATTTGGAAGAAAAAGGACGTGGAGGAGTTCTCGCCTTATCCGTATATCGCAACTGTAATGAATTGTCTGTTGTGGGTCTTCTATGGTTTGCCTTTTGTTCACCCAGACATCACCCTTGTTCTCACTATCAATAGCATCGGTTTAGCAGTAGAATTGGGCTATTTGGCTGTCTTCTTGCTATATGGAAACAATGGACATAGGGTATGTATACTATACATATGCATTTTTATGTTAACGATCCTTTTCTTCCTTACTTCTCAACGATGGCCGTTAAACTATATATGTTTGCATGTTTAATTGCAGAAGAAGATTGAAAAATGGTTTGCGGCTGAGCTAATTGCAGTTGGCGGTCTTGCTGTTATCACCTTGACATTGTCCCACACATATGTGGCCAGATCGAGGATTGTTGGGATTTGCTGTGTTGTCTCTGGGACCATTATGTACGCCTCCCCACTTACAGTAATGGCATGTACATCCGTCTTTTAAATAAGTCTCACATCGAGATATATATATGCTTGAAGCCATTAATTAAGCTGTCTGACTGATTCAAAACTAATTAATATGTTTATTTGTTTACTTACAGAGGGATGTCATCAGGACAAAGAGCGTTGAATATATGCCATTTTGGCTCTCAGCGGCTGCCTTCTCAAACGGTGTCATCTGGCTCATCTATTCCCTCCTCAAGTTTGATCTATTCATCTTGGTAATAATAATACTTACTAATTACTTTTAACAATCCCCTCCTAATTGCGAGTTGTTACTTGTTGCAGACGTATGCGCTCATGAATTTTCTTTAACGATCTTTTTATTTTCTTCTGCTGTACGTAGATTTCAAGTGGAGTGGGAGCACTTCTTGGTGTTGTGCAGCTTGTGCTTTATGCAATATATTACTGGACAACTCCAAAGAATGATGATGCGAAGCCATCTGAGGTTCAGCTCCAGAGTCCTGTCTAGTCTGCTTGCTTTTCGACTACATCCATTTAGTGTTTAGGTTGTTCTTTCCTTTTCTTGTTTGGAAATCTTTCATTAGGGAGTTTTGCAGTTTTGGATCGATTTGCTTAAGTTGGAATTTTGGCAGATTTTTCAGTTCAGGTTTCAAAGTTTCAGTTTAGATTCTAAGTCAAGTTCTTTGAGGATCAAATTACAATATCATATTCCCTCAGTTTCGTGCAAAAAATCTACTATTCTATTTTGAAATTATAAGAAATCAATCCATGCAAGGACTGAAAAGAAAGACACAAAACAAGTTAAAAAAAACTGACAGAAAACACAAGAAAGAACGACGCTTACTGCCTTGGGTTGGGACGATGAATGAGACCCAACATAACTTGGATTCTCTTGTGAGAGCTTCCTTTATACACCTAAAGCTTGGAGTCCAAGATTAATTGAAGATCTACCAAATCGTTTACAAGAGAAAGTAAAATAAACAAGGGTGAATTACAGGCCGGTCCTTTTTAAACATTTGTAATTGCTCCAGTCCACTTATCTTTTTTAAAAATCGGAAAAAGGCATTTTTGGGCGAAAAGACGATTATGCCATTAATGAAAGAAAAACACGCGCGCTTTAGTAACCCAAGGCATCGCGATGCACTACTTTGATATCGCGATGCACCACTTTGGCATCGCGATGCACCAAATTGGGGCATCACGATGCAACAATTGGTGCATCGCGATCATTGCAGCGCGCTTTAGGAAACCAAAGCATCGTGATGAGCAACCAAGGCATCGCGATGCACTACTTTTGCATCGCAATGCACCAAATTGGGGCATCGCGATGTAACAATTAGTGCATCGCGATCATCACAGCGCGCTTTAGGGAACCAAAGCATCGCGATGAGCAATCAAGGCATCGCGATGCACTACTTTGGCATCGCGATGCACCACTTTTGCATCGCGATGCACCACTTTTACAAATTGGGGAATCGCGATGCAACAATTGGTGCATCGCGATCATCGCAACGCGCTTTAAGGAACTTGATTTTCGTTTACCTTTCGGGCGTTGCCCCGAACCACGAGGGCTTCCCTCGAACCTGCGACTGACCGGCGGGTCGAACCTGTTGCGTTGCCCAATCTGCGATTGGCGAATTAAATCAGTCCAAGAACATCTTCCTCTGTTTTCGGACAGCACACTGTCAAGTTTGATTTGAAGCTCAAAAATTGTGTTTTTTGGTAGAAAAATTGTGCACAAATATAGTACTAAGTTAGGATAATAATATGAGATTGATTTTAAACAAATTTGAAGCTTAAAATAGAGATTTAAGTGGCCAAAACAGCTCAAGAATAATAAAAAAAAGGGGGATGAACTCAAAAATTTTGAATTTGATCAAATTCGTGTTTTATACATGAAAATTGATACCCAAACATGAGGAAAGACTATATTAACAACATGAAATCATTTATACATCAATTTGAATCTCAAATCTGAAGCAACGATGTTGTTGAGGGTATTTTAGGAAGAAAATTTTCAAAATGCCTTTAAGCGGTTAAAAAAAAAAGGGTGTACTGGAGAGAAAAAAAGTTTGAAAAAGTGGACCGGCCAGCAATTTCTCCAATAAACAACCTACACAATCTTCTAATTGATACTGTCAATACTATAATTATCTCTAAGAAAATAAAACTCAATAATTACAAATATTAACAATGCTATATTTTAGGAAGAAATCTGTACGCTACCCTTTGGCAAGCGAAGCGGGACTTTGTCGAGCTACAGCTTGGAAGAGAGTAGCTGAAGTCGAGCATGAGCAAAGGCTTTAGTGAACATATCCGCAAATTGATCTCGGGTAGAAACGTACACCAAATGGAGAAACTCACGACTTTGTAATTCTCGGACAAAGTGGTAGTCAATTTCCACATGTTTGTGCGAGCATGAAAGACGGAATTGCGTCACAATACAACTTTGGAGGATGAAGAAACAAACCCAATTCGCGGAATAAAAAAGAAAACCACCGAAGTTCGGATGTCGTGGAAGCCAAAGCCATGTATTCCGCTTCACTACTAGAGCATGATACTGGCGTTTTTGCTGTCCAAGAAACAAGATTCGGACCTATAAAGATGCAAGCACCTGTTATGGACCGTCGATCATCCGGGTTGCCTGCATAATCAGCATTGGTGAAGATTGAAAGTGATAGATCGTCTAACTTTCGAAAAAGACAAGCCTAAGTCTAGTTTACCCTTAATAAATCGAAACACTCTTTTCACAGCTTGAAGATGACTGGACCGTGGAGCATGCATATATTGACAAACTTGATTAACAACGAATGTATGTCCGGACGAGTGAGGGTGAGATACTGAAGGCCCCCAACCATACGTTGATACACCGTAGCGTCCGGAATAGGATCACCCAAATGTGCAGACAAGTGAGACCCCGCAACCAATGTAGTAGTAGTAGGTTTACAATTCTGCATTTGGAATTTTTGAAGAAGATCGGAAGCATAGCAGAACTGACTAAGCATGAGAGAATGTTCAGTGCTGGTAGCCTCGATGCCAAGAAAAAAACCCAAAGAACCAAGTCGATGACTTTTAAACGTATCACAGATAGAGTCCACTACTCGGGAAACCTCAGTAGATGAACATCCTATAACAATAATATCGTCCACATACACAAGTATAACAATCACATATGTGGGGGTGTGACGAATAAAGAGAGAGCTGTCGAACTTACTGTTGAAGAAGCCCAAGGTGAGTATAATATTGTGAAGTCTTTGGAACCATGCACGGGGGGATTGCTTAAGACCATATATTGCCTTATGAAGATGGCAAACACGAGAGGGAGTAGAGGGATCGATGAACCCGGGTGGCTGAAATATGTAAACTTCTTCATTGAGAAACGCATTACGAACATCCAACTGTTGAATATCCCATGACCGTGACTGAGCAAGAGCCAAGATTGTTCGAATGGTAGGGGGTTTGACCACCGGATAAAAAGCCTCATCATAGTCCACCCCTTTTTGCCGGGTGAAACCTTGTGCGACTAACCTGGCTTTATGCCTTTCAATTTTACCTTTTACCCGGCGTTTAATCTTGAATATCCAGTGACAACCGATAATGCTCATAGTTGATTGTCGACGAACCAAGGACCACGTACCATTTTTCTTAAGGCCGACATTTCCTCCATCATAGCCTGTTGCCATTGTAGAAGTAAGGAGGCTTGTTTGAACGTGCGAGATTCATAGGAAAGAGAGTCAGTAGTAGCAACAACCAATGCCCGTGGTAATGGGTGTTGTAAACAGGTTCGTTTATACTCTGAAAACGAAGGGGTGGTGATTCAGAACTTTTGGGTGAGGCAGGTAGTAATTGACATGGAATTGGGCTGTTTGAGAAATCAGGTTGTGGGATAGAGGGCGAACCATTGTTGTGCAACGAAATTGGGCTGCTAGAGAGATGACGGTTCTGGGAAGGTGGTGAGAACCGTGGTTCGAGCCAAGACTCAAGGCCCAAGTCAAGTGAACCAATAATAATCGATTGGGTTTAAAGTCACGCAAGCCCATTCGAGGCCCAAGAGGAGGAGTTCACGCATGTTCTTGAAGCTCTCATGACACTTGTACACTCAATCAAGGCCAACACAACTCAAAACAGTGACGGACGGATCATATGTGTGTTGGAGGGACATTTGCATGAAGGACGAAGTTTCGGGTACAGAGCGATCACTCTGTCTCTTCTAAAGCGATCGCCTTGGATTCTGTCTAACAAGCGATCGCCATGTCTCAAGAGGAAGCGATCGCCCTGGACTCTGCTTGGAAGGCGATCGCCCTGAGTCATTTTAAAGCAATTCCCTATGCCCAGAATATGCGTGGCGCGCTATTTGACGGAAATTTGACAAGTTTGGTAACTTTAAAGTATTTTAGGTATTTTTTTTTATTTCCTAATAAATGTTTCCTAGGTTTAGTTGGATTGTTAGGCCTATATAAAGGCTTCTCTTTCATTGTAAAACATTAACATTGATTATTATTAAATTGAATTCAGTTTTCACAATATTGTGAGCTTTTGAGAGATTTCTTGGATTAGAATTCTCAACCCTTGAACTTATCAAGTTTGTTGAGCTGCAAGCTTGTGGCATTCCGTGATCTTGGTTCCTAATCAATTGCGATTAGTGGGTTAAGGTTGCACCCCAAGGTTCTAGGGATTAAATCTGCCCTAGGGTTGAGGGAAGCTCCTTATCTTCGTTTCAAATTCGTTGTTTTTTGTCTTCAATCCGCGTTTTTGGTTGGTTCCACTTTGTCACGATCTTGGAGTCACATCAGAAGGAGTGATGGAGTTAAAATTAATGAATGCTAAAAACCCATAGATCTTAACCTTCACATAAGAATTACCCGAAACAACAAACTAGATGCGGAAGCGTACCTGAATCCATGAGATTGTGCCTTGAGTTATGCGTCTTCCAATTGTAGCATAGTATCTTTAGGCTTTCTCTTGCTAATGGGACGATAGAGAGAAAAAAATTGTAACCCTACGCTCAATTGTGGACCATAACCTTTTATAGTAATAGTTTGACCTAATTATCAACCAGCCCATTATAAGTTGAGAATTAGCTCCCTTAAGGTTTCTACACATATTCAATTAAAATCTCATACTTATCATAAATGACTTAGGCCCATATAACTTAGTAGATCAATTTAATTTGGCCTATTAACTTTAAATAACATGAAGTATACGATTAAGTCGCAGTGCATACACGTCTCTGTATGCCCAAATGCCCATATTAATCATATATACATATATATAAGTCCATAAAATTCTAACAATCTCTCACTTGGACTATATACATGTGCATACGTATAAACCTTAGCATCGTATATCACATTATATACTTTAGTAGCTCGAGCAAGCCTTTTAGTCATCTTAGACAAATCCTGTCCATCAGTCAAAATTAACATAAGGATCAAAGAGGCTTTCGTTGCATTTATTGTAACTAGACCCATCAATGGTCACATGCATTAACATAACTAACGACATGGATCAAATATGGATGTGTAGCATGGAAATTACATGTAATGTGATCTTCACATGTCTATCTCCAATTGGTCCTACCTTAGTCCGTATGAGATCAAATGTAACATTCAGAGTGCTGAATACTGAATAACTTTATACTTTAACAATAATCCAAAATTGTATAATTGTCATGACAATGAATCATAAATGTCGAGCAAATACATAATATGAACTCCCACTGAACCTATGCAAAATCCAATTATAGAACACCCATACGAGCAGTATGCTCGTGAAAGACCTTGGGTATTAAACCCTTAGTGAACGGATCTGCTATTATGGAGTTTGTCCCAATATGCTCAACACAAATATGACCACTCTGAATTCTTTCTTTAACAACAAGGAACTTGATATCTATATGCTTAGATTTAGAACAACTCCTGTTGTTACTTAAGCAAGGGACTGCAGACATATCGCCACAAATTAACTTTAATTGTCTTTCAATACCATCTACTATTTGCAGCCTAGTGACAAAATTTTGCAGCCAAACTCTTTGATTTGATGCCTCATAGCATGCTACAAATTTTGTTTCCGTAGTGGAAAAAGCAACGAGTGTCTGCTTAGCACTCTTCCAAGAGATTGTTCCTCCAGCAAGCAAATAAATGTAGCTCTAAGTGGTTCTACGATTATCTTGGCATCTCGAAAAGTTGGAATCAGAATACCCAATGATCTAAAGTTTATCCAACCTTTTATATGTAAGCATGTAATCCTTTGTTCTCTATAAGTATCGCATAACCCTTTGGCTGCTACCTAAAGTTCTTTACCTGAATTGCTGAGGTATGTGCCTATCACTCCAACAATAAATGCTAGATCTAGACGAGTACAGGCATGTGCATACATCAAACTCCCTACAACCGAAGCATAAGGAATATCTTTCATTTCTTTAGATTCAAGTTCATTCTTGGGGCATTGATTGAGACTGAATCTATCTCCTTTAACAACTGGGGTATCACCTGGTTTACAATCCTGCATGTCAAACCTTTTAAGTACTTTTCAATATATCCCTTTTGTGATAATCCAAGAATACCCTGAGAACGATCTCGATGTATCTGGATTCCTAATACAAATTAAAGATGCATCACCAAGATCTTTCATCTCAAATTTCTTTGATAGAAATTTCTTAGTTTCATGCAATAAGTCTATATCATTAATGGCAAGTAGGATGTCATCCACGTATAAAACCAAAAAAATATATTTGCTCCCACTGAACTTATGGTATATACATTCATCAACTGTATTTATCTCAAAACCAAATGATGATACAACTTGATGAAATTTGTGATACCATTGCCAAGAAGCCTGTTTGAGCCCATAGATTGATTTCTTAAGTTTACAAACCATTTGCTTTGAATCTTTCGAAACAAAGCATTCTGGTTGCACCATATAGAGTGTTTTTTCGATATCACCATTGAGAAACACAGTTTTCACATCCATATGATGTAGCTCTAAATCGAAATGTGCCACTAGTGCCATAATCGTTCTAAATGAGTCCTTTGAAGAAAATGGCGAGAAGGCCTCTTTATAGTCGATGCCTTCCTTTTGAGTACATCCCTTAGCGACTAGACATGTCTTATATCTTTCCACATTGCCTTGTGAATCCCTCTTGGTCTTAAATATCCATTTGCAACCAATAGGTTTCACATCTTCGGGTAATAGGACAAGATTCCAAACGTCATTGTCTTTCATTGATTTGATTTCCTCATTCATGGCATCCATCCACTTTTGAGAGTTTGAACTTTCGATGGCTTGACGAAAGATGATTGGATCATCTTCCATCACACCAATATTTGCCTCATATTCATTGAGAAATACTATAAAGCCATCTGGAATTGCACTTCTCCTCTCTCTAGTGGATCTCCTTAAAGGCATTGGTTCTTGAGGTTGTTGAGCTTGTTCCTCATGAACAACTGGTTGATTCACATGTCTCAAGGTCGATTCATGCAAACTATGTTTCTAATTTTGTCTGAAACTGTTGGTAAGAGGCAATTGACCGGTCTGTGTAATTATTTTAGTCATATAAGTAGGCGTCCGTTTGGTGTAGCGTTTTCAAAATGCAGTGTTTTTAAAATGCAGATTATTTAAAACGCGGCTTTTTTCTTTATAAATGCGTTTGGGATATTATGTTAAAACGCAGCTTTTTATTCCCTACTGCGTTTTGGGAAAAAACTAAGAATTTCAGCGTTTTAAAACGCAGCTGCATTTTCAAAAGTTTTTCTACCGCAGCATTGAAACGCTAAGTTAAGGAATATCTGCGTTTTAACCCAGCGTTTTGGCCAAAACGCACGAACAAACGAGCTCTATGTCTAACGTAGTCCTGCTAGAAAGAAAGAAAAAAAAAAGGGAATTTTGAAGGAGGATAAGGACAAATCCAACTCAACACGTAAGTGAACAAATGTTTAACATTGTTTGCTTTCTTTTTTACAGGTAATTGGGAAAGTGGCAATGCAATTGATGTGAGGTTAGACAAAAGAGGACATAATCAAGTTCAGTGAATGCAAATTAAAAGGTTAATAACTCATTTCTCATACAATATATCCAATGAGATTTTTTATTTTTTGTCTTTTCTCTTCCTAGAAATGAGATTTTAATTTTTTATTTTGCTAGTGGGGTTAGTTATAATAAACATGCAAAAAGTACTTGAAGTTACATTGCATGATGCTAAATCACACTCTTTTTTTCATACATCCGGCATCTTGTTAGTGTGAAAAAATATCATTAATTAGTACGGTATATGAATAATGTGAACAAAACTACTCTTTTAGTTGACACAAGAAACTTTTTGCAACCACTACAACAAATACAACTTTTAGAAACAACATTAAATGAGATATTGGAGCCAACTTATAATGTTTGCATAAATAATATGGATTTATTGCTCATGCAGCGATCCTAAATGATAAGATATTGGAGAGAACTAAAATTGCAAAATTGTTTGTTTGATATAGCCACAACAAACTTTTCTAAGAAGCGAAAGTATCGACATGAGAGTATTAGTAATTGCCTTCTCGCTTAAATCAGATGAACTCATTGAAGTTCTAAAATACATTGACAACATGAGTTAAAGAATCAAAGCACATTACTTCTCAATTTCATTCATGGGGCTCGGTATTCTCGAGTGTCACAGTCTATGTACTTCCCAGGAGCTTTAGCACTTCCAAATCTATCAGTTTTGCATTGTTTCCTGTACATACGTGAAATGATGAAATTTGTCAATGTAAAATGATCATTCTCTAACATATTTCCTTGTAACCTCATCAAGTAGTATATTGCTTGGCTTTAGATCGACAAATATGAATTCTTCACTATGGGTAAAATGCAATGCCTCTCCAAGATGTATGATATTTTTCAATGTCGCATGTCAATGTTGTCTTGAAAGAGAAGAATAATTAACTACATTGATATGGTTCGGAAATGTATTCTCAAATCATCACCTGGTTGCTATTTACCACTGCTATTTATTACTTGCATGTGTGCATGAAAAACAGATATGTAATGTAGAATGCCAAGGTAGTTATAGTTATAGACACCCCGATCTCCTACTCTTGATTATCTTTGTTCGTTAATATCATACAAATGGACTAACACAGAATTTGTTTAAACATTTCAGGGCCTGAAATATAAAAAGAAATGCACAAGGGGCCTAAGTGTAAAAAAGAGGAAGAAAGTAAAAAAGGTGAGATTTTGAGCTGCGGATGCAGCAATCTGCCTATTGAGTTCATGGCCGGTCTTAGGGTGAAGCCAATGAAGCCTTTCTTTAGGCCTAAAAAAAAATTAGGCCTTAAAAAATATATATATATATATATATATATATGAGGAAGTATTTAATGGTTACTTTTTTATTTAAGCATCAATGGTTACTCTCATTATCAACCATTGGATCAAAAATTAAAGGTTGGGATTTAATGCATTAAATGACTCACCTACTTGCATTAATTGCATTTTTCAACTAACCATTAAATCTCAACCTTTAATTTTTGATCCAATGGTTGATAATGAGAGTAATCATTGATGGTTAAATATATATATATATATATACTTATTTTAATTTTTTTAAAATGTTAAAAGTACCTCTTAGTTTTCCTCACACACTCATCAATAATTTAACAACTTATAAGTTGAAATTTTTTTGTTTTTATTAGGCATGACTATTTAATATGATATATTATTTGCGGTAAACTCAATTAGTAAAAACATGAAATTAAAATATACGTGTATCAATGTAGTTATACAACAATTGAAAATGTTATAATTTTTGCCAAGAAATTGCTATATAAATAAATATAGAACCTAAGTTCCGTAAAAAACGTACTATTCGTAAAAATGGATATTTTGATAAAATTATTGACAATGAAGTTGTAAGATCTTATGAAAAATCATTTAGCATTGAGAAATTAAGGTCATTAGATAATGAATATTTAAAAAATATTGTCTTAACCTTGAACTTTCATTAAAATATAACGACAACTTTGATATTGATGGATTAAATTTATTTACAGAACTATAAATTTTAAGAAAAAATATACAAGTGAAAATGATACACCAATTGACATACTTAATTATATAATAAGGCTTACTTCTATTTTAAATGCGTATATCGCTTATAGAATAATGTTAATGATTCCTGTAACTGTTGTTTCGGCAGAAAGAAGTTTTCAAAACTAAAATTAATAAAATCTTATCTAAAATTGACAATGTATCAACAAAAATTAAGTGCACTAGATTTATTATCAATTGAAAAAAGAATTGTTAAATGAAATCGATGCCCAATTGTTTGCATCTTGATGCACAATTCCTGCATCGCGATACCCAACTTAATTTGAAAAAATGACACTGCATCTCAATGCCCAATTTGTTGCATCCCGATGCTTAATTATTGCATCTCGATGCCAACACCTCGCAATTTATTATGTCATATTTTTATAGTAAAGGAATTTCAAATAAATTAAATTTGGCATTACCTCCTTAGTCATCAGTCTGGGATAGGCTCTCACTCGTAGAAATATCTCCCAAGAGGGCTTGATAGCACTCTCATTCTTCAACCACATGTACTGAGGACGTGGAAGTGGGCAGACTTAGATAATCCTATTTCGCATTCTGCCTTCATGGTTCTCATCAATCTCGTAAAAGTGAATTCATCAAGTACTCGCTGGGGTGAGGTACGGAAGGTGCGCTGGGGCGAGGTGCAGAAGGCTCATTGGGGCGAGGTGCGGCAGCCTCAAATTTTCATTTTGTCCCCCTACTCGCTAAGGCGCGCTGCGATGGCTCTTCGCAATGCAGAAATTAATAATTTTGATGTCCAATTATTGCATCCCGATGCCCAAATTAATCTAAGAAAGTGGCACTGCATCCCGATGCATGATGCCTGATGCACGCGTGTTTTGGTTTCATTAAGGATATTGTTGTATTTTCGCCCCAAAAGTGCTTTTTTCCGATTTTAAAAAAAGATGAGTGTACTGGAGCGATTACAAATGTCAAAAAAGGGACAGGCCTGTAATTCACCTAAAAAAAATTACTTTACAAAGGCCTCACTTTAGAGTTCACTTTAGGCCTCCATAATTTTTGGACCGGCCCTGAATTTGAGTTACTTAAGTTGTTAGGCCCCTTGGTTCCATAACAATAGCTCAGATGATAAGTTAGGGTGAATAACCTATCATGCCAGTTATAAAATTTCTTGCGATTCATAGTTAACAGTTGTATTTCAAGACATATAAATATTGCTGGTATAACACGCAATAGATATCAGCAGATTTTGCGAAGTCGAAGACTTGGAAATACATAGTTATATAATTGTTGATAATGTGATGACAGTAAAGAGCATTTAGCAAATACATAAAGTAGGGAATAAACCTGTTAATAAAATATCTATATTACAATACAAGGGCCTTTATACGTGTGCAATTGGCACAGGATAACTACTGGCCCAGATTTTCCTATTTACTAAAATCCTACGGCCGAGATTTAATTGGAGAATTCACGCGTGTGAGAGCAGTTATTCATCCCTCCGGTAATTCCTCAACCTCTGCTCCTACGATTCCTTACTCCCTCAAAACCCTCGCTCTACTTTCTCCTTCCCCTGGTTGTATTTCCTTTTATCTCTCTCCACTTTCATATTTCATCCTATAAGGTCAAGATCAAATCTACGACTTCCCTCTCAATCTCCTTCCCTCTCTCGATCCCCTGTCTGTCCACCTCTTCTCGATCCCCGGTCTGTGCCCCTCTTTCTCTTTCTCTTTCTCTCTCATGTGCGAGCATCAGTTTGATTTTGCGACTCCTTCCATGGATTTTTCTGAGTCCCATCCTCGAATTGGAAAAGTAATTGTGTATCCACAGCTCTCAGTTGGATTTTTGGATTTCAGCTCTGATCGAGTCCCTTCCCCACCCTCGGCACACACCTGTAAGTCTTCAACTTTTTCTTAACCCAATTGAATTTTGGGTTGATTTCTCTCCCATGTATCACCCAACTGTTTGATGAAATCACAAATAATTTCCCCCCCCCCCAAAGAATGCTATAATTTTATTTGGCTCTGTAGAGACAGCTGGGTGAAAAAAAAGAGCATGACGCAGGTAGACACACAGGTGAACATGCAAGCACAATCCAAGACACACTAAGAACACACAGATAACATGAAATGAACTGCAAAGATGTACAAGGGATAGCTAGCCACAGGGGAACAAGAATAAGACTAGAATGCACAATCCCCTATCAAAGGAAGTTCACTTGAGTTTTGGCTTCCAGAAAGCATAGACACACTCCGAGCTGCTAACAAAACAGAACATTGAATAACATCAAATGTTGCTCTACTTTTTTGACAAATTATGCAAGGACCAATTAAATTTCCATCGCTCAATTTAGTAACGAATTACACTACAAGAACGAACAAGACTAGCAAGTATGTTAGTTGCGCGTGTGTATGTGTGTTTTTGGTGTATGTGTGTGTCTCTATAGTATTTAAATAAGAGATATATTTGATTGACTTTGGAAGCTTGAATTTCTCTTTCAATGCAAAATCTCATTTGATTTTCCATTAAGCACTGTTTTGTTGTAGGATAATGCAAGTGAAAGTAAAAAGGGGGAAAAGAAAGCAAAGTTCCAATGACATAAGTAAGTTCGTACTTCTATGAAACACAACATCAAGTACAATGATATAATCAAGTGTTGAACTATTGCCATACCTCTATATTTTTCTTAATAATTTTTTAATTTTTTTCATTTTCCCTGCCAGAACCTTTTTCACCAGCTCTCAGCATTTTCCAAAATGCTACCCAAACTTCCAGAATGCTCCTATTGGCATGGCAGCAATAATCGAAAAGCAAACAAACCTCTCTCTCTCTCTCTCTCTCTCTCTCACACACACACACACACACACACAAAAACAAACATTTTCCTATCAAAATTAACCGAACAAACCACAATTATAACTTATCAAAAGAAAAAAAAAACACAATGATAAACAATGCACTAATGCATTAAACACATATACACTTACGAATCTAAAATTACTAGCAAAAATAATCTACAGAGACAACTGTTGGATTTCAGTAAGTTTTTTCCCCCCAAAGAATGCTTTTTGTTGGATCTTTAACTTGGGTTTAGCTATCTGCATTGAGACATTCGGGATGTCCACATGGTTAAGAGTTTGATGCACTTAGTAGGTGTTTGACAGTTAGCTGGATATAGTAAACTGTGGAAGGTATAGAACCTTTGCATTTGTTTGCCAATTGCAATACATAGTAAATGTTTAGATTTTTGGATGCCCGAGTTGAAGCTTTATACGGGTAAAAAAGTAACCTGCCATTTTTATAGCACACATAGAAATACCTGTTTCATTCTTTAGTGTTTGACATAAATTAAGGTGGTTGAATTTAAGCAATTTTAATAGCACACATAGAAATACCTGTAGTGCCCGCATATATCATTACAAGTGCCGATTGAAATATGATAGTTTGTAAAGGTGAATTTTTTAAATACTGACACTCCTTTAGGGCTTTAGGGACACAAGGAGTTCTTTATTTCTTATTTTATTCTTGGCCCTTAGAAGTTTTATAGATGTTAGGAGTTATCAGTTATGGTTTGCTATGTTAGGAGTTATCAGTTATGGTTGGTTAGTGAGAATTAAGCATTGTCTCCTTTACTTTTGATCCGATTATTTGGAAGATTAAAAGGGATACAACCATTCGACATGGGCTTTTCTTCATCTTAGATTTGGGGAAATTGAATAGGCGATCGGTGATTGATATGATCCTTGCTTGCATGCTTAAGACAATTCATGAATGTTGTGAATCGGTTCCAATTTTGTTTTTCTAATCTCGCTTGCCTCCTTGATGCAGTACTTGGAGTTGAAAAGAACGCAAGTCAACGATTCGAATGTTGTGAATCAATTTCAATTTTGTTCTTTCTAATCTCGCTTGCCTCCTTGATGCGGTACTTGGAGTTGAAAAGAACGCAAGTCAACGTGAAATTGAAAGCCTTCCACAAGTATGTTAAATTTTACTATCTCGTATTTCTAATTTTCTATTTCTCCATTAGTTTAATTTTTTTAAAAGTTATTCATTTGTTACTCCGTATGAATCTCCATGCATAAAAGAAATCCTTGAGAAGCGGGTTAAATGCTATATCTTTCTTGATTTGTTATATGCTATATAATGTATATCTAGTTAAATGTAGTTAGGTGGTTTTTCTAGGTATTGTTAATTACTGGATTTAGCTAAGACCTGTGATTTTATTTGACCTATTCCCCATAGATTTTGGTGCTTATGCCAATTGGGTACTTGAATTTAGTTGAATTCCTTGGTGGGTTGAGATTGATTTGCTCTGAGATGACAACTAGACCCGAACTTGATTTCTCTTTGTTGGGTCATGCTTCAATTATCACAGATCTCCTGTTCATATGGCATATTAAGCTCATAGTAATATATGATTAATTTAGCCAAACGCCGAGTAATAATTGGGACAAATGTCAGGTTGAGTTGGGTTTTTGGTCATATAATTGGCCAACCATTAGTTGGGTTATTATGCCTATAATATTGGATAATGATATTTTAGAGGATTCAAGTTTTATAGACGAAGCGGTAAGTTTTTTTTATATTTTAATTAATCGACTACTATGCATAAAATATTGTTCAATGAATGTGTCTCTGATATCTTCTTTGTCTCATGTGAAGGTGGAATTAATGAAAAATTTTATTGCAGCTCACGTTGTTAACAGACAGTATTATGAAGTAAGAGCCTCCGAAAGAAGATTAAGTTTTTGTTATTAAGAAAACAAAAAACTAATGTTGTTACATTTCAAATCATTTTGTTTACAATTTTAATATTTCATTATTGATTTTCTTACAAAATAAATGAATTAATATTTTATTATTTTTGTGTCATTTAGTTGTATTCACCCCCTCCAAAACTATGAACACATTAACTTCAAACACAAATTGATTCGATGTCATACTTACACCGTGCCATAGACACAGGCACAAAACCTAGTATAATATAATATAAAGCATAAGATCAGCAGTTTATTCATTAGATACAAAATTACTGATCTACAAGTTTGTTGTTAGGATAAATAGCTTAAGGAACATAGTGAAACAAGTTTCATTGATGAAATGTAATTTATTCAATTCAGCAGAGGTCCACCAAATAGCGGACATGTTTAGTACATCAACCTATAACACTCTAATCATATCAAACTAATACAGAAAATTAAGAGAAGGAAAATCAGACTGTGAATTAAACAACAGTCTAGATTAGAAACATACTTCCAAATTGAAGCAATTAGATATACAACAAATAAGTTATATGTCTGATGCGACAATGTTGGAGGCACGATACTGAAGACGTGGCTCAAGAACAAGAGTCATTTGATTGCCTCAACTCCTGTAACAGAAGTGAAGCATCGTAGGTGTCTTGCCCTTTTGCCATGTGTTCCATGGTGAGAATGTGAGTAGCGTTATTTCTAGGTCATTCAAACATTCTAAATGACACTTACTAATGCATTGATAATTGTATTGTATAACACTTTAATAATTGATGTAAATCGAATATATTAATTAGACAAGTAAGTGCAGCTTAGATGGTAAGACGCTTCACCTATAACCGATAGGTCGTGGGTTCGAGTCACCAAAAGGGTAAGTGGGAAACCACTATTGATCCTCTTTAAAAAAAAAAAAAAATCAAATATATTAATTAATTCTGTTGCTCTTACATTATTCATTTGTTGATGTGTTGCCTTTATTATCTTTCTTAAACATAAACATCAATTAGAACGTGTCTAGTAATCAGAGGCACCAAGCTAGGTTAAACTTTTGAAGGAAGTCTATGATCACAAGCTATTTCGTTATTCATTTTGGTCCTAGGTTCATCGTTGTTGGTAATCTTTATTAATTCTGCTAAATAGCATCAATTATAAATCTAAATAAAATTATTTAATGGATTGAGTGAAAGGGCAAAATTGAAATTTACAGCAATTTAACAAAAAAGTCTAGTCACCGAGATGATATAACTTTACTTTATGGAAAAGTTTAGAACTAAAATCGTAAAGGGTGTGTTTGTCTTCGTAATTTAAGAGCTTGATTTTATAGTTTGGTTAAGTTTTATTTATGTAATAATTAAAGAAAAAATAAGAGAAAACTATAAAAACCATTGAGAGAAAAAAAACTCAAAACTATTAAAAACAAACCTTAAATTACAAGACAAATATGATCAAAATGCACTTAAACTAGTAAAAGGATTTTAATATCAGATCATAGCATTTGCAAGAGTCTATCTATGAAGGTCCTTGTAAATAGTTTAGAGAAAGGTTAAAGGGGATAAAGCGGTATATAAGTCGCCGGGAAAAAAAAAAAAAAACTCTATCATAAGTATTACACGTTGTAATCTTATTTTCACTAAACGTCACACCCAGTTTGGAAAAATTACCAAGTTGCCCTTAGCTCAATTTAAATAAAATTTAAAAATGACCATATTGCCCTTTTCACAAATTAACTAAAAACAAAGATAAAGTAGAACGAAAGAAAAAATTTTTTTTTAAAATTTAATGAGGGACGGCCACCACGGGTGGCCCTCCTTGAATACTTTTAATATATTTTTTAAAAGAAAAAAAAACGAAATGGTCACTATTTTATGCTCAAAGCTTGCAAATTATTGCAAAAATTGGTGGGAAATTTGAAATTTGTTGAGGAATAGATGAGTTTTATTAGCTGTCCGTCAAACTTCACAAAGGGTCGCAAGAAAAAGAAAAAGACTAATAGTCTTAACGGAACCTAACAGAAATTCATGGAGAGCCGTTTGAGCCCTCATGAAAGTGTTGGCAACGGTGGCCGGCTATCATGAAGGAGTGCCGGCCACGGTGATCGATCCCCCTTGAATTTTTGGAATTCTTTTAAATCATTTTTTACTCCTCCGTTAGATTCCATTAAGTGTGTTAGCTTTTTATTTTTATTCTTTATGATTCAGCTATAGCCTTCGTAATGTCTAACAGACGGTTTCCATTCCTCAACAAAATTTAACTTTGTAAATAATTTTGGGAAAAAGGAAAAATAAAAATGAAATTCTGCCTGTGGTGGCTAGCCCTTAATGCTTATGGGCGCGGCTGACCCTCCTTAAATTTTTTTTTTTGAGTTTTTTTTTCTATTTATCAGGGACTAAGGGCAAAAAGGTAATCTTATCATGTTAAGTGAAGGATAAATGTATTACTATTAAGGGTTAAGTGCATCATTAGTCCATGTACAATGCAAAAATTCACGAGCAGTCTCTGTACAAAGCAAATACACACCACTGACCAAAGAATGCATTTTTCAAACACCAAAGCAAATACACACCACTGACCAAAGAATGCATTTTTCAAACACCGATAGTCCCTGACCCTAAGTGTCGTTAAGTGAGCATGTTCTCATTCACGTGCTTTAAATTGAGGGTAAACCAGTCTTCTACCAAGAAGGGGCCAGTTTGGGTAACATCATCAAAACAAGGGGATACATGTGATAATTTCACTACCCAAACAGTACGCGCGTTCTCTTTCTTCTCCGACAACCGCAACTTCTTCTTCTCCGGTAACGAGTAGCCTAACTTGCCTAAATCTTCAAACCCCAACCTAAACAACTACCTCACGAGTTGAAAACAATAAATCTTTCTAATGGATCTCTCAATCACCAACCCAATTTTTATTTATTTCTTAAACTATTTACAACTGTAATCTCTCAATCGCCAAAATCAACCGAAGAACAAATTTCAAATCTAAAATCGAAACTCAATTAATTACGAATTGCATAACTGAAGTGTCCCGTACAAATTTCAAATCCAAATCGCAAACAAATTTCACATCACCATTATGGATGACGACGTATTCGCTAACGTCTCCTTCAAGTCCATCGCCAGCTGCCGTGACTTAATCTGCGGGGTCAGGTCTGGCTGATTCAGTCTCATTTGCTGGAACCCTAACTTTACTCCAAAACAATTTTACTACAATAAAATAAACCCAGATCCAATAATTGATCAAAATCACAAACCTTGATTCAAGAGGCAGCTGCAAATGGGAAGAACTTGCAGGAAAGGTCCAAGCTTTTGATGCTCAGCTAACAGCTGTGCCAAGTACTGACTACAAGCTTAAGAAAATTAAATAACAACACTCAGAACAAAGATTAATTTGAAAAGATTGAATTTTTATTGAGAAATGATTGTGGGTTGTACCTATATCAACATCTGGGTTGGTCCATATGTGAGGAGAGGCAGCTCTAGCTGGAGAGAAATTCAAGTTTTGACTGTGTAAACTGGACATCACTCCTTCTCTTGAAAGGGGTATTCAACTCCACTGCATATAGAGAGAGAGAAAGAGAAAAAACAGGTGAGGAGAGAGAAGAAGAAGTGGCCGGAGAAGAAGAGGATATAATCGGAGTATTGTTTGGCAGTAAAGTTTCGTATGGCTCACCTTATTTCACGATGTTACCCAAACTCCCTCATTTGAAAGTTATTTAACTAGCTGATCCTATTTTTCCCATTTTACCCTTAAAAATGATAAGCTGAGCACATGTACACTTAACAGTGTTTGGGCTAACGTCATCGATCTCAGGACGTGTTCAAAAAATGCATTCTTTGGTCAGTGGCGTGTATTTACTTTATACAGGAACTGCTTGTGAATTTTTGCATTGTACACGGACTAATGATGCATTTAACCCTACTATTAAATATTCTTTAGAAAATTTTCCCACCGTTTTTAAATTATTATCCTGTTTGACTTCTTGGAATCAAACAGATTATTTTTCAAATGCAAATTTGATATTTATTATTTTATTTTTTTCAAAATTATAAGCTATGTAATTTGGCTTCAAATCTTTTATTTTACTCCCTATCACACTTTGTGTTCCACTTAATCCTAACCTTACACGTGTACTTATTATTTTAGTTTGTCTTCTTTTTACAATTTTTATAAAAAAACGTGTAGAGTTGAGATTTAATGAGACAGAGAGTGTGATAGAGAGTGGGATAGAAGATTTGAAATCATGTAATTCGTATTACAAGAAACTACAATAAATTACGTGATTTATGATTGAAAAGAAATAAACGTTAAATTTGTTGTATTTAAAAAATAATGTGTTTTGACTCAAAAAAAAAAAAAAAAAAAAAAAACAATAATTTAGTATAGGAGAGTGTACCATGTTTGGCACTTTTAGAGTGCAACGGTTAGTTTGGGTGCGACTTTTAGCGCTTGGGGTTGGGACGTTTAGCAAAGCTCCTCTCTATCTGGTAGCAAAGCAAGAAACCAAGCAGAACTATTAGTCAAAGTTAGTCAAAATCAGTCGGAAAAAAAGGATCTCAATTAGGGTTTAGTGCCCGTCCACCATCAATATCCTAAAAGCACCGCCGGAAAATGAAACTCGCCTGGCTCCGGTCCGTCGAATCAGCCCACGACGACTCCATCTGGGCTTGCACATGGATTCCAGCTACAGAGCGTCGTCCAGGTCTCCTACTCACCGGCTCTTTAGACGAGACAGTCCGTCTGTGGAATCCAGAAGACCTAAAACTCATTGGTACTAACACCGGGCATTGCCTAGGTGTCGTCTCCGTCGCGGCCCATCCTTCCGGCAAAATCGCTGCCTCCGCGTCTATTGACAGCTTCGTCCGCGTCTTTGATGTTGAATCCAACAATACGATCGCCACCCTCGAGGCTCCTCCATCCGAAGTGTGGCAAATGCAGTTCGATCGAAAGGTAAAACTCTCTTTTTTCTGAATTTCGAATGCTTTAACTTTGAGATGGTGTCAATTCGTCAAATACTCTCTAACTCGACTTTTTAAAGTGAAATTCACCATTTTCAGGATCAATTTATGACATTGAGTTATATAGGTTTAGTATACTTTAGGATGGTGTCAAATTGTCAATCATGTTAGGAATTTGGTTAATGATGTTATGTTGTCTCGGCAGGTTTATCCTTGTTCAATTTAGGAAAATGAGTGTCCCTTTTTGTATATAGTTAAAAAAGGCACCTTTACTATCTATTATGTCCATTGTGCTATTGCAATTCTATAGGGTAAAGTAAACACTAAGGGCATTCATGTATATTTACTACTAAAATGGCCTAAGAGTCAACTTCATTAATTTTGTCAAAAAACTAAAAAGGGAACACTCAATTAGCGAAGAGGTTGTAGTATATACGCACATGCATCCTTTTACGCGGGAAAGTATACGTACACCAAGTGTATGATAATGAAGTTTAATGCCCTTAGTTATGCTTTTCCGTTCATAGTTTAGTAACAAAAATTCCGTTCATGGTTTAATGCCCTTAGTTATGCTTTTCCGTTCATGGTCTAATAATTGAAATTCTAGTTTTTGGCATTTTATGGAGTTTCTCACTGTTGCGTAATACCTACTTTATCATCATCATCACGCCCAAACTCAAATGCTTGGGGGAGGCAACTGAGGCCAATTGCCATGTGAAGACATTTCTCGTACATAGTTAAAGAGCTATGGGTGAAGGCATAATCAGGCACAATTCTATTGACAACTGCGATGAAGATAACCTGCCACAGCTAACTAATCTCTAGAGTCAGATTAATTTTCTTTAGTGTCTCATTTCGGACTTCATCTAGATGGGATGTATTTGTGAGTAGCAGTTGATTCCTATCCTATTATAGTCCAAGAGATTGAATAACGATCTGAGCCCATTGGAGTTTTGGTGTCGTGAGGTGTAACCCTCTGTACGTAATGGAACCAGTTGTTAAAAGCATGATTTTTTTTCTGGATATACTCATTTCTCAAATGATATGTATTTGTTACTTTCCAAAATTCAAATCATACTCGTTTTGATTCGTGTGGCTCTTCGTGTGCTTTACTCAATCAAAGAGCTAAAACTAAAAAAATTAATTCAACAAATTTTTTAATTATAAAAAAATAAATTCTGGTAAATAATTATTTTTCGAAGAAAATTGAAGATAATTTAGACCTTAACCTATTTATAATTTTACGTAAAAACGTTGTAATTTTTTGGTTAAATAACAATAACCATCATTTTTTACTACGCTTTCATAGTTGTTGAAACTTAGCAAGTTTGGGTCTAACATATGAGAGCTGACAAAGTGCGTTACCCAACTTGGAGAATCTTCTTCGCTTATGAACTGACCGGCCTGAACTTTTGTCGTTTTACTTAGAATTCACTCCTTACTAAGAATTTGTCTTCGGTTGTGTTATCATCACCCATAGAAGATCTTGCTGAGATAATTAACGGCGGTTCTTCATTAGGCTCTTCTCGGTTTCCTTTACTTCTTTCTTGTTATTTTGTACTTTTCCTTTCTGATACGAACTTTTTGGGAATAATACTAAAAACTCCTAAAAAAATTCATATCCAGAAAGTCCTAAAAATAATCTTGTATCAAAAAAGTTTCAAAGTTAAATTTTAGTACCAAAAAGTCCAAAAGTTAACGTTTTTACTAACGTCGTTAAGGTAATGTTTTCATTTGGATGGAAACTTATCTTTCATTTCATTGATGGTTTGATAAAAATTGCATCGAATAATAATAATTCCAATTTTTTTTTTTATAAGTGTATAATAATTCCAATTATTATAATTATAACAAAATTATTATTATTAAATACCAAAAGTCTCTTTAAAAATTCATTTTGAAATGATCCCAAAACAATTGTTCTATTCTTAAAATCTAAAATTAATCTTTTAATACTACAAATTTTAAAAAGTTAAAATTGCTGCACATTATGAAATGGTGACAGTAATATTAATATTAACAGTAGTAGTAGTGATAATAATAATAATAATAATAGCAAAATGTTTGATGCTATTGTTATTATTACTATTGTAATTATTGTTGTTATTATTATTATTATAATTAAATATTATTATTATTTTATACGAAATACTATAATCATCAACATTATTGAAAAGAAAAATAATTTTTCATTCAAATAAAAGTTCAAACCCTCATGGCGTTAGTAGGAACGTTAAATTTTGGACTTTTTGGTATTAAATATTTTTTTTTTAGACTTTTTGTATAGAAAAATTACTTTTGGGATTTTTTGGATATGAAAAATTTTTAGGGGGACTTTTTTGGTATTTTCCCCAACTTTTTTCTGATCGCTGGATGGCTTGTTTGCTGTTTTTGTACATTCTGCTCTTGATCTGATAAAAACTCTTCTTTTTTTTTGGTAAGTAAAAAAAAAACTCTTCTTTTATTTAAAAAAAATGAATTAGTTTGATAGGCTGAAGCATTTGAGCTAATTGGCTTCCCACTATGAATCATCTCGACTGAAGCATGCTAGTTCTCTTTCATGCTAACGCATGGAAGTCATAATGTCTATTTTTCATTCCTCAGATGGTAATTTTTCTGTTTGGTAAATCTTCTCTTCCTCCATGTCCTTTACCATGTCTAGCTTTCTCAAAAATGATTCCATAACTCTTAATGCCCTTGTCTTCCCAATAGTAGATTCCAAATCATTAGAAACAGTTTTAAGAATCTAAATTTGGTAAAAACTTTATGATCTTGTTTCCTAATCCATGGACTGTTGAACCCCAAATATTAATACTGTGTGTTGGGAATCGCAGTACCCTGTTCTCCATTCTCTATATCCACCTTTTAACATCAATATCATCCAGGCTCTTATTGCTCTTCAGTTCTGGGAATAAGATTCTATCAGTATTGGTATAGCTCTTTCCGGAAATTCCAGTTTCTCTCTGTTAAGCTTGATATACATTGTTGGTCCCTCTAACAGCTTAAGCTTTTATATAAGTTGGTAACTTAACATCTCCGGTTTGACAAGGCGTTGGGTTCAAGTCCTCCTGCTTGCATTTGTTATTCGCAGTATTGTGATTTGTTACTGCACATGTTGACACAGTGTTTGGTTTGTGATGCCCCTGGTGCAGCACCTTTGTTTCTCTCTATGTGCAAGTTGGTCACATGTGAGGAGTGTTAAGCTTGATACACTGTTGGCCCTTCTCTTATAGCTTAAGCTTTCAAATGAGTTGGTAATTTTTTTATATTTTTTTATTTATTTAAATTTTTTTTTTTTTTTTTGGAAATAAGTAACTTAACACTCTCCAAGTCTTTTAAAAGAAAATTTTGGTGCATACAAAATGAATGCAAAAAAGCACGCTCAGCTAAAAGAACTTCTGATTAAGCATGTACTCCCTTCGGCCCTTATGGGTTCTACTTTTGCTAATTACATGGGTAATAAGAAAAGTAAAATTCCTTAGAATTCAAACTCTGCTAATTAAACTCGAAGATTTCGCCTCCTGGTACTCGTCTCATCTGGTCTGTTTATTGTCTATCTATAAAGTTGGGTTTTTAAGTACGTTCTGGTACTGGAATCTTCTACTTTTGTGATATTGATGCAAAATTGAGATCCATTTAGTATCAGAGTATTTCTTAGGAGCTGCTGAAATTTGCTGGAGGGCTCGAGTATTTCTTGAAACTGGGAGAAAAACTTTGCCTTATATGTTGCAGCTATGAAAGAGCATTCTCTGTCTGGTTATCCAATTTGGCTCATGACGGTTGATAATATCATTGATTCTCTTTGTGAAACGACCAAGTTCTTGATAGAATAATGAAGCTTTTCACATTACATATGTTATTTGTAAATCACCGCATTAGGCTATTGATTTGTTTTTATCTTGCACATTCTTTCTGCATACCATAATCACTTATCTTTGCAAATCACAAAATGTATCTTTGTAAATCACCGTATTAGATGACTCCTTGATGACAGTTAACAGCTCTTTCATATACCATGTACAAACTTCAGAATGGTTAGTTCTATATTTAATAATGTGTTCCTTGTAGAGCCTGGAAACCTGAATAGAACTTGCTTGAATGTTTGAAGCACATGTTTCCAATATTGACTTTGATGGCTGCTTCAGTAATTGGATGTTCAAACTACTAGTTGAGGACCCATTGACCAGATAACAGTGCAACCGTTGCATGATATATTCGCTACGGGTGATCCACCTAGAAGACGCCCATGGTTTAAAGAAACTTCTGCCAACTGATGTCTTTTTGTTTTCAGGGTACCATGCTAGCAGTTGCTGGAGGGGGCAGTGCATCTGTCAAACTTTGGGATACTGCTGAATGGAAGCTGATTGCAACTCTGTCTATCCCCCGTCCTGAAGGATCAAAGGCTTCCGATAAGAGTAACAGCAAAAAGTTTGTTCTCTCAGTTGCTTGGAGCCCAGACGGTAAATATCTGTCATGTGGTTCCATCGATGGCACCATCTCCATCTTCGATGTACAGCGGGCCAAATTCCTACACCACCTCGAAGGCCACTCCATGCCCGTTCGGTCTCTCGTGTATTCTCCAGTTGATCCACGGGTACTCATCTCGGGCTCAGACGATGAGCAGATCCACATGTATGATGCAGAAGGAAAGACGTTGTTTGGATCAATGGCAGGTCACGGTAGCTGGGTCTTGAGCGTGGATGTCAGTCCAGATGGAGCAGCTGTTGCATCGGGTTCTAGCGACAGGACCGTGAGATTGTGGGACCCTAAAATGAGAGCAGCTGTGCAGACAATGAGTAACCATACTGACCAAGTGTGGGCTGTGGCATTTCAACCACCAGAAGTAACTGGGGCACGAAGTAATTTGCTCGCAAGTGTATCAGATGACAAGAGCATATCACTTTATGATTACTCTTAAAAGACATTTGAGGTTAGGGATGTATGTAGCTCGTGGGCTAAGTTATATGCAACATTCTCTTCATTTTGGGGAATATGTAATTTTCATTCAAAACACAGGGTAATTGTGTAATAGTAGGATACTTTGCCCCTTTGTCTAAAAAAAGAAACTGGCTATAATTTTGCCTATGAAATATTTCTTATTTGGGTTTTTATTAAGAAATTACTGTTGTTGGTTACTACTCTCTCTGGCCCCAAAATAATAGTCTTCTATTTCATTGAGGGACGTTTTAAAAAAGCAATATCTTTTCATTTTATAGAAATTTTATTTTTACAGTAAGAGTTTACAGTAATTTTTTAAAATTGTGCGGTAGATAGAAAATAAATTTCATTTATGTAATATAAAAAGTGTTAACTTTCTAATAATCTTTTATTTTTCTGTTAGTTATTTTTATCATTATACTAAAATATCCCCCAATGGGAGTTACTATATTCTTAAAGGAGAAAAAAAGTAAGAATGAAGCTAAAAAGGGTGTTACCACTTCATTCTTAAAGTTGAAGGACGGCCAAAAGAAGTGAGACGCACGGACGCATCAACCGGCGCTTCACGCCCACTCCAGGAGCATGAAGCTCTGATGCCCTCCCTCTTCAGCACCTTGTCTGCCAATTCTTGATTTCTTTTTCCTTTCTTTTTTATTTATTTATTTATTTTTTTGTTGTTTTGGAAATGTGACCGTTTCCTTTAAATTGGATTTTCTCTCCTTTTTTTTTTTTGGTAGTGGGATCCATGTAAAAACAAGTGAAGGAACAAAATTATTGGAAAATTATCTTAGAGTGTTTTGTTCTTAAACTAGAGAAGTGACAGCAGGACCCAACTAAGAATTTGGCTAAGAACATCCACCCCTGTGATGCTTTTATATCAAACAGGACACTTTTTAATAACCAAAGAATATAAAGGAGTACATGTCACGTAAAATTAAAAATTAATAGGAGTATATTCGTGTAAAGTCAATCGTTGTTACCGTCATGTCATGGGATTATGCAACCATGAAGCTAAAACTCTTTTTTTATTTCAATTTATTTCGAAAGTAATAATTTGTAAATCAAAGCTACTTTGGTGGATTAAGAGAATAACATATTTGTATAAAATATATTACTCCTTTAATGCATAAAAGTATCTTTTATATTTAAATTATTATTTTCAAAATATGAAAAAGAAATTTAACTTTCGTACAATCAAAACTTTGGCTGCATATAGTATAGAATCCTTGATAAGGCTATAATTACATTAATGGGTCGTTTGGTAGTCAGGATTAAGGTCGGATAAGATTAATAAGCTGAATTATAGGATGTTTGGTACGCAATAGTCGGTTGGAACTATTAACACGAGTTATTCGGATAAGGTCATTTTCCCATCACTAATAATACCAAGGGAAAGCGTGGTATTATTAGCACTCTCACTAAAAAAACACGTGATTAATTTTTTTAATTTTAAAATTACCTCCTATATATAAGTAGGGATTAATAGCGAGGACACTAATAACACCGCTATTAATAATAATATTTATCTCTGCCTAATTACCAAACAATCCCCAAGAGTGGCAATATTTTATCCGGTCCATTAACTCTTCTAATATACTAATTATAAAAAATTATTCGGCTTTAAATAATTCATCTAATAGAGCCCAATTATAAAAATAAATAAATATGAATTTTAACCTGATTATTCATTCCGTTGCTCAATTTTGCCAATGCATTGCAGTATATAGAGGTGGCAATTTTTACCAAAGGAGAACTAAGGGCGTCCACAGTGGGAGTCCTCCAACCCCCCAAAAAATAATTTTAGAGATTTTTACCTTCTTTTGATTCTACAGTGGTCCCTCTAGTCCACCATCTATCTCTAAAACCAATTAAAACATCTTCTAAATATAGGGTGAGTTTTAACATAAATAATAACTCAAATCCTCTACATTTTCCTCACTTTATTTGAGTACAATATACTTTTGTTTAATATTTTGAAATAAAAATTATTAAAATATACTCTCTCCGTCTTTAAATTATTGTCTTATTTTTTTTATCTGTCCCTAAATAATTATCTTATTTTTTTTATCCGTCTCTAAATAATTGTCTTGTTTTAAATTTTCATAGTTTAGGAGATCATTTTTACTATTTTACCCTTATTTTTCTCCCTACTTTAATTATGATTCATATACACATAGGCATTAAAGGAAATTACACATTATACCAATATTAATAATCAAGTCAAAAAAAAATCTGTGTACCGAGTCAAACAAGATAATAATTTAGGAACAGAGAGAGTACAATATACTTTTCATAGTATATAAAATTTAAAATATTTTATTTTAATTATGATGGAAAAATATAAACAAAAAAGGAAAAATATAATAGTAGTTAGATTTGTTAGTTTAAATGAGAGATACTTAATTTTTAGAGGGTTGTATAGAGAGTGTTTATTGGAGTAAATTTATTTTTAAAGTGTTAAAAAAATAAAACTTGAAAAAAAAAATATTTAGGGTGTGATATAGAAATGTATTGTTGTAATCCTCTACGAATGAAGCTGCAAAGGGAGTTACTACTTCATTCTTAAAGGAGAAGGCCAGCCGAAGAAAGTGAGATGCACGGACGCATCAACCAGCGCTTCACGCGCTCCAGGAGCGTGAAAGCTCTAATGCCCTCTTCTACACCTTGTCTGCCACTGGGGATATTAAAAGGGTCATGGCCCCGTAGAGTTGACATATTTAAACCGAAAAAAGTAGGGTTAGGGTTTAATATTTTTGGCCCGTTTAAAATCAGGGCTTTTTAGGGCTAGCCCGTTTAACCCGCAACTCGCTAGGGCTGGCCCGTTAGGTTTCAGGGTTGGCCCGCCAGCCCGCGTAATATTAATTAGCCCGTAAAAAGTTTAGGAGATATGTAAAATAACCACTATGAAAATAAAACCAACAACCTTTAATCCAAAGTCAAACACATTTATCATTTTCACTACAGGTTTTCTTTGTGTACTTGTGAATAAATACTGAAATATAAACAAAAATTTTAGAAATAACTGCTAAGTAAAGCTATTACATTATTTATTTTGAGAATAACAAGTTGGAAATTATAAGACATTAATGTAAAAAAAATGTCTAGCTTATATTTCTTTTGAAAACATAAGAAACTATCAAAGTTATGAATGGTTTATCGATTAATCATTTCAAAATATTGTTATATTATATCTTTAATCGTGATCCGATAGTGGCCCGTTTAGCCCGAAACCCGCTAGGGTTAGGTTTGCAATATTAGTGGCCCGAAAAAATTGAACCGTTTAGCCCGTGGTCCGTTAGGGCCATAACCCGTTAGGGCTGGCCCGAAACTGCTAGGGCTAGCCCGATTAACATCTCTATCTGCCACTTCTTGATTTCTTTCTTTCTTTCTTTTAATTGTGACCGTTCCCTCTAAATCTGATTTTCTCTCTCTTTTTCGGGTACCGGGATCGATGTAAGAACAAGTGAAAAATAAAATTATTGAAAAATTATATTTGTAGAGCGTTTTATTTTTAAATTGGGGAGGTGGTAGCGGGACCCAGAGACGGATTCAAAGAAATAGTTCAGTGAAATTACAAATTTTAACTATTACATAAAAAATTTAGAAATCACAATTGTTCTCTACACATTTTCATATTATGAAAACAGTTAATTACGTCATCATTTGTAATGCTCCTAAATAACTATTTTTTAATACAACATACAAGAGCGTCATTTAAAAATTAATCACACATTCGATTTCGTAAATCCGTCTTCACAATATTCATTGCAGAGAAACATCTTTCCACGCTTGTTGTTGCTACAGGCAAAATCAACGGTAACTTCAAAAGTCGATACACCAACGAGTACGACAAGTGTTTTTTGTTTGCACTAGCAATGTAGATAGATCATCAAGCCCCTTCAATTGATTGAATTGTCATCTGCTCGCACATCCAGAATATATGTCTCTAGTTGATTTTTAAGAGTCATACAATCAAATACAGAGAAGTCATGAGGATAAAATTGAGTCATTCTTATCAATGTTGCTGCATTAAAATCACCAAAATCATTACTTGGATTCAAACTAGCAACACCAAAAAGCAACTCAGAAATCACCTCATTGAACTGATCATTAATCTCAAAAAGCTGCTTATCCATAATGGCATAAAAACATTCTACACGGTAATGAAATTCGTTAGTAATGTTTCTTTTACGCTAAGGATTGCAAGGATCAACATATTCATCATTAATATCCAAATAATCAATCTTATTCTTATTGCAAAATGCGGCGATCTCACCTAAAAAGATTCTCATGCATTATCTCTTGCCGTTTGTAGTCGCATCCTAGTTACTTTAACAAGTGCCATAGCATTCAAAATATCTTAATCTTTCCTTTGTAAAGCTAATGACAACTCATGTATGAACCCCAATATAAACAGAATCAATTGCAAATTAAAGACAAAATCAAATGATTTCAAATATCGCAATAGATCACATGCTTAAACTTTTTTCGATGAATGAGTAGGTATCACATGAAACCACTTCAAGAACTTCATCACATGAAACAACTTCAAGAATAGAAGAAAACAAAGCAGCCAAGTTCAATAATGATTTATGATGAGACCCCCAACGTGTATCCGCAGCTCTCTGAAGACTTAACTATTGATTTAATCTCGTCCTTGTCTCAATTAGACCACTTTTGATTCCTTCAGCCACTTTTTCTGCTTGTTTTTTTTTTTTTTGGAATAATATATTTACACTTACAAGAGGCTCCAACAACATTCATTAAAGTGGAAATCATATTAAAAAATTCTGCAATATCAACATGTTTTCTAGCCACAGCAACAAGAGCTAATTGAAGTTGATAGGCAAAACAATGAACATAATATGCACACGAATTTTCATTCATAATCAAAGTCTTTAACCCACTGAACTCACCCTTCATATTACTTGCCCCATCATAGTCTTAACCCCAAATTTTCATCAAATTCAAACCATAATCAGCAAACAAATTATCAATAGCAGATTTTAAAGACAAAGCAGAAATCTCCATCATATAGATGACACAAATAAACCTCTCTTTCACATTCCCACGGGAGTCAACAAATTGCAAAACCACACCCATTTGTTCTTTGCCAGATATATCACTAGACTCATCCACCATCAATGAAAAAAAAACCTCTTTAAACTCTTCAATTCTCTTTTCTACTATCTTTACTGCAAAACAATTAACAATATCCTTTTGAATGGAGGGAGAAGTCATTAGACAATTTTTTGTTTGGAGCATTTTTATAAACAAGATTATGAACATTTATTTATTTACGAAATGGACTAACGTTAATTTTATGACAATTACAAGTATCGATCCAAAATGCCCACACAAATGACAATAGGCTAAAGACATGACAAAAGTATCTCCGAGGACTAACGTTAAGTCAAAAGTCAAAAGAAGAACAAAAGTGTCAAAGTTTGAAGTTCAGGGACCAAAGTGCAAAAATCAGAAAAGTAGGAAATCACCTATGGTGCGCTGCGCACCAAAGGTGATTCTTCAAGAAAATGATTCTGGGCAATTCCGAGGCAATTTCCAAAGCTTTGCCTCCAAGGTGTGAAACTTGGGGATGAGAGTAACATCTCTCCCACATAAAGACTCCTTCCCAAAAGGCTTCCACTTCCGAGGCAATTTGAACACACACACACAGAGTACACTTACTCTCTCTCTGTGCTCTTAGTGAACACACACACACAACTCAAAACATACACAATCAAACACAAAAAAATATAAGTTTTCTTTTCCTAGCATCGGTAGTAGTGGGAGCACAATACAACAGCCTAGAACTTGGCTTGATTTCTGTAAAATGACAGAAGGTAATAACCTTCGGTTCGTTCGATTTTCATCCGATTTAAACATGTAAATAGCTTAAATTGGTCTGTAAATATGTAAACAAACATGCTTGGATATGTTTAGTATGTAAGTATAAGCGATTCCAGTATCAAAATCAAGTTTAAATTCATTTTTGATCAATTCGAATTATTTGGTCTTCATCCCGTTTTTTATGTTCTTGGACTATTTTGATCATTTTAATCCGTGTTTTAAGCTTCGAATTCGTGGAAATTCAATCCCATGTTGTTAGTATAGTTTAAGACTACACTTGTGTATAAATTTTCTAAACAAAACAACAATTTTTATGCTCCAATTGTCCCTCCAAAGCTACTGTCCGAAAAACAGAGTACTGGAGGAGCCTCTCCTGTGCGCTGCGCACCATACTTGATTTTCTGTTTTGGGCTTTCTGCCTTGGGCCAGTCCACTGTTGATGGCCCATTTCATTTTTTTTCTTTGGTATTATTTCCTTTTAATTAATATATATACATTTATAAATATGTAAAAACACAAAAATAAATATTTTTGTATAAATTTCATTTTATGTCATTTCTGTTAAATAAATATGTACTATATTTACTTATTTGCCTTCTTTATACTATATATATATATATATATATATGTGTGTGTGTGTGTGTGTGTGTGATGTGTGAACGGAGATTCAAATCTCCGTGATCTGTTTTCCTTAACTCGTGTAATATATTAAACCCGTAACATTTAATCCGAGCATGCAATCATAGAAACCGAAAGGGCGAGTTAGGTGTCTAACACCTTCCCGACTCGTAACTTAGCCCCCGAACCCATAATCTAGTTTTTCTCTTGTTTTCTTTATAAATGAGGGTGGCGACTCTGTTCAGAGTCTAGAGTGAAGCCGGCAGGATCGAATCGAGGTACTCACAGTAGTATGCTTAATCGATTCATAAAAATTTCCTGTATTTAAAGAACCTTCAGTCTCATCATGACCACGAAAAGCCAACCCTTGTTCAACAAATATCTACAAGAATCAATTGAAGCCCATAATCTAATTTGATATTCATTTTTCTCAATGTCTGAATGTCTATGAAGAACAACTGCAATAGATTGTTCTTGTCTCATTAGATCCTCAAACTTTTTCAATGAAAAATTATGGGCACTATTAACTGCACCAACATGAGAATCCAACCTATCTTTTTATTCCTAGCAGAAAAATCTTCATTTATAAATGCTGAACCACCACCTTGATTGTTGACTTGATCTCTAAACAAATAACAACACAAGCAATATGTTTTATCTTCTTTCATGATATACTCTAATCAATTAGCATACTAATCAAACCAATCCGGATTAAAACAGCACAATTTAGTTCCCATCATTTTCTTAGGGAAATCATGGCCATGGGGTTGACAAGGCCCTTTTAATAGATAAGCTCTTCTAATTTCATCAACTTGGTTTGGGTGAAATTCAGTTATCTTTTTTTTTTTTCTACGGGATCTAAAGGAAGACTATTTGAATCAACAAAATCTTTCCTAGCTAAAGATATGGAAACAAACTATTGAGTACTAGCAGATGCACCATTAGAAGCAAACCCCCCCCCCCCAAAAAAAAAAAAAAAAAACCAGTTCCAATTTATTTCAATTTTCATTTAAAAAATCTCTCCATTCCCCCAAAAGTCAAAATATATAACCTTGTTGAAGAGACCAAAAGCCTTAAATTAACATTAATTTATATACCAAATTAGTTTGTTCTTAAAAACATCACACACAACTACATAAGTAACAGTAGCTCAAACTAAAACAAATTTCCAAACATCACAATCCATAGACAAGTAAATGAGTAACAATAAACTAAACTAATTTTTCCACATAAAAAAAAGTCATAATTTTGGATATAAGCACAAGAATCTCTAGAAACCCAACAAGGCAAAAATCCAACATGTAATTTCTGATAGAGATAAAAGAGAATAAACATCAGTCCATTCATGTATTCTCTCATTCATTGTTTAGTTCATTGTATAGCATTTATTGTTTAGATAATTTCTATGTAAACATCCTGTATATATACATTAGCAATATTCATCTCCCATCAACTTGGGATTTACATTTCTTATATGGTATCAGAGCTCTACGATCCTAAATATATATATATATATTTTTTCTCTCCTTTCTCCCTTCTTCAATGGCCACTGCTGACTTTCAAGTTCTTCCCAATCTCGCTGAACCCACCATCCCTCTTATCGTCGTCTCTCTATCCCATGTTCTCAAATTAACCCCCACAAATTACATATCCTGGAAAACTCAAGTAGAAGCCACCCTCCTCGGTCTCGACCTATACAAGTTTATCGATGGCTCTTGCCTTGCGCCTCCCAAATACCATCCTGATATCACCTCTGACACAGAGGATCCAGTCGATCCTGCTGTCCTCCTTACCAACAATAACACACCACCCGCCACAAATCCAAATCCAGCTTATACTACTTGGTTCCGTCAAGATAAGCTCATCCTCGGAGCTCTTGCTGGCACTCTTTCCCCTCCACTCGTCCCCCTAATCTCTCTCTGTCCCACCACATACGATGCATGGAAAACTCTCGCAAAAACTTACGCCAACCCCTCCAAAGGACATCTCAAACAACTCAAGGAGCACCTTCGAAACATTACCAAGGGATCTCGAACAATTTCTGATTTCATGCAAGAAATAAAGAATTGCACAGATCAACTCGCCTCTTTAGGCCGACCTCTCGAGCAAGACGATATCGTAGACAGAATTCTCGATCAATTAAATGATCCTGACTACGACAGTGTTATCTCTGCAGTCCAAAACCGTGAAACCACCATTACCTTTGATGAACTTCACGAGAAACTCATCAACAAAGAGTTGTCTCTCAAACTAAAGTCCAAACAAAGTCCAACTTTTCCCTCTTCTGTCAACTACGCCTCCAAGAACAACACCAGCAATAACAACCGAAACAACTTCTCTCGTTTCCCCTCACCTGCTGCTGGCCTCTTGCCTACACCAGTACATAATCCTTCATTCTCTCCTCGTCCGCCTGCTACTTTCAAGGGGCGATGCCAATGGTGTCGTATCCCTGGGCACTATCTCTCTCAGTGTCCATTGTTTCGTCAACTCCACCCACATATTTCTGTCCCAAACTCCAATCTAAACCATACACCAACACACAATCCCAAAACACAACCAATAATCGATCCTATAACCGCCCCAACAACAACCCTCGTGCCAGCGCTTACACTGCCACAACCACTCAACCTCCTGCTCAACCTTGGCTTTTGGATAGTGGGGCAACCCATCATGCTACTAGTGACCTCGAAAACCTTGCTCTACACACTCCTTATGACGGCACGGAGGAGCTCTTAATAGGCGATGGCTCGGGCTTACCCATAACGAACATTGGTTCAACTTCTCTTTCTACTTTCAATTCTAAATTTTCTCTTAAAAATGTCCTCCATGTACCGTCTTTATCTCGTAACATAATTTCCATTTCTCATTCATCGAGATAATAACGCTTCTATAACTTTCTCACCAAATTCTTATGTTGTGAAGGATATTCAGTCGGGAATCGTTCTTCTCCAAGGTCGTCCTAGCTCGGGAGTCTATGAATGGCATCCACTCCAACCTGCCGTTCATTCCATTAGCGTGTCTTCCGCCACAAATTGGCACCACAGACTCGGCCACCCCTCCCCCTCTATATTACGTTTTATCAGCAACACCTTCAATTTAAGTATTCCTACTTCTATGAACTTTAATTGCAATGCATGTGACTGTAACAAGTCACATAAACTGCCCTTTAAAATAAATAGTATTAAATCACATGGACCTCTAGAAATAATTTACAGTGATGTATGGACATCACCAATAACTTCGTTTGATGCTTATAAGTATTATATAATATTTGTAGATCATTTTTCCAAGTTTGTGTGGTTTTATCCTCTTAAACATAAGAACGGTGCTACCTCTGTCTTCACTCATTTCAAACTTCTAGTAGAAAAATATTTTTCTCGTTCCATAAAAACTATTTTCAGTGACAATGGTGGAGAATACATTGGTCTCCAACCACTCCTTAAATCTCATGGCATTCAGCATTTTACTTCCCCTCCTCATACACCCGAACATAATGGGTAGTCAGAACGTCGTCACCGACACATTGTCGAAACCGGGTTATCTCTCCTCTCTCACTCTTCGATGCCATTAAAATATTGGTCCCTTGCCTTCTCAACTGCATGCTACTTAATAAATCGCATGCCCACTCCTACTCTACACTATAAATCTCCCTACTTAACTCTTCATAATCAAAATCCCAACTATCTCAAATTACGCTCATTTGGTTGTCTTTGTTACCCATGGCTCCGTCCCTATAATTCTCATAAATTACAACCTCGCTCAACTCCTTGTGTCTTTGTAGGTTACTCCTCTACACAAAGTGCATTTTATTGTCTTGACCCAACCTCAAACAAAATTTTCACCTCCCGCCATGTCAAATTCATAGAACATAATTTTCCCTTCTCTCAAACACAATCTGCCGTCAAACAATACCACCCTCCGCCTGACGAATGGTGCAATTTTTCAATACCTATTCTTGCTCCAAACACTACTCCTATTCAACAAAATGGTCCACCTCCACCACTAAATACTTCTTCCCCGTTCCCTTCAGAAACTCCTACACCAGTGTCTGACACTAACTGTGTCGAGAACAATACTCCTGTCGAACATCCTTCATCCCAACCTTCATCACCGCCACCACTCCCTCCTACAAATCGTCCCACAACAAGACTTCAAAATAATATTACCAAACCTATTAATCGTCTAAACCTCCATATCTCTCTTCCTGATCCATCAGCTGAACCCACCTCTGTTGCTCAAGCACTAAAAAGCCCAACACCATACGTACTGTTCTCTCTCTTGCTACTATACATAATTGGTCCATTCGTCAAATAGACATCAATAATGCCTTCCTACAAGGTTCTCTCTCGGAAGACGTATTTATGGTCCAACCCCCTGGTTTCATTAATCCCTCTCTTCCGTCTCATGTATGTAAACTCCGTCAAGCTTTATATGGACTAAAACAAGCTCCTCGGGCTTGGTACAATGAACTTCGCTCCTATCTCATCTCTCTAGGCTTTAGGAATTGTATCTCTGATTCCTCCCTCTTCACCCTTCATCATACTCATGGTCTTTTATTTCTCCTCGTTTATGTTGATGATATAATCATCACCGGTTCAAATTCTACATTCCTTGAGTCTTTTCTCTCTAAATTTTCCGCTCGCTTCTCACTAAAAGACCTCGGTCCTCTTTCCTATTTCCTCGGGGTGGAAGTCTTACCACATTCTCGTGGTATTATCCTTAGCCAACATCGCTATATTCAGGATCTCCTAAACCGTGCTAATATGACTACTGCTAAACCCGTGTCTACGCCTATGGTATCTCATCCCCCTCTTTCCACCAAAGGAGGTACACCTCTCCCAAACCCTACCGAGTATCGTGCCCTAGTTGGAAGCCTCCAATACCTTTCTCTCACTCGCCTTGATGTCTCTTTTGCTGTGAATCGACTTTCACAATATATGCATTGCCCCACTGATGAACATCTTGTTGCCCTTAAGCGTGTATTACGCTATCTTGCTGGTACATCCACACACGGCCTTCTTCTTCGTCGTGACTCACCTCTTTCCCTTCATGCTTTTACGGATGCCGATTGGGCCGGTGATAGAGACGATTTTGTTTCTACAACTGGCTATATTGTATACATGGGCACAAATCCAATCTCTTGGAGTTCTCGCAAGCAACGAGCACTTGCTCGTTCGTCTACGGAAGCCGAATACCGTGCCATTGCATCCACAACTGCCGAAGTCCTTTGGATTAAGAACTTACTTCAGGAACTTGGTTTTCTCTCTACTTCACCTCCAGCAATCTTTTGTGATAATATGGGTGCCACCTATGTGGCCGCTAATCCAAAATTCCACTCTCGGATGAAGCACATTGGCCTCGACTACCATTTTGTTCGTGCGCACGTTCAAAACAATAGTCTCCGAGTCTCCTTTGTCTCCACCAAAGACCAACTCGCAGATGTGCTGACAAAACCCCTTGGTCGAGCCCCATTTCAGAATGTTATGTCCAAGATTGGCCTCCTCAATCGACCGTCCATCTTGCGGGGGCATGATAGAGATAAAAGAGAATAAACATCAGTCCATTCATGTATTCTCTCATTCATTGTTTAGTTCATTGTATAGCATTTATTGTTTAGATAATTTCTATGTAAACATCCTGTATATATACATTAGCAATATTCATCTCCCATCAACTTGGGATTTACATTTCTTATAATTTCAACAAATCGAATATTACCTTCAAATTGTTCCAAGATAAGCTCAACCAAAGCTCCAAATCTTATTTTCCTACACAAATTCATTACTTAAGTCAACTATTTAACCTTAAATAAGAAGCCCGAATTTAAGATAAAATAAAGAGGGAAGAGAAATAAGGTTTATTACCGATTATTTTGTTGTTGAAAAACTAGCTTTAATCCACCTCCTCTTCAAACTCTGCCAAAATCTACGAAAATTTGGTGATTTTTAAGTGGAGGAAGAAAGATTGCTCGCCGACATCGTCGTTCGCTGCTACTGCGTTGTTGTGCTGTAAGCTTTTTTTTTTTTGCTGTGTTTCCTTCTGCTTTGCGATGCCCAGGGAGAGTAAAAAAAAATATAAGTGGGGTCACTCCTTAAAATTATATCATTTTGTAATGTAAAAATAAATAAAAAATATTTTGAATGGGGTCACTTCCCCCTAATACTACAAGCCTCCGCCCCTGGCGGATCCGACTAAGAATTTGGTTAAAAACATCTACCATTGTAGATGCTCTTATATCAAACAAAATTAAGAATTTGGTTAAAAACATCTACCATTATAGATGTTCTTATATCAAACAAAATACTTTTTAAAAAGCAAAGAATATAAAGGCGTATATGTTATATAAAATTAAAAGTTAATAGGAGTACATTCGTGTAAAGGTCGATCGTTGTTGCCGTCATGTCATGGGATCATGCAACCATGAAGCTAAAGCTCTTTTTTTATTTCAATTTATTTTAAAAGTAATAATTTGTAAATCAAAGCTACTTTGGTGGATTAAGAGAATAACATATTTGTATAAAATATATTACTCGTTTAATGCATAAAAGTATCTTTTATATTTAAATTATTATTTTCAAAATATGAAAAAGAAATTTAACTTTCCTACAATCAAAACTTTGGCAGCATAATATAGAATCCTTGCCTCTAAGAGCATCTCTAATGTCAATGTGAATGTGAAAAAAAAAGGGTGTCACTTAGGATTGACATTTTCTTTGGAAAAAAAATATTTTCAATGCAAATGTGAAGAAGCATTGTGAATATGACATGACAACAATTTTTTTTCACATTGTGAATGAGAATATGAATTTTTCACATTCTAGTTGAGGGTGTGGAGACATCCTAGTTATCATTTTTTAAATTAAAAAATAACTAGATCTCATCTCTCACTTCACTTTAGTTGTGGGACCTATGGGATCAAATTTACATTTGTATTGGAGAGACCTCTTCTAATTGAATGTGAAAGAAGAGATAAAAAAATACCACATATAATTGAGGGTGTTAATTACCCATAGCCACGTCAGATTAAATCCACAGTTGCATTGGTGGTGCTCTAAGGCTATAACTACATTAGGAGTAGCAATATTTTATCCGGTTCATTAACTTTCTAATATACTCATTATAAAAAAATATTGAGCTTTAAATGATTCACCTAATATAGACCAATTATAAAAATAGATAAATGTGGATTTTAACCTAATTATTCATTCTGTTACTCAATTTTGCCAATCCACTGCAGTATGTAGAGGTGGCGATTTTGACCAACCTTCTATGTCCCCCACTGCCGCCGATAACAACCTCCGGCGTCTCTCACCCAACCGACAGCAACCTCCGGGGCAGCTACTATGACTTCCATCCACAACCTCTGGCGGTCACCACCATCGTCTAAGACTTTAGTTGAAATTATTTTTTTGTAATGTTCGTACAGAAAATGCTTCAATGTATTGTACCGTATAATACATTCATGCATGAAGTATTGTATGAGACACCATCTCCAAGCATTTTTTAAGTATATTTCTTTTATATCATTTCTCTTTTGTAAAAGGTGACCAATTTTATTGTATAAATTTAGATAATACTCCGTAGCTATTTATTAATGAGTAGAATTGAGTATTATCCTATTATTATACCCATTAATGCTTAAGGAGTGTAATTAGATAATACCTAATATTACTCATCAGCTTTATTGGTAGCTAATGATTTTACCCAATTAACTACCACCTCTAAACAACACCCTCACTTCAATAATGTGAGGCTACTAATTCTTTACATCTTGTACTCCCTCAGTCCCAGATAAATATTTCTACTTTCTATTTTAAGATGTCTCAACTAATATTCCTAAAAAAATTTAATTTTCCTATTCTCTACCATTCTTTCTAATATACCCTTAAAGCTTTATTTAATATAACACATTCCAAAGAAACTCAATTAGTTAAAATAGTTGAACTCAATTAATGTTCATGGATATTATGGTCAGAACACATTTTACAATACATCATTAATTATGTTTCTTAATTCTTGTGTTTTATCCACTAGGAACATTTATCCGGGACGGAGGGAGTAGTTTACATGTCAAATTCCTCTAATATTAAGCTAAAGTTTAATCAACTTTAACCTATATATATATATATATATATATATATATATACACACACACACACACTCTATTATAAAGTTTATGTTGCAAAATTTTATACTTTTAAAAAAAATTAAAGAAATTGACTTTTAAATAATTTTAGAACACATACGTGGATGATTAGCCTTTGGTCTTATTATGTAGCGTTACAAGTGCATATTGAGATCATATGATTGTCAAAAGTAAATTTTGTAAATTTATCAGAAAATTGACACATATTTTGAGAATTTTTTTTTAAAAAAAATAAACACTTATCTCGAAATAGAGAAAGTATTATTTAACGACGAATGGGAAGTAATACTTGTTGCTAATATACTTCATTTGTTGCCTCTAACTTCATTCACAACTTTAGTAATGTGAGGCTACTGATCCTTAATCTAATTACATCTTGCAATCTGCACATGTTAAATTCCCGTAATATTACATGTAAACTAGTCAACGTCAAACTAAAAATAAGATAAAATAAAGTATACTGCTCCCTCCGTTCCAGATAAAGAATTCACTTTTTATTTTTAAACCAAATCAAATCAAAATTTCACATATTTTACTTATTGTTTAGGAAATATAATTTCATTAAATAAACTACATTAAGAATAATATAGATTACAACTTTTATAATTTTGTAAAAACAAATAAATCTATGTAAATTATCAGTCAAACTTTAATTAAGTTGACCCAAAAAAAGTTAAAAGTGGACTCTTTGTCTGGAACGAAGGGAGTATGAGTTACGTGTTTTATGATTTTGGGGAAAAAATGTAAAAGAATATGCGTCAAATTTGTATTTAAAAAATATTATGTTTAACTAAAAAAATCAAACAAACGATAATTTAGGAACCGAGGAATTATAATAATAAAGCATATTCGTCCCATTTAGGGAAGGATCTACGCGTGTGCAAGTCAGTTCAAGTAGTTACAATGGTTGAAGAAGAATGGAGAGGTTGAAGATGAAGTGAGCAAGGACAATTTGGTCGATGATTATAATTTTGACAAATTTTTAACGTCTTCCAACGACAATTTGGTCGATGATTATAATTTTGACAAATTTTTAACGTCTTCCAACGACAATTTGGTCGATGATTATAATTTTGACAATTTTTTAACGGCTTCCAACACAATTTGGTCGATGATTATAATTAATTTTGACAATTTTTTAACCCGTTGGAAGCAAAGATCGAGTATAAGGACGACCATTTCTATAAACAAAGTCAGGAAGACCAAACTAATAAATTTGCAAGTATAGGGACTAGAGTATTATTTTTTATCCTAATAAATATTTGGGAAGCAATTAAATTATCGGAAAATATCATTCCAGAATGATAAAAAATGAATTAAAAAAATTAAATATATCTCTGGGAGGGAATAATATTGTAGCATATCCCAACATGTAAACCAAAACAACTTTTTTAGAAAGAAAGATCTTTGTAATCCACAAATTAATTGACTACCTTATATGCAAATTGAATTCAATATATTTCACATATACTCAAAGAGCGGCGCTATTAACACCCTCCCCCCCCCCCTTTCTTATTAATATACCTCTTCTCCTAATACATTCCCTACATTAATTCTACACTAATATATATAAATATTAAATACACAACCCTTACATTTTCTATATTACCCCTCTCACTCTAAACCTAACCCCCCTCCCTCCCTCCCTTGCCCTGCAACCCTTTCCTTCCCCCTCCCCGTTCTCTACCTACGTCCAATGACCCCCACCACCACCACCATTTTTTTCCTTTCCTTCCCCTTCCCTTTCTCTCTCTCCAACGCAGTGAAGCCCCCCAACCATGTTTTTTTCTTTTTTCTCCTTCCTCTTTGAAACTCTTAAAAAAAAAAAAAAAGTGGTCGATTTTGTTGGGTGAGCAACCGAACAACCGGGGTTATTCGGTAGCTCAATCCCAAACAAAAAAAGGCCGAATTTTTTTTTCAAGGATTGGGTTTGGGAGAGGGGAAGAAAGAGAGAAGGGAGAGGGGAGGGGAAAAAGGAAATAAAGGGAAAAAAAAATGGGGGTGGCGGAGAACAGACCAGTTTGAAAAGAAGGAATGGGGGGTTGCCGAAAATGGTGGTGTGGGGGGCCTCTCCAGTGACGTTCAGGGAGGGAGAGAGAGAGAATGGAGAGGGGAAGGGAAGAAGAAGGAAGAAAAAAAGAAGGGTAAATGGATCTTTTTAATCAATGACATTTTTATAATTAATTCTAAAGGGTGTATTGAGAGTGAAGGGGAGGTGTTAATAACGCTGCTCATACTCAAATTCAAATTCAATTTGCATATGATATGATTTTCTCAAACAGAATTCATCTACATATTTCATTTACATTAGGCTTTGTACATTTGAACCAAAGTAAACACTTTAAGACATAATGTAATTGAAATTTATAAATAAATTTTGTGGATGTAACATTTTCCTCTTCTTACCTTATTTTGCCCTACACATACTACTCCTAAACCTTTGGAGATTTATGTAGATAATTTTTCAGCACATCCATGACAGCCCCAAAATCTGCCTTAACCTCCACCGGCGGGTTGGCAAATTTGCAACTCAAATCCCCAATCTCCTTTGAATGATAATCGATCTTCGCCTGCGTAAATTTCAACCCATGAGCCGTACTAACCACCACGGTTCGATCCGTCGGACTGATCACACCACTCTCCCTAAGCTTAATCAATGCCGTTAGCGCCACCCCGGTATGAGGACAAATGAACATCCCAGTAGAATCAGCAAGCGACATTGCATCCATCAACTCCTCCTCGGTCGCCTCCTCGACAATGCCATTCGAATTCTTCAGAGCGAAAACCGCCCTATCGATGGATACTGGATCGCCTATTTGTATAGCCGAAGCAAACGTCGTGCTCGCCTTCACTGGAGTAAACTCGTTCCACCCTGACTTGTAATATAAATACAATGGATTTGCATTTGCCGCTTGAGCACAAACAAGTCTAGGAATCCGATCAACTAACCCCAATTCTTGACACATTTTGAATCCTTTATAAAAGGCATAAATATTACCCAAATTCCCACCGGGAATAATCACCCAATCCGGCACCTCCCAATCGAACTGTTGTAAAATCTCAATCGCCGCCGTCTTTTGTCCTTCTAAACGTAAACTGTTCAATGAATTCGCCAAATAAATCGGCAGTTCGCTCGTGACTTCTCGAATTAGCTTCATACAACCGTCGAAATCAGTATCAATGCTAACCACGAAAGCACCGTTTGCGATCGGCTGAACCAATTGCGCTATTGAAATTTTATTCGCCGGCAGGAATACAATGGAGGGTATTCCGGCGGCGGCGCAGTAGGCAGAAAGAGCAGCTGATGTGTCACCGGTGGAAGCACAACCGACGCCAACGAGTGGTCGGTTCAATTTACGTAACCGGTTGACTTGGCTAACTAAAACGGTCATACCCAAATCCTTAAAGCTTCCGGTATGACTAATTCCACAGTGTTTGACCCAGAGATCATTCATGCCTAGAAACTGTTTGCCGAAACGCTCAGCCCAAAAGAGGTTGGAATTACCTTCGAATGCGCTGACGATGTCGTCGTCGTCTATTTCGGGCAAGACCCATTCCTTTTTGGACCATACGCCGGAGCCGTAAGGCCATGTTGTTTTGCCGACGCGGGAGTCGAACAGGTTGCGCCAGTATTGGCCGTCAAATTGTTTTAAGGCGTCCATGTTGTGCTGAACGTCTAAGAGGCCGCCGGAGCGGCTGCGGTAGACGACTTCGTCTAGGGAGTAGGATTCTAGGGGGCTCGTGGGGTCGGCATTGAAGGGGACGTATTTGGCGGAGAAGGGTTGGATGGAGGTTTTGATGGGGTGGGATGGCGGTGGAGTTGTGGTGGTGGTGGTGGTGGCGGCGGCGGTGAAACTGATGGTGGGTGGTTTGTAACGGAAGATGGGTTTTGGGTAACAGTATTTAGGGAAGACATTGGGGGGAGAGGGGCGGAGCGATGTAGAAGAAGCCATGTGCGTCAGAGAGTGTGTGTGTGTGAGAGAGAGAGAGAGTCTGGTGAGTTGTGACGGTGAGAAGTGGAAGGGAAACCGGGGTGGCAAGGGTCTTAATTCTTCTCCAGAAAAGGAAAGTGATTTCACCTGTTTCATATTGCACGTGCTTGACCAAGAGCTCAGAATCTTCTTCGGTTTTGATACTAGATTCATTTTCATTCTTTATTTCGTTTCTCTTTTTTTTTTTTTTTTTTCCTTTTCTTTTTTTGGTAGTTTGATGACTTTTTTGGGGGATTTGGAACATCTCCAGTTGTTATTTCAATTTGCAAGCAAATTACCAAGATTTTGTGACTTTTTTTTTTTTGTCCAAATCATTACTTAAATATAAAAGAGCTTTTTTTTTTCTTTTCAATAAGAAAGCAAGGCACAAGCTAGGATACATGCTATGCACTAATTATAGTATCTTTTGTCCCAAAAATTATTCATATTGATAGGACCCAATTAAATGGTAAATCTCTGTCCTATATGTTTCCTTACAAAAATTGTAAAAAAAAGACAAACTAAAATAACATGTACACGTGTAAGGCTAGAATTAAATGGGACACGGGGTGTGATATTAAATTCATCATACGTGACAGGGTCCATGCTTTCATTGGACTCCAGATATGACTTGCCATTAGAAATGATCCCCACATCATCGGAATTCTCAAGAGATCCTCCCTCGAGGACCATGACACAAGAGATGACTTGGCATTAGAAATGATCCCCACATCCTTGAAATCCTCGGGAGATCCTCCCCCGAGGACTATGACACTGACAAGCAAGATCATCGTCGATTGGGCAATATCTGAAGACCTCTTAACCTTATTACCAAACTCACAATCTGATCATTGGGCATCCCATTCCTTCCCCGTGCATCACCCGAGGAAAACAAACTTCTTCCCAAGATTAGACGGAGCACGCAATCACTCTATCCCGACCACTACCCTCGCGACCGAGGACTGTGATCCTCGGATGAATATTGAGTATCACATTAAATGTAGCATTTATAATAATTCCTTCTCAACACACTTCCTAGAAGAGTTGTCGTCCTCTCATTCTCATTCGTCCACATCTACCTATTTTTCCCGCTAAACATTGCGACTAAGAGATTTGCCCGGTTCCAAAGAGATGACAAATCTTCTCATTCAATTCCATGACAATGCCCGTACCTCATTAGTTCAGAGCCAATCAGAAAGTAACACGTGGTTGCATGGCAAAAAACAACAAATATTTATGAGATTCAGTGATTGCTCTACTGGTTAGAGCCTCACTCTCCCTGTTGTTGGTCCCAGGGTCGAATTTTGTTGGGGGGTCTTTGGGGATTTAGGGTAGATTTAGGATATCAAAAAAATAAAATAAATAACAAATATTATTCTGGTATAAATACAAGGTGATCTCCATCATTTATTCTCCTTGGATTGCATTTACTCTTAACACCTTCTTCTTCTTCTTCATTAAACACATTGCATTTACTCCTCAAGAACCATCATAGTTATTGTTTAAGGTGCTCTCTCTAGCTAACTTAACATGGAATTCACCTCTCTTACACTCTATACTTACTCTCACACCGGAGGGTTTTGAGTCGAGTCACTCTCCGGCTCTCTCACTGTGCTTTCTTGGCCTCTTGCAGGTTAAAAATTCAAGAACTCAAGGCTGCTCGATCACCAAGAACTTCAACATTATCAGTACACCAATCAAGCTAGATATCCTACACGTTGTCACTAAAATCACACACTTAAGCATCCGACGTGGCACCCCCTTTTTTAGCGTGATCAGTTATGAAATTGAAAATTAGGGGCGAACGGTCATTATGATAAAATTATGGACCGATTAGTATTACTTTTAATTCTTCAAAAGAGATTCTCGAGAATTGATTTCTATAAAAGTGATTCTTTTAAAATCAAGTTTGTGAATTTAAAAATAATTGGCTATCTTAGGCTCAAAGTCAATTATTAGAGAAAATTGTCTAAAATAACCTACTTATACCAATCTGAAATGCAAGAAAAAGTGTATTGATTAATGCTATACTGAGTATTATAATTTTCAAATAATTTGATTATCAAAATTTTAAGTTTCACTACACAATAAATAAATCAACAAAGTCAACAATGATTATGAAGCAAAAGCGGTAAAAAAGAAAAATAAATAATATTTTTTAGAATTATTAATAAGTATTAAAATTATGAAGATTTTAATTGATAACAGTTAATTATTTTACAAAGATATAGGTTATTATTGATACCACAACAAATAAATGAATTTGTTTAAATTACTTTTATCAAAAAGAAGCGCAAAAGATATTTTTTCCGCACTACGATGTTATAAAGAAGAACTAAACTCAAAGGAATTGGTAAGCCATACGTACACATACTACTTCCGTCCAAAATAAGTGTTGTTTTAGCAATTTGTACATAGATTAAGAAAATTTACAAAAAAGACTGACAGTCCTTATTTAAGTTCAATTATTGTAGATAAGATGTAAGAGAATTTTTCTCTTTTTTCTTACCAACCATCTTTGATAAAAGTAATAAATAAGGGCAGTTTTGGTAGAATATGAGCAATTGTTTCTTGAATTCCTATAACGACACTTATTTTAGGATAAAAAACATTTGCTAAAACGACATTATTTGGGACGGAGGTAGTATTACTCTTCCTAAGGAAGACACATGTAAAATGATGCTAATTACTTCCTCCGTTCCAGGCAAAGAGTCTACTTTTGACTTTTTTTGGTCAACTAAACTAAAGTTTGACCAATAATTAACATAAATCTAGTGATTTTTACAAAATTATTAAAGTTGTAATCCATAGTATTATTAAGATAGTTTTTAATTAATGAAATTTTATTTCTTAAAATATAAGTAAAGTATGTAAATTTTTTATTTGATTTAGTCTGATGCTGACTTCTATAAAAAGAAAGTGAACTCTTTGCCTGAAACGAAGGGAGTAGAATGTAAAGTGGAATTAATATCGCACCAAGTTATCGAAAATCCCAACAATCCCACTTGGTAGTTTCTTGAGCCCGTTTGGTGTAGCGTTTTGAAAGCAGTGTTTTAAAACGGCGTTTCTAAAAGATTATTTAAAACGCGGCTTTTTCTTTATAAATGCGTTTGTGATATTATGTCAAAACGCTTTTTATTCCCTACTACGTTTTAAAATCGCGTTTTGGGAAAAAGCTAGGAATTCCGCGTTTTAAAACGCAGCGTTTGAAAACGCAGCGTTTTCTACCGCATTGAAACGCTAAGTTAAGGAATAAGCTGCGTTTTAACACTGCGTTTTGGCCAAAACGCGCGAACAAACGGGCTCTTCATATAATGTACTCTCTCTCTCCTCTCTCTCTCTCAAATTGTGCCTTAGTTAACTAATGAGACCTATATCTTCATCTTCTATCTATAATATACTACTTTTATCATTCCAGAATAAGTGTCTATTATTATGTTTTGAAAAGTTTCAAAATAAGTGCTCTCTACTCATTTTTAGAAAGATTCCTTCAACAAATTATCTATAATACCCTTATTAATTGTGAGATAAAAAAATAAAAAAAGAGTGATCCATTGATTTGACACCACTAAGCAGGGGTGTAAATTGTTGGGAAGCTCTTATTGAAAAATCAATATGAAACTTAATTCAACAAACAAAGCTCAACAATGGATGAATGACTTGAACCTTTATTAAACAAACTTGGCTTTAAATAGGCTTACTGCAGTAACAACATAGCTAAAAGAATGCTAACATAATTGATGTAAATGACCCAGTACAGTTACTAACTAATAATCCTATATAAGGACTAGGCATTATTGAAACAGAAATAAAGATTGAGTAAACATGACATAGTAAAATCCTAAAAACTAGCAACAACTCTTCAATCCTTCCCCTAAACTAATTGTGAAAAACATCCAATTTCAGTGGCTTTGTCACTACATCTGCAATTTGCGTCTCTGTTCTACAATGCAATAGTTCAATCGTTCATTCTTAGCAAGCTCCCTTAAGAAACGAAAACGTACATCAATATGCTTGCTTTTCTCATGCATGGTAGGATTCTTTGGAACAATTTAATGTTGGAGTTGTTATATCACACATGATGATGGTACCCTTCTTCTAAACATGTCCCACCTGCTCAAGAACTCTTCTCATCCACACTGATTGACTTGTAGATCCAACTGCTGTCACAAACTCCGCCTCGGTGGTTGATAATGTAACAATTGGTTGTTTCTTTGAAAGCCAAGATACATACTTCTCCTGAACTTAATAAGAACACATTACCGGAAGTGTTTTTCTGATCATTTAAGTCACCGGCATATAGTCACTGTCTGTGTAGGCAATTAAGTCATCCGAACTCCTTTTCTTGTACGTGTGATTCCGTAATCGAAAGTACCCTTTTAGTACCTTAATATCCGCTTGGCAGCTTGGAACATAGAAAAACTCACAACCCTATTCCCACACTCATCACTAGAGATTTATGGGGCATGGAAAAGCATCCTATGGAGTACGTACAATCCATTCACAACCCTAGCTTTTGATGATCAGTATTGGGAATTTACAAAGAGATGGTTGTTACAATGTCAAATCGTGTTACCATAAGGCATATAAAGAATAAATAGAAACTAGACGATCTATCTCACTAATACCAAAATCAAGGCCAAAATCTTTTTTCATCTTGATTTTGGAAAGATCTATCGAAAACAAATATCCCACGGAAGATGAAGTTTTTTATAAGGAGGTGTTGTCATGATATTTTACCAACAAAAGCCAACCTTAAACTCAGGAATTGTAGTCATGGCTTATGCCCTTGGGAATGTAAAGTTCAGGAAACCACTGAACATTTATTTTTCAAATGTCCATAAGCAAAATTTATTTAAAGAGGAACATATCTTGGTTTAAATATTGATAGTCGCAACTCTACCATGACATTCTTGGGTTGGTTTAATCTAATGTGGTGAGAGCTTTGAAAAGATGAAGAGATTCAAATCAAAATAATAACAAGTCTATGGCCGGACAATATGAAAAGCTAGAAATGAAAAAAACTTTTGAAACCAGAAACCCTCCCTCCCTAGCCAGCCCATACTCTTGCAAACTACAAATCTCTCAGCTTTCCTTTCAGTGATATATCTTCAAAAGGTCGGTCGAGATTATCACAAACGCTCAAAAACTCCATAACCCAGCTACACAAGCTGCAGAGACTAGCCGATAGCAGCATCAATGGTACCTAACAAATTCTCACGCCTATGATAATAAGGTGCACCACTTTAAACCAAAATCAAAACCCAAAATCAAGTAAGTATTTGGTGTGATGGAGCTTGGAAGAAGGGAGCACCGTGGAATGGCATTACATGGATCGCAATTGATAACAACCTCGATCAACCATAGAGAAGAATCTCTAGTGATGATGCCAAAAAAATCATCCTACCGGGGTGCCGAATTGGGTCTTGAACCTTAGATTGATTGCGATGCTTTTCGGTGTGTTTGTCGTCGTGGACAGTAGGATATCCATCTATATATATTGTCTGCAAAAGTGAACAAACGTGAGGGGCAGAGAGGTTTCTCTGCCAAAACCCTGCAGTGTAATAATCAGTATCTCATTGTATTGAAGAGTGAGAGAGAGTATGCTGAGTATGTATGTGTGGAGGGAGAGAAAGAGAAAATGCTGAGTATGTATGTGTGGAGGGAGAGAAGAGAAAAAAAAATGATAGGAAGAACCAGATCAATGTAAGAGAGCCCCCAATTTATACTAAATAAAAGGGATATATTGCTATCGGGTACGTCTTTATTTTGTGTGTGAGCCTACCGGTATATTTTTGGGGTACCATTTTAAGAGTGCACTTATGGGGGTGCTCTATATATGCACATCATCTAGCTTGCAGGTTTAGAAGGAACCAAATGAGCAATCTCAAAAGGATTCCAAAAGATTATAACATCAAAACCGACTGCAACAGTGAAAGAACAGGATTTCGAAAGATGTTTGTAATATTTTATTAAATTTTAACACTTGGAAACAATATTGTGTTGTTATGAATATTTATAAGGTATCTAGAAGTAGTGTGCAATTAGCACATAAGTATGCAAAAATATCCATAGAAAAAGGTATACAAATTTACTCTGGACAAATTAATACAATTTCTTGTTTTCTCCAAAAAAAAAAAAAAAAAAAACACATAATAGAATATCAATAGTTTCTGATTTTTATATTTAATCCGCCAAATAGAATATAATTTTTCCTTTTAACTTGGAAATGTTGTAATATATATTTTGTGGATGTCGTTTTGACCATAAGTCAATTAATAGAAGCTTAGAGGAGAAGTCATATGACAAAGCTTATTGATGAAGCTTTAACGAAGCTTACTGAAGAAGCTTTACGAAACTTACTGAGAAAGCTTTAGGAAGCTTAATGAAGAAGCTTTACAAAGCTTACTGAGGAAGCATTGCCTTACTATAAATAGCAAGCTCATGTTTTTATTTTCACCTACTCCTGAATAGTTACTTCTCCCTTCCTTGTACTCTCTCCCTCGTCTTGTATTGTAGACTAGCCTCTGAAATAAAATTATCTATTTCATCTACATTTTTACTTTACTTTCTTATTTTTTATAATAGAAAAATAATTATAGACTGGTTTTAAAAAATTAGTGAGAGTGTTTTGTACGGAAGGTTATTCTTTTTCAAGTGGGCAAAAGCCATAAATATAGCTAAACAAATTATGAGCCAGCGAATGTTGGGCGGGCGGACATCCGATTTTAATGTCCGAAAATATTTTAGACCTTATAAGCTTCGGAGTACGGAATTCACTTCAAATTTGGGTATCTATATTACAATACACCCTTGCCCATTTTCTTATTATTTATTGCGTATTTTTAATTATTGTTCAAATAAATGGCCTCCATGTTGGTTAGAATTACAAAAAACTTACCACTTGTTTAGTTCTTTGGCCAATTTAGTCGCTACTTTGAACCCAAAAAAAGTAAAGTAGTAAGAAAAAGAAAAACCATGGAATTTTTATTTTTCATGACTAGCCATGAACCCTTTACTTGTTGTTCAATCTACTTGTGGCTTATTCAACATACGTCTTGGTGTTGTAAATAAATTTACTCGATTTTCTCTTATTTTGATGAAGCAAGATGGTCTCATCTGTAAATCATCTCATAAACAATTTTTTAATTTGCAAGATACTCCCTCCGTCCCTTAATTATTGTCTTGTTTGACCTGACACACAAATTAAGAAAAAATAATTGACTTGATTTTAATATTGGTATAATATGTAATTTTCTTTAATGCCCATGTATATGTGGTCTATAATTAAAGTCGGGAAAAAAGTAAGGGTAAAATGGTAAAAGATGTCCTAAAAAGAAAAATTTTCAAATAACATAATTATTCTGGAACGAATAAAAAAGAAAAGAAAGACAATATATAATTTAAGGGACAGAGGGAGTACAATATCATTTGTCATGAAAATATTAGTGACTTAGAACCCGTTTGTTCGAGCGTTTTGGCCAAAACGTAGGGTTAAAACGCAACTTATTTTCTAACTTAGCGTTTCAATGTTGCGGTAGAAAAAACTGCATTTTCAAAACGCAACTGCGTTTTAAAACGTTGGAATTCTTAGCTTTTACGCAGTAAGGAATAAAAAGTAAGAGCCCGTTTGGTGTAGCGTTTTCAAACGCAGTGTTTTGAAAACGGAACGTTTTTAAAACGCAGATTATTTAAAACGCGACTTTTTTCTTTATAAATGCGTTTGAGATATTATGTCAAAACGCAGCATTTTATTTCCTACTGCATTTTAAAATCTGCGTTTTGAAAAAAAGCTAGGAATTTCAGCGTTTTAAAACACAGCTGCGTTTTGAAAACACAGCTTTTTTTACCGTAGCATTGAAACGCTAAGTTAAGGAATAAGCTACGTTTTAACCCTAAGTTTTGACCAAAATACTCAAACAAACGGGCTCTTATTTGTCATAAAATGTCAGCAAATTATCGACACCTTTGTTCTCATTGACTTCAATTGGAATGACGTTACAAACTTGAGATAAAAATGGCAAGGTTTGCAAATACTTTTGGGTCACATGTCTTTTTTTTTTTGAAGGGGTCACATGTCTTTTTTTAAAAATGTCTTGTTAACAAGTGTCATAAAAATGGCAAGGTTTGCAAATTAAAAAACTTACTATATTGAGCATATTTTTTAATGCTTTAGAGAATATTTTAATGCATTAAATATACTTCCTTTGTTCCAGTCAAAGAGTCCATTATATTATTTTGATATGTTTCACTTAAATAATCTACTTTCAAAAAATTATGCTTACAATTTTCATAATCTTTCATCTTTACCCCTTCACTTGTGTTGTAATCATTTTTGTTGTGTTTAAGTATTTTTGTAATTATAATCAATTCCAACGACTTAATTTTATCCTTTAATAAATAGATTTTTCAAACATGGACTATTTGTGTGAAACGGAGGGAATAATTTTTAATACATCTTATCTCTTTTAATTAAAAGCTTTACAACTGTCAAAAGAGTCCACTTTTCTTTTCAGATCATTCTAAAAAAAAATTCACTTTCTAATATTTCATTTTTAAAAAATTAATTCTACTATTTTACTCTTGATTTAACTTTCACATTAACGATGGATCCCACTCTCACATAGATATCCTCGAAAAACACACAATATCCTAATATTTATAATATAATCAATTATCTTTTCTTAATCTAAGTATCGGGTCAAACATAACACTCTTTTAAGAACGAATGAAATAATTCAATCGAGCACTTGTTAAAAATCGAATTTTAAATAATTTTTAGTAGCATGAAAAATTTGAATATAAAATCATTCTAAAACTAAATCATTTAAAGAATGTTAAAGACACTTTTACGCATTTTGCTTGCTTGCTTGCATACTCTTTTCATCTCAAATCAAATAATCCTATATTCTATTTTCGGACATCAATTAATTAAAAGATTTTAAATATTAAATTGAGTGGGTGAAAATTATAGGCGCCAAAACCCAAGAGAGTAAAAGCAGGAGATGAATTCAAACAGAGTAACGTTCATCGAGTTTTAAACCCCCCCAATAATTCAAAAACACAAGGGCAGTTACGTAAATAAAACCAACTATAAGCCCAAAGACAAACGAAGAAAGAAATGTTAAAATTTATTTAGTTGTAAACTCTGCTGTATAACGTCGGTTTTTGGAGTTGAGCGCTCGTGTTTAACTGTGTGTGTGAGACCCACAACTCCTTCCAGCTGACCAGAGAGAGTTTGAGAGTTTTAGAGAGAGAAACACAAACAGAACAGCACGCAAACTAGAGAGAGAAAACAAGCCATCATTTTGCTTTTTCTCTGTATAATATACACACACACACTACACAATACAAATAAAATATATATATATATACAAGAAATATATATATATACACATATACATACAAACTTCTTACTTCATTTGTTAGAGAGAGAAAATAAGGCCTTTCCTTTTTATAAAAAAAAAAAAAACTTGTTGTTTTCTTCATTTTCATCACCATCTCCGACTTGAATTTCTCCGGAGCTCCCAACACCTGAATTCGCGCCGATCTGACTCACCGAGTCTTGCTCCTCTTTGACTCGCTCTCCTTTTGATGAGAAGGAGATCGATTGTTGAAGCTCATCAATGGTAAGTTCGAAGCAAACGACTGACTCTTCAATTTTATTCTTTTAGCTTTACTCATTTTTTGATTTTTCATTGAGTGGTTGATTTGTTCAAGTCAAATCTGTTCAACGCTTGGTTTAATTTTTAATTGCTAGCTGTAATTTGGGGTTTTGTGTTGCCTCGATTTAGTTGATATGAACTGTTTGCTAATATATGTTGATTTTGTATGGTGATTGCTGGAATTGAAATGAGAGGGAGGAGTTTTAGAAAAACAATGTTGTTGAGGTTTTTGTCTGTAAATTTTGTTGCTCAAAGTAATTTTTTGATGAGTAGAGGGAAACTTTACTCAAATGTATATGGTAGGTAGGCTTGAAAATGTTTCTATCTATGAGAAGTGTCGATTTGAATGTTTTAGAGATTATATTTTAGGAATTATTTGTTTGCAAATTTAGTAGCGTATCGACTCGCATTTGTAGTTGCTCTTTTTGGACACTAGGATTTGAGTGCATGTGTTATGTGCGTTGGTGGGGGGAGGAGGGGGTTGTCATCGATGGAATTCCGACTTTGCAATTATTGGCTTTCTTATAAGGAAGAGAAGGCCTTATATATAATTTTTGCAGAATTTTGGTGGAATCCCTACTTATGAGGTAGTTATTATGACATTTTTGACCAATTCTTTTAAGGATGTGATAGAAGTATATATTACAAGGATATTTTTGTAGCCTTTCAACGGGTTAGGAATTGAGATTTCTTGAGAAATATCGACTACATAGGTTCCTATTTTACTACTTGACTACATAGGTTGAAAGTGTGTTACAGAATGATCTGTCAAGGAATTGATGCAGTTTGATTTCTCTCAGTTACTTGCAGGTTCAAGAGTTACGTTTTGGTCGAATATGGGGTTAAGACTTGAGTGATATAGGGTAAAAGTAGTGTTACTTATTCTTATGAGGTGCGTATATAAGGTTATAACTTACGAATTAGATTTAATCGCCTGTGAGAAACGTGTAATTGAGATGTGACAAACAAGGAATATAGCAGGGTTGTAATATAGCCTAACTTATTAGGAAATGGATGTAAGGGAATATAAAATAGTAACGGTGGATGGAATTGTTGTTGAATATGATGGTGGAAGGAGGTTATATATGTGCCTCACACTTAGAGGTAAACAAAATGCTAGTGTTACTTATTCTTATGAGGTGCGTGTATAAGGTTATAACTTACTAATTTTATTTAATTGCTTACTGTGAAAAATGTGTAATTCAGATGCGACAAGCAAGGAATTTAGCAGGGTTGTAATATAGCATAACTTATTAGGAAATGGATGTAAGCGAATCTGAAATAGTAACGGTGGATGGAATAGTTGTTGAATATGATGGTGGAAGGAGGTATATATGTACCTTGCACTTAGAGGTAAACAAATGCTAGTAGCACGGCTATTTATTTATTTATTTATTTTATTAATTTTTTTTTGATAGGTAGTAGCATGGGATAGTTAGCAAATTGAAATGGGATTTTTGCCAAAGCTGGCAAGGAGAATATATTTGCTGCATTTATGTGTCTAATTGTAATGTGTGCCTAGGCTGTTTAGTGCAAGGAAATATTTTACATGTATAATGTCTTTCAATGCCTAGGACATACACAATTTTTCTTTTTCTTGAGTTTGATTTCTGAGTTAATGTTTTTTGTTGTCATCTACATTCTTCAAAAAGTCTAGTCTGCACCTTATAACTTTAATGAGGGGCTGTACCTCCTCAACTAGCTTGAATGGTGGATTCATTATCTGTTCATTTTTTCTTTTATGCAATGGAATCTTTCTCACCTTTTAAAAAACAAATGCTTTACCTGAGAAAACAACCACACGGGATATAAGCAGTTCATTGCAACAGTCTTTGGATGCAAAATTATATTAATACAACTTACAAGAGTTGGATGCAATATGCATATATGTATGGATGGATGCATATATTTGTAGACTCTTGTAGTTGTAAATTTGTAATGCATAAGTTTGGTCCATGTGAAAAAGTAAACTTAAATGTTACTCTGTTCACATCATTCATGTGCTGCTACTAGAATACCATCTTGCACAGTATTATATCCATATTTCCACAGAAATATCACATTCTTACCAAGCATATTATCCAAAGATGAGTTTAGCATTAACTTATTAGAATTTCCTTTAGAATTAGAACTTTTCCAAGTTTTATTCCATATCCGATAGTCCAAGTTTTATTACATATCCAACTTTCAAGACTGAGATGTGAGGCTACTTAGAAGTGTTAACATTTCATGGATCTTTCACTAAGTTTTGAGGAGTGTCTGAGAAGTTCAAGCCAGGCTCTTAGGTAAAATGGAATTTATCTGTAGATTATTAACTTGCCCAACAGAGTGTTAGACACCTTTCTATGGCCCCGTGTAGCATCACGGGCGTCCAATTATACACAACTCTTTTCACTACACATGCCAAATATGTTACCAGCAACTGGTTCCACTTTTGAAACTCTTTATTCAATATATATTACAAAAATTGACATTTAAAGTAGCATCCTCCATGTGCTTGATTTGACTGCACACAGTTTTTTATTTCCTCAAAGTTCTAAAGAACTTAAAATCCTACCTTTTAGATTTCTCCTTCTGCTTGCTGATCTGTTATTTGCTAATACTCCCTCCGCCCTTCAAAGAATGCGACTTTTGCCTTTTTATTTTGTCCCAAAAAGAATATTCCAACATGATACTGTACTTATTTAATGGTAAATAATGGGGACTACATGACCACAAGAAAAGCAACGCAAGACAAGAAGCACAATAGTTTTCTCCAGATTGGTGTGTCATATGTAAGCAGCAGTGTGAGACTGACAACCATATTTTCTCCACTGCTCCAGCCCTTGGTTCCTCAAAAGTATTTTGTTTGGACTTTTCTGTGAGACCTGAGTCAGCCCTGCATCTGTTTCTTCCTCCTTATTCATTCAGGGGATTTGGCAATAGCCGGGATGTGAAAATTTTATTGGATTGTGGTTTGTTTGCAAATTTTGGTGTCTTCGGACAGTAGGAAACTCGCTAGTTTTTCATGAGTAGTTATAATTCTTTTTCCTTTTGTGGGATAGCATGGCGTTCTTGCATGGTAAACATTTAGTTATATTCAGAAGGATTGTTAGGCTTTTTCCTCTGATTTTTTTTCCTTGTTGGTGCTTTCCTCTTTTTTGTTTTGTTTCCACATTTTATTTTATTGGACTTTTGATCCACTTCGCTTGTAGATTTGTTTCTATATCAATAAAAGCTTCTTTTTCTACCCAAAGAAAAAAAGAAAAGGAAAGAAAGGGAAGAACAAAAAAGAAAAAGTGGAAATATATGGGGGCCGATTCTGGAAAATGGTTGACAATATTCTTTGTTATAAAAAATTGACTCTTTTTTCAAAGTGACAGCCATTTAGGGGAAGGAGTACACTCTTTAAGCACATGAAAGGGACACAAATTTCAAACTCAAAAAGTGTATTTGCAAAGCCTCCTTGAAATTTAAAGTTATTTTGCACCTTCCAGTAAAGGAGAGTGATGTTTGGATGTGTTATTTTTTTCCTTCATTTTGCATCGTTTACAAGAAAAAGTTAAAAGAGATGATGGGCCCAAGTAATGATGAAAGTGAAAAATGAAAATGATAGATGAAAAAAGAAGTTTGAGTAATTTAACATGACACAAAAGAACATGGGCATGATTTTCATCTTCATTTTTGTGACAGAATGAAGTTGAAAATGACACGAGAACCGGGCCATATTATTCAAGGACTTGTAGTGGTTTTATGCAGTTATCTGTTATCCTTCTAGGTCTAACACAGTTAACTGTTTGCAGGCAGCACCAGTTAATATTATTGTAGGTTCACATGTCTGGGTTGAAGATCCAGCTCTAGCATGGATTGACGGAGAAGTGATTAGAATCAGTGGCCAGGAGGTTCATGTCCGTACCACAAATGGGAAAACGGTGAGTGCTAAAGTGGTTCGATTATATATGTATGTATATATATATATATGTGTGTGTGTGTGTGTGTGTGTGTGTGTGTATGTATGTAATATATATATAGGGCTGATTTTTTGACATTGCCCTCGCGATTCCAAGCAGTGCACATGTCCGAACAGCAGGACATGCTTAGTAACAAGGGTGCTATATGATTGTGTTTTGACGAAGCAATGCAATAATTTGGCATCAACAAAATGCATTTGTGCATCTTTTTCTTTACTAATCAATAACCAGTAGATTGTTTTTTTTACTACGGTTTTAGTAAATTACTGAAGATGGAAGTGTATAGTATATCATAGACCAATTGGCTGTTGCTTTAACTATTACACGGAGATGAGAATGCAAGTCAACATAGATAGACCACCACTTGTTTCCTTTTGAAAATAAGCCTCAAAAAACACAAAATGGTTGTAGCCAGGAATGAGAAATACGTACTCATACTTGGCCCCTCCATACCATCCCTCCCACGTCGCATTTCGGCGTGCCCTTTGATTTACTGCTTCATCAAACCTGAAACAGCTCTCACCATCCAAGTCATCCCCAAAGTTGACTGGCTTCATCGTCTCACTTCAGACACAGCCTTGCCTGACCATGAAATGGAATGTTTGAAGGTTTACAACTGATGTGCAAGCTTATTGTTTCCAAAGAATGCTGTGGGATCTCCAACCACATTTGTATAAATAGATTTAGATGGGTCAAGTTAGGATCATTGATTTGATTAAAATTGTATTTTGTTTTCTTATCAATGATCATCAGTATTTCCATCTGTGTGGTTGTAATCAAAAGCATCTGGCAAAGAATGACATGTTTGTGGTGCGGTTCCGCAACATTAGCTTTGGAGCATTGGGGAATCACCAAGGTCCAATTATGGAGTATTGTAGGGGGTGTCGACCTGGGTTACTTGGAGTCCTATGGGTGTCTATTGCTTTCTTTCTTCCTTTTTGAGGTTTTGGTTGGGGGGGGGGAGGGGAGTTACTGAGTGTGCGGCTGCCCAAGGGAATCTGTACTTGATGAGAATCGAACACCGGAGATCCCGCTAAATGAATCGCTCCACACAGGAACCCACTTATGGTCAAGCTACTGATCCAACCCTTTGGGTTGAATTCTTATCTTTCATCTTAATCTCTTTTCTTCTCTATATACTTGTAGAAAATGGAAATACTATATTCATAAATAATTTTTTGCTTGGTGTATATTCATACATCTTTACCATTTATTCTTCTGATTAGTTGGCCATATGCTGCTTGACCATTAAGTTAAAAATTCTAGATCTCATAGCAGGGTTGGTTGGGGTGGTGGGGCTGCAATGGAGAAAGGTTGATATAGATTTTAAATCCCTACAATCAAGGATATCATGTGCAAAAGGACGCACTTTCCTTCTCTAAGCCAATCTCTCCACCTCTGTATCTTGTTTTGCCCCAAAAAAGGATTTTGTTTAGAATCATTAGGGCAATGAATCAAATATTCTGGTCATACTTAAGATTGGCCTAGGGATCCATGTATTATTTGACTGAGGAGAAGTGTCAAACTTAGCCTTACTTATCAATTATTCTTATACGAGGAGCGACAGGGCGCTTTTCCCCCTGGTCTAGGTGAAGCTGTAAACATATTTCATTTCTTTGGCCTTCTCTACGTATTAGATCTGAGCCTGGAAGAGCTGCATTTTTTTCTGCATTTCTAAGAAAGTCCTCACTAACCTAACAGACGAGGATTACTTAGAAAGCAACTAGAGATACGTGGTCTGTGTCTCTACTGCTGTAGTTGTTCCTAGCTGAAGTACTTAACCAAGTTGTACTTATTGTCTTGGAATTAGTGATTTCAATTGCCAATGGTAATCCTTACAATGTAGGATGTATATGAGTTGTCTCTCTCTACACAATCTGTTCCATACAGCGTTTTTGAAATCTTACTAGAAAGTGATTGCAGGTTGTTACAAATTTCTCGAAAGTGTTTCCTAAGGATACGGAAGCTCCTCCTGGAGGTGTAGATGACATGACCAAGCTTTCCTATTTGCATGAACCAGGAGTCTTGCAAAATTTGGCTGCCAGATATGAACTTAATGAAATTTATGTGAGTTATCCACTTTTTGTTATTCCTAATTTTTACAATGTAGCTCTTGCATGATGAAACTAATGAATCGCTAATATGTAAATTTGTCTCCATTTCTTTTGCAGACATATACGGGAAACATCCTAATTGCAATAAACCCATTTCAAAGATTACCTCATCTATATGATACACACATGATGCAGCAATATAAAGGAGCAGCATTTGGAGAACTTAGTCCCCATGTTTTTGCAGTTGCAGATGTTGCGTACAGGTAATATAGACCTATCTATTAGATGAGATTATCTTAGGGGAGCTTCACTTGACATGGTAAACTTTCTGGATAGAGCGATGATCAATGAGGGGAAGAGCAACTCGATTTTGGTCAGTGGAGAGAGTGGTGCGGGTAAGACTGAAACAACAAAGATGCTCATGAGATATCTAGCGCATTTGGGTGGTCGGTCTGGAGTTGAAGGACGAACAGTTGAACAACAAGTCCTGGAAGTAAGATTAAAGTTTCAATTTTGTTGCTTATATCGTTAAGTTCTAGATCCCAGAAGGGTTATAGACGCTTGAAATTCTTCTTTCTCTCACCAGATTCAATATTTATGGATACATTTCACCTTACTTGTTGATGAATTTACAGTCCAATCCAGTGCTTGAAGCTTTTGGAAATGCAAAAACTGTCAGGAACAATAACTCAAGGTGAGTGATTGCTCTCAAATATTGTCGTTGAAATTGAAACATTCTCAAGGGTCTGTTCATTTAGCACTCTCAAAACTATTATCTGTTTTATTTTTCAAATTTGAATTTTAAAATTCACATTTAAAAATAGCTCATACTTGTTTATCACTTTATAACATCTTACGTTAACATAACAATAATCAAAATTAATTAAAAGATTTTTTTCATCTTAAAATAGAACATTACAATTGTGATTTCAAAAATGCAAACAGGAATCAGTTTTGAGAATGCTAAACCAACAGGCTTCGCAAACTTGTGAAGTTGTGTTTCAGCTTCTCATAAATGCTTGTTATGCATATATGATATATCTCTTCTTCAAGGAGCTGACCAAAATTTTTCTTTATGCTGATCGTGGCACCACCACACCACTATGTAGTCGTTTTGGTAAGTTTGTGGAGATACAGTTTGATAAGAGTGGAAGGATATCCGGGGCAGCTATAAGAACTTACCTGCTCGAGAGGTCTCGTGTTTGCCAGATTTCAGATCCTGAAAGAAACTACCATTGCTTCTATCTTCTTTGTTCAGCACCTCCTGAGGTATTTAGATTATGCTTCCTCTTGCTCTTTTCTGCCTTTTTGGCTTTACCCTCTGTACATCTAATTTGATATTCAATGACTACTTAAGAGATTTTGACATTAATGCAGGACAGAGAGAAGTTTAAACTGGGGAGCCCCCAGTCTTACCATTACTTAAATCAGTCAAAATGTTATGTGCTTGATGGAGTAAATGATGCTCACGAGTATCTTGAAACCAGAAGGGCCATGGACATAGTTGGAATCAGCGCTGAAGAGCAGGTTAGCCTTTTCAGACTTCCTATAATTATTTTGTGTTATCCACCAGATTTTTTACATGAAATAGATCTTTTCAGGACGCAATTTTTAGGGTTGTGGCTGCAATTCTTCATTTGGGTAATGTTGAATTTTCAAAGGGAGAGGAAATAGACTCTTCAGTCCTGAAAGATGAAAAGTCTAGATTCCATCTTAACGTGACCGCGGAACTGCTTATGTAGGTGTAGTTTTCCCTTTTACTCTGGTTTACCTATCAATAATCGATTTGTTCGTAGGTTGTTGCAACTTGTACCTCTATTAACCAGTATCACGATATAGGTGTGATGCTAAGAGCTTGGAAGATGCGCTGATTCAGCGTGTAATGGTGACTCCTGAGGAAGTTATTACCAGAACACTAGATCCTGAAGCTGCACTGGGTAGCAGGGATGCTTTGGCTAAAACCATATACTCTCGCTTGTTTGACTGGTGAGCAAATTCGCTTCCATGCTTTAAGTAAAAAATATATTTACACAGGCAGGAACTATGTTTCATTATTCTTGTTAGAGGTTCCAATAATTTTTTCCTTATACTCAGGATTGTGGAGAAAATAAACAATTCAATTGGGCAGGATCCAAACTCAAAATCACTAATTGGAGTTCTTGATATATATGGGTTTGAAAGTTTTAAGCACAACAGGTACTGTCTTATGGAAAATTCATTTCATTGTATTATATTGCTGTTACTTATGCTGACGAGCCTTTATGTGAAATAGCTTTGAGCAATTTTGCATCAATTTTACAAATGAAAAGCTGCAACAACACTTCAACCAGGTTAGCTTTCTTTTGCATAAATTCTTGATCACAAGATTGGTTACCATTTCTGGAATTGCTCATTTGAATTCTATATAATGCTATTTTGCAGCATGTATTTAAAATGGAACAAGAAGAGTACACAAAGGAAGCAATAAATTGGAGCTACATAGAGTTTGTTGATAACCAAGATGTGTTGGACCTTATTGAGAAGGTGCACAACTGTTTCATGATAAATGGTTGTTTAGGTTTATGCATTGGTTTTGTAGAAAGTTTTTATACTTCAGCCAAAAGTTTAAAATGATCATCAGGCTTGTTCTCACTTGTCTTTCATGTGATCAGCCTTGTTCAGTTTTAACAGTCTTGTAATCCATTTAATTTTTTAATCTTAACTGACCATTTTGAATCTTGTGCAGAAACCTGGAGGAATTATTGCTCTTCTGGATGAAGCCTGGTAATTAGCCTATTCATTTCCGCTTGATCCTTGTTGCCTCAAGTTGTATGAATTTTCCTCCATGCTATAGATGATCTATGTTGGGGGTGGGGGCTTATATGCATTACTAATGGGTTTGAAAATCTCTCTCTTGTATAATTGTTGTGACGTTTATCTACCTACTTCATGCAGCATGTTTCCTAAGTCTACTCATGAAACATTTGCTCAGAAGCTGTACCAAACATTTGTGAAAAACAAGCGCTTCATTAAACCCAAGCTTTCTCGCACTAGTTTCACAATATGTCACTATGCAGGAGAGGTAAATATTTACTGAATGCGAACTTGTTACAAGTTTTGTCATTCTTTTGCTGAAATCTCCCTGATACTGCAGGTGAATTATCTTGCTGATCAGTTTCTGGACAAAAACAAAGATTATGTAGTTGCAGAACATCAAGATCTGTTGACTGCCTCAAAGTTCCCCTTTGTTGTTGGTTTATTTCCTCCACTTCCTGAAGAATCGTCAAAGTCATCCAAATTTTCCTCCATTGGGTCACGCTTTAAGGTATACTCTTTTTTCTTCCTGGCCTCCCCTCATGCATGTTAAATGTTCGGACTGCTTGATTGGAAGCTGACTTGCTTGCCTTGATTGAAGCAACAATAAAATGACTGAGTTTTGAAACTCTTCTGTTGGAGAACCTTTTGACAATTTCTCTATTGGCTGGGTTATTGGCTTACTTAATATCTTGTGCAAGCCAAAACCAATGGAATGTCAGGATCTCTTCCCATTTATTTGCCATGTCAAGTATACCTGTTGGCAAGACATTAAGCCTGCCATGTAGTTGATGAAAAAGAACGAAACCCTTATAATAAGTCAACTCAACTAAGCCTTGTCCGAACTTCTTGAGATTGACTACAGGAATCCAGTCATTCCATTCAGCTTTCTCTAGGACACTATCCCTACTTAAACCATATTCTTTCAAGTCCTCAAGTATCTTTGCCCTTGTTAGATGTGCTATTCCCTACCTCTAGCATTACCATTAATATTGATGGTGTCATCTAAGACTTGTGGAAGGAAATGCCTGTGCTGATCACTTGGCCAACTTGGGAGCTGACGAGGACTCATTATCGGAACCAAATGAAGACCTTCGTATTCTATTAAGTATAGATAGGAGGGGAGTAGCTTTCTCTAGGTTCTAGTATTTTTCTTCTTTTTTTGTTGTTTTTCCTTTCTCAATGCACCGAAAAAAATCTTAGACTTATGGAGAATCCTCTTATACGGTATTTCTCCTTGGAGTTCTCGTATTATCATTACCTAACCTTTGGTTGAATTCATAGTTAACTCTCACGTTAGTGTTACTTAGACGAGGCTTGTGTTTTTGAGTTGAAGCTTTACTAGTTTTAAACCACATCAACGCGCTTGCCTTAGCGTTACTTAGATGGTAATTGCATTTTTGTGGGTTTGTTTTCTTTGTGTCCAATTCTGTCTATCTCTCTCAACATTTATCGAGTATAATCAAAGTGAGTAACAACAATCAATTTGACGATAAGAACACAACGACATGGTTATATTTTCTTCTTTTGGCAAGATATTTCTTGAACTACAAACAATGACACTCTCAAACTTAGCTCAACTGAACTCAACCTTTGTTCCAATTACTTGCGGAAGCTACATGATCCTTTTTCGTCATTATGTTCTTGAAATACAATGCGAGGTGATCAGTCAAGCCACACTCACATTCTTGTTTGTTATTGTCGTCCATATTAGGTCTCTTTGGCGGCTGCCATGGCAGCCCCCTCCTACCCCGCCGGATCCCTCACCTTATCTTCCTAAATCCTTTGCAACGGCTATTTCTTCCCTTTCTCCATCATCAAACCCTAATCCCCTTACATTTCTAATTCCGCCATCAAGGGTGAACCTACCCTAAAGCTCTCGGATGAGATTGTTCATCACCTTGCCCAACCATTCAAACATACCCTGATTGGTAAATTTTCTTATGGCCGCTCTTCAATGGAAGCTACACGTAAATCTTTTCACACGTTTCGGCTTAAGGCAGCGTTTACTGTGGGGCATCTTGATGCGAAGCACATCCTAATCCAGGTTAATCACGATGAGGATTATCAATGGCTTTGGATTAAGAATCAGTGGTACCTTGGAAGGTTTCCAATGAGGGTCTTCAAGTGGACTCCTGATTTTCGTCCTAAAGTTGAAAGTTCTATTATTCCCGGGTCTCCCTCCCTAATCTTCCTATTCATTTGTTTCACAAGACAGCCCTATTTTGAATTGCTAATCTCTTCAGGAAGCCTTTGATGTTAGATCGAGCCACTCTAAATTTTACAAGGCCTAGTGTAGCACGCATGTGTGGAAGTTGACCTTTTGAAGCCTGTTCCTAAAAGAATATGGATCGAAAGCGGTTCGCAATTTCCATGGTTTTGGCAAATCTTGGAGGCTGAAAGCCTTATGCGCTACTGTGGTCATTGTAATCGCCAAGGGCACTCGAAAGATTTTTGCAAAGTCAAACACCCCTTGCCACCTCTTGTTGCAACATCGAAAGCTTCGAAGCCTTCAAACAAACAACTAGGTCCAACCACTCGATGGACTCCTAAAAAAGACGATAAAGGTAAGGCCATAGTTATTGATTCTACCCCAAGCCCTAATGATGCAGCTACAGTAAACCCCAATCCGCCCACGTTCAAGGATGTAAGCCTAGCCAGGATATCCGAGTTGAATTCACTCCATTGGATGCAAGTAACCCCTCACCCCCAAATTTGCATGAAAACACCTCAGCCATGCTTGGTAAGACAGTTGTTATTGCAGACCCCATTATGGTTGAATTACCTAGGGAGGATGGAATTAATCCTTCAAACCCTATCCTTGTATCTAGTCCGGTCGGGAAACCCAAAGAACCATGTACCCCCCTAACCCAACTTCAAGTAAGCCCTGCAGAGCAAGGGCAACAATCGTTTGAGGCTAATTCTCATAAAGATCAAGTGACCAAAGTGTTGGAGAATCATAATTTGTTTGTCCTTAGGACAGTCGTCGTGTGGTTCTGGATAGTTGCTATCCAATTGAATCTACTGCCCGCAATGATTTGAACAACGCTCAAGGCTGTTTTGAGATGGGTGAAGGTAGTAACCACGTTTCTGGCTGTGTGCCGCTGCCATGACCGAGGAGTGCAAGGCCAAAATTTTATAGACGACATTGAAGAGGATAATACGATTGATACCTCCATCCCTATCCATAAGGATAACACGCCCCATTCAGATTTGCCCCCTAATAAATTTGCAATTCTGGAAGTATTCGAAGAGGAAGAGGAAGAGGAAGAGGAAGAGCAAGAGCAAGAGCTTGAAGCTTACATCAATATGTCTGATTTTGATAAGTATGAGCATATTTTTGAAAATTTAAATGTGGATAGCTCTATTCCGCTCCGCAGAGGTAATCGCAAAAAGAAGCCTTATGTCTCAACTATTAACTTTTTCATTTAGCTTAGCTTAAGAGGTATTTTATTTGTTCGGATGAATTTTATGTCTCCTTTGTAGTCTAAAGGCACTTGAAGTGGTCAGATTTTAAGCCCCCCACTTCTATTTCTTTCCTTCTTTAATATATTTCGAGGGTGTTCCCCTCCTTTAATAAATATATATATATATATATATATATATATTGGTGTTCCCCTCCTTTAATAATATATATATATATATATATATATATATATATATATTAGTTTCAGTTTCACCTACCTTTGTTATGGTTATTGATATTGAAATTAACTTACAGATATTATTATTGACGTTATCCAATCTCCTGACCATGCAAACAAGTGAGAATCTTAAAAAAAAAAAAGAAGAAGAAGAAGAAGAAGATAATGAAAGTTCGTTAAACTGCAACTGAAAATACAGAATCTTGCTTTATTTTCGCTAAGTGATTAATTTTGTGAAAAAAATTAACCCCATAAAGTAGAACTTAATACTACATCCAATGTGCGATAGTTTTTAGTAACAAAAGGCACAATTTTAGCTTATTCTATGGAGAAACGAAAACCAATCAGCTTATTGTTAAACTGGCTGCTATCGCAGGTTCAACATAGATAAATAAATAAATAAATAACTATGGCTATATGATGTGTCGAACTCATGATCTTCGTCTGATGATCGGGAAATATGTTTATGCTATTGCAGCTTCAACTTCAGTCTTTGATGGAAACCTTGAGTTCAACGGAGCCTCACTACATTAGATGTGTGAAGCCGAACAATGTTCTCAAGCCTGCAATTTTTGAGAACCTCAACATAATCCAACAGTTACGATGTGGTGTAAGTATAGATGAAAAACTTCCACTTTTCTCAAGTAAATTACTTTTGAATGTCTTGCAAACCTAACCAAAGGTCTTTCCAGTTCTTTATTGAGTCGATTAGATTATATTCTATTCATCCTTCTGGATGTAGGGTGTTCTGGAGGCAATCAGGATCAGTTGTGCTGGTTATCCTACCAGACGAACATTTTATGAATTTCTTCTCCGCTTTGGCGTTCTAGCACCTAATGTTTTGGATGGAAAGTAAGCTTCAAAATTCTTTCATTTTTCATTTTGCATTGTTTGCTTTATCTATTCAGTGGCACATTATCTTGGTTTATTTCGTCTTTCTCCCAACCTGCCTAACAGATTTCTCCTTTCCACTCTACACCTTCTTCATTTTCTTATTCATCCTTGATTTTAATAATTCAACATTAGTTATTGTTATTAATTATTATTTTTTATTTATTTTGTGTAGCTACGATGACAAGGTTGCATGTCAGATGATTCTGGACAAAATGGGTTTGAAAGGTTATCAGGTAATCTCAACGTCTGCTTTAACTTAAAGTCACTTCCTTGGATTGTAGCCTTTTGAGGTTCCAACATGCTTTAAGTTCCTATTGCAGACTCTTGAGGTAATAGTATCTTACTAGCCACAATTACTCATTGCATTTGCCTTGGCAGATAGGCAAGACGAAGGTCTTCCTGCGAGCTGGTCAAATGGCCGAGCTTGACGCAAGGAGAACTGAGGTTCTTGGAAAGGCAGCCAAAACCATTCAAAGACAAATTCGTACTTATATTGCTCGCAAAGAGTTTATCTTGTTACGCAAAGCTGCTATACAATTGCAGTCATGTTGGCGAGGTATCAGTTGCTGTATATCTAATATTTGCTTTATAGCTTGTTGTGAGTTGTGACTGCTTGTTTTCGTTTGTAGAGCTTTTTCTTAACAACGTGTTTGTGCAACTAAAGGTTGAAGCTTTTTCATGAACTTTAATACTAAATTTTTGGCTTACATATGGCTATATGAGGCACAAGTCTCACCGTTGAGTTTAATGCCTTCTGAAATTTCGGTTGCAAACTATGTACATGAGCCGTGCGACTGCTTCTTGGTGCTCAAGTTGACCTTAAGCCTTCTAACATTCAAATTAACAAATGTACTTGCAACCGTATTGGGAGATATGATTCCAAAAAAGAATATCTTATGAGTAGAACAGTTCGTATTGCTTGCTTGTGTGCATAATTTTCCATCTCAAAGTAGAAGGTGTGAGCAGGCAGTCTTTTCTGAAACAAAATGCTTATAGTTTTTCTCTGTTACTGCTTCGTCTAACTAAGAAACTTTGAAGCAGCTTTAACCTCTTCCTTTCTCTCATTCAATCAGCTCTTTCGGCTTGCAAGCTATATGAGCAATTGCGACAAGAAGCAGCTGCTGTAAAGATTCAAAAGGATTTCCGATCTTTCGTTGCTACCAAAGACTATCAGACCCTCAGATTGTCTGCCATTACATTGCAGGCAGGCTTGAGAGCAATGACTGCTCGTGATGAATTCAGATTCAGAAAGCAAACTAAAGCTGCAGTTTGTATACAGGTCCTATTGACATCTTTGAACTGTTAGCTCCTAAAGTTGTAATGATTATCCAGTAACCAAAATTTGAGTATTTTGATCATTGGTGGCATGCAGACTCGCTTGCGTTGTCACAAAGAGTATTCATACTACAAGAGTCTTCAGAGGGCTGCTTTAATTACGCAGTGTGGTTGGAGGCAAAGGGTTGCAAGGAGAGAGCTTCGAAAGCTGAAAATGGTTTTATTTAATCATTTGATGTGTTGCTTATGTGTTTGCATCTACATCTTGAAATTAGGCGACATAGTTGATTTTTCTGCTGCTAACCATTTATGTGGCTCTATTAGGCATCAAGGGAAACCGGGGCCCTTAAAGAAGCAAAGGACAAGCTAGAAAAGCGTGTTGAAGAACTTACTTGGCGCTTGCAGTTAGAGAAACGATTAAGGGTAATTCTATTTCATTGTTTCCTGCTTCAGTTCTAAGGATCAATTCTTGTTCTCACCTGAATTTAATGTACTGCATACAGGCTGAACTGGAAGAGACAAAAGCCCAAGAGGTTGCGAAATTACATGACGCGTTGCAATCAATGCAAATCCAAATAGACGAAGCAAATTCTAGAGTAATTAAAGAACGAGAGGCAGCACGGAAAGCTATCGAAGAAGCTCCTCCAGTCATTAAGGAAACCCCAGTTGTAGTTCAAGACACAGAGAAGGTTGATGCCTTGACAGCTGAAGTAGAGAGTTTAAAGGTAGGTGCTATTTTTAGAATTTATTGATTCATGTTTTAGAAGAAATTGCACTTACAGTACATAATAATCTTAATCCCCCTTGGATTCTGTGAATAAATCTTTTTAAAAACATTATGCTCTTCTTAGTTGAGAATAACGTACCCAAAACAAAGTCACTTGTTAGAATTTCCACCCATTCTTCAATGCTTTAGATGATGATTGTGCCTTGGAAGCATGCAATGTGTGGCTTCAAGGGACTTGTTTCTCTGATCATTTAATTTTCATCCTTTGCTCAGGATAGGTTGAATTATAAGTTTGATAGAACCTGTAGGGTGCTTTAAAATCCTTATTTTTTGTCCATCTTCCTTAGACTTCTCATCACCAAAGCATGGTTTGTTAACCTGGCTCCAACTATATATATGTCACTGCTTTGTGGTCTTCATCTACAAGCTTATGTGTGAGTTATGTTGTATATGATAGATTAGTTGTTTGTAGATTAAATTTAATGATCATGAAAGCATCGCTTGTGACTTAATAAACATTTATAAATTGTACAGGCTGTGCTGCTTTCGGAAAAACAGGCTGCAGAAGAGGCTAGGAAGGCTTGCACAGATGCTGATGTCCGGAATGCAGAGCTGGTTAAAAAACTTGAAGAAGCAGAGAAAAAAGTAGATCAGCTTCAAGAGTCTGTGCAGAGGTTTGTGATCACAATATGATGAATGGCACTATCAGAAATTTTCTGTCTGCCTAATAATAATTTACAGTTTAAATGCATGTACAGGGACCTCTCTCTCTCTCATGCTTGCTTGCCCTTTTTTGTTCGTTGTCTATTCTTTTTTCTGCTATTGAAAATTATTCAAGTTTCTTCTTTCTCTATACTTAGGTTTGAAGAAAAGCTCTCCAATATAGAGTCGGAGAATCAAGTACTTCGTCAGCAAGCTCTGACCATGTCACCTACTGGAAAATCTTTATCTGCTCGACCAAAGACAATGATTATTCAGGTATGAAAGGAAATAGTAATAATAACTTGTTTCTGATTTGCATGCCTTGCTGGTGGAGTTACATTCTCTATTTCTTTTGGTGAAATTGCAGAGAACTCCTGAAAACGGGAATTTACAAAATGGAGAAGCAAGGCCTGCACCTGTAAGAAACCCTCATTACATTCTTTTAGATAGAAATAGTAGATAGAATTATAAAATTGAGATTGAAAAAGTTATATTGGTAATGCTCTGTTATGTGGCATAGGAAATGACTCTTGCTCTGTCAAACCCTCGGGAGCCTGAATCTGAGGAAAAACCACAGAAATCTCTCAACGAAAAGCAACAAGTAAGTGATTGTTGGCATCCATTAAGCAAAACTAGACCCATTACATTTGTATAAGTTATTGGCTATCCTCTTTCTTATTTTATTTTTATTGAAAGGTTACTGTTACATCTTGTATGAATTTGTTTGCAACAATCTCTCGTTCCACTACAGGAGAACCAGGACCTGCTTATCAAGTGTATCACTCAAGATCTAGGATTTTCCGGGGGGAAACCGATTGCTGCTTGTGTGATATACAAGTGCCTTCTTCACTGGAGGTCTTTCGAAGTTGAAAGAACTACTGTGTTTGACCGTATAATTCAAACAATAGCCTCGTCTATAGAGGTAAACAAGAGTACTGAGGATATCTTCATCTTTTATTTGGTATATGAATCTAGATTTATCAGTTATGTTCTGCCTCAGTGCATCTAATGCTGACTGTAGTGTAGCAAATCATTTAACGTTTGCTAGTGTATCTCAGTTATGTTTTGCCTCAGTGCATCTAATGCTGACTGTAGTGTAGCAAATCATTTAACGTTTGCTAGTGTTCTTCATGCAAGGAGTCTCAACCTATTTTGTACTTGTACTTCTTTGTATTGAAGGTCCAGGATAATAATGATGTATTAGCCTACTGGTTATGTAATACATCCACGTTATTGATGCTACTTCAACACACCCTCAAAGCAACCGGAGCAGCAAGCATGACTCCTCAACGGCGGAGGTCATCATCAGCCTCTCTTTTTGGAAGGATGTCCCAAGTATGAGACCATGATATCTTGCACCTTTTTCCTTGCTTATCATTGATATATTCTCTTTTGCGTTTTAGGTCTCTTACATAGATATTGATAATATAGGGATTACGAGGGTCTCCTCAGAGTGCTGGGCTCTCCTTTCTTAACGGTAGAGTGCTTGGAAGACTGGACGATTTACGTCAAGTGGAGGCCAAGTATCCAGCTTTGTTGTTTAAACAGCAGCTTACTGCATTCCTTGAGAAGATATATGGAATGATAAGAGACAACTTAAAGAAAGAGATATCACCTTTACTTGGATTATGTATACAGGTATGTCACATATTCTATTGTTTAGTTTGTGACTGTTCTCGGTTTGGAGGGAAAGAAGGGAGAATAAGAAGATAATGACTATCAATACTGATATCTAGGTTTTGATGTGGCTAAGATATAATTTTAGACTATTCCGTGACTTTACTTGTTTTAGATGATTTAGCAACACTAGATCAATATATTGACAAAATGCACTGCAATATACAAGTTCATTTTATGAGAGTGTAGGCTAGTTTTCCTCAAACCATGCACAAACTAAAATCTTCCAATGAAAAGCAACTGCTTTTTGATGATAGTGACAAGAATTGTTGTGCTCAAAGCCTGAAAATACTTTCGGTAAAGGAAGGTAACTCTGAGCCTTTTTTAATAACTCTCACCTGTAGGTCTAATTTTGATTTCAAGCTCCATAAATTGTACTCCCTCTGTTCCTAAATAAGAGTCCATCTCTCCTTTTTTGGACGTTCAAAAAAAAGTGTCCGCTTTCTAATCTTTCCTTTTTGGGGGTGTTATTTTTTCCATATTACCCTTGATTTTATTTGTACTTTAAGTGATGGGTCCCACTTTCACATGGGCTTCATTGGAATGGAGAGAGTATTTATTCCTCAATTTAAGAGTACACCAAGGCTTATATATCCAACGCCTAAATAGCTAGAATGTCATCGTGGATCAGGCAGCATCAGTTCATGGGTTTAAGATTTGTCTAAGTTATCTATTGCATTCAATGCAGGCTCCTCGGACATCTCGTGCAAGTTTAGTGAAAGGGCGTGCTCAAGCTAATGCTGTTGCTCAACAAGCTCTTATTGCTCATTGGCAGAGTATTGTGAAAAGCTTAAATAGCTACTTGAATACAATGAAAGCAAACTATGTGAGTTCTGAAGCAGTTGTATGGCAGCACCAGTTATATTCTTCTTTTTAGGAAAAAATCATCATTCTTTTATCTCGCGGCTTTACAGGTACCTCCATTCTTGGTTCGGAAGGTATTCACGCAGATATTTTCTTTTATCAACGTTCAGCTATTTAACAGGTAAATGCTATAAGTTCTAATATTTGGTAAATATCACATTTGTGGTACTTTTGCTGACTATTATCCCTTTTATGATGCAGTCTTCTTTTGCGGCGTGAATGTTGTTCATTCAGCAACGGGGAGTATGTAAAATCGGGGTTGGCTGAATTAGAGCAATGGAGTTGCTATGCAACCGAGGAAGTAAGTTACTATTTGAGGTGGTAACCTAGCACCTGCACTAGCGTTGATATTTTTCTCCTAACACATCGTCAATTTCAGTATGCAGGCTCAGCTTGGGATGAATTAAAGCATATTAGACAGGCTGTTGGATTCTTGGTAAATATATGCCTCTATGTCCTTGTATTATTAACTATCACTTGTTACAATGACATCTATTGACCAACCTTATTTTCCCCGTATTCATGAATCAGGTTATACATCAAAAGCCCAAGAAGACTTTGAATGAAATAACAAATGAACTTTGTCCTGTGAGAAAATCTTTCTTGTTATAGTTCCCTTTCTTTTCCTATTTATTATCTATGTTTTCTGTTTTAATTGTTTTCTTTCTTCTGCTGCAGGTTCTTAGTATACAGCAATTATACAGAATTAGTACGATGTATTGGGATGACAAATATGGGACCCACAGTGTTTCTTCAGAAGTAAGTTATTTGTTGACTGTGACCAAGTTATGGTAATCTGTGGTGTGTTTTGACTAACCTACTTGAATCCATGTCTAAATTTCACATTCTTCAAATCTTCTTCTCAAGTTCCTTGTTATTTAGCATCATGTATCTTCCTTCGGATGTAGGTCATTTCAAATATGAGAGTTCTGATGACAGAGGACTCGAACAATGCTGTCAGCAGTTCATTCTTGTTAGATGACGACTCCAGGTAACGTTACCAGCACATTTACATCTTAAATGCCGGGCTTTAGGTGTCATTTAATGATGTAAAGACCACAATACTCAGATATTTATTTAGGTGCCGAGTGATTCATAACTTCTGAGCATAGAGATGATATCCGAAATGAGATGTTAATTCAGTTTAGGTTGGGTGACGATCTTCTGCCTAGCTTATGCAGTGTCCCAAGTTAAATTGAGATTTACTCGCGCCGGAAAATTAGTTTAAACTTTAAAGTGGTAGCATAATGTAATACCCCTACATTCCACTCGAAGAGTCCACATTTAATAGTCAAGATTAAAGTAGATCAATACCCCTAGTTGATTAAAATAGTTTTTGTAAGATTGAGTTCAATATAACAAGGGTAACGATGTAACCTCCTAAAATTAAAAGCTTTATTTTCGATACAAGACTAAGGCCCAACTGTTTGAGCAGAACAGAGGGAGTAATGATTATCAAATAGTCCCTTGAGTCTGTATTTTGTACACTAGTACAGTCATCTTGATTGATGGTGTCCCAATTTCATTTTCTGGTTGGTGTTTGATCTCATGCAGCATTCCATTCTCCGTTGATGATATCTCCAAGTCTATGCCGCAAGTAGACATAGCCGATGTTGAACCTCCACCGTTAATCCGTGAAAATTCCGGATTCGTATTTTTACATCAACGGGCAGAGTGATACAGAGTGCCTGGTACTTGGGATCATCCTGTTCCCACAGTAGGTTTGATTCTGCATTCTCCTTGTGCAGAAACTGTGAATACCGTCTCTCCTGCCTAGTGTGTATCATACATTTTCCATTTTACCCCAGGCGATTTGCCTTTTAGTTGACGTCTGGGTCAATTCATTTTTTTATTTTTTTCTCCCGTCATTCCTTTCATTATGATGGAGGGTATTCTTTAGGTCATATTCTTATTAGTGTGATGATATGCAAGTGAAGAAACGGTGTAAACACTGGTCTCGATGATGTTTTGCGACACTTGCATGGGTTTTTTTTTTTTTTCTTGGATTGTTGTTTGCTGGGGATTAGTATTGTAGCGGTTTTATGGGTGTAATTAGTGAAAAAAAAAATTTTATAGTTGCAAATTGATAGGTTAAAAGCAAAATGTAATTCAAGGTGATTGTATAGTTTGAATTGTGACATATTAATGCATTGTAAATGACCACCTCTGCATTTTTACTTTATAATAATGGAAAAAAAAAATGGGTCAAGTGTTTGTATACTTTGTATCAGTTATTATTTATTGTTGGGTAGTGAATTTATTGGTCAATTGAATTGGAAGAGTGGAAAAACGGAAAAGAACATTTTGCGGTCAATGAGCCGTTGTGGTAATGGATTGAGGAAAGAGTGGAAAGATTAAAGAGAATTTGACATTGCTTACTCTATTAAATTGTAAGTGGTAAAACTGGAAAAAATATAATTTGTAATGAAATTCGTGAAACGGTAAGAGTTGCAATGTTGATGTAGATATTATTTGAAACCCGAGTTGCTCTAATGCGAGTGTATTAATATCAACCTGACAAGACAAGAAATAGGTGAACGAGAAGATCAAAATTAACATGAATATCAGTAATAAAGAAAGATATGATTATATGAATGAGTCTAATGACTGTTGTGAATATAATCGAATGATAGAAAGGGATTCATGTAGCCGATTCCAAGTAAAGCTCCATTGATGGCAACTAGAAATCAGCATTAGCTTCAACGTACAGTCGCACGTGTATGTTTCTGAGCTGAGCCCCATTGGAGATTCTGCAGCGAGGGTTCCATGTTTCCAGGCTGCTTGAGTGGGAGTTCTCTGTTTCCAGGCCGCTCGAATGTTCACCCAAGAGGGTCCGGAGGGGGATTTGCTGAGGCACGTCATGGCCCAAGGGTAAGAGCTTTCTTCTTCTCGAGGCTGCTTGGGGGTTGATGCGGGAGCATTGAGTTACGATCTTCGCAAAGACCCAAACAAAGTCGTAGATGCTTTACAAGTGGGTGAAGATGGTTTAACTTTGTGTCTCGAGGCTTTGGTGTTGCAAGAAGGCAAGTTTCGTGAGTTTGGAAGACCTTTGGAGGTCACGTGCACGATGAGAAGCGATATTTGGGCAAAAGAAGGCATTGGAGACAAACTGGTTGAAGAGCGATCGCCTTAGGACAGGAGGAAGCGATCGCATTGGAAGAAAATTCGAGGACCAGCTTACTGGCCACAAAGCGATCGCTTTGTGGCGAGGCAGGGCGATCGCCCTCTAGACAGAATGGGCGACTTCGAGTTTCCTGCTGTTGTTTTGACTTCCAAACTGTATAGGATTGTTTTCTATTCCTAGGAAGAGTAGTATTCTTAATGTTTATACTTTTAGGATTAGTTTTCTATTCCTTGTTAGATTAGGATGCTTGTAAACACCTATAAATAGGGTTAGATCTAAGTTGTAAAAATTCAGATTATTGTTATATAATTCTCAAGGAGAAATTTCAAAGAACAAGGTTGTTCTTATTTTTGTCTATTATTTCCTTAGGTCTAGGAGGTAATATTAAAAGGATTCTTTACGATAGGTGAGTGAAGCCTATCCGGTGAATCCAAGCGAGGTCTTTACGTTAGGAGAGTGAATCCTAACCGGTGACTCGTGTTCTATCTTTTATTTTCGCTGCAACTTTGATCATTGTTCCACCATATTCATCCATAGTTTCGTAGACGACAAATCCGGCGTTTGTTACGCATCAAATTTGGTATCAAAGCTTAGGTCTTTTACAAATTCCAACTTTGTAAACGATCATGGCGGAGGAAGCGGGATGCCCACGTGGAATTACCTTGGAACAAGCTGCAAATTTACGAAGAGATCGTGAGATGCAAGAACTACGTACACGAATGGATCGCGTGTTGCACTTACTAGAGAGACCACAAGGTCATGTGGAGGTTGAAGAATCCAATTCGGATGAGGAGGAAGTAAGGAAGTAAGGCGCCCAAGGCCTAGACAACAACAAGTACGGCTTAGGGAGGACGACGATCGAGGCTTGAAGCTCGACATTCCCGATTTTGATGGTGCTATGGATCCGGAAGGATATTTGGATTGGGTTCGAAGAGCGGAGCGGATTTTTGAATACAAGGAGTATAGTGACCACAAGAAATTCAAGGTGGCTATCCTCAAGCTTACAAGGTACGCTTCCATATGGTATGAAAATTTAAAATCTCAACGAAGGCGTGAAGGAAAGTCAAAGATTGATTCTTGGGACAAGTTTAAGAAGTATCTTGATCGAAGGTTCTTACCTAGTACTTATCGACAAGACAACTTTACAAAACTCATACAATTAAAGCAAGGGAATTCTACCGTTTCCCAATATGTTGAGGAATTTGAGAAGCTTTCAATTCTTTGTGACATGCAAGAGCATGAGGAGCAAAAGATTGCGAGATTTATGGGAGGGCTAGATGTCGAGATAGCCAACATAGTAGAGCTACAACCATGCTTTACCTTTGAAGAAATTTGCAAGGTGTCAATCAAGTGTGAGAGACAAGTGAAGAAGAAAAGGGTGGGTAACAAGATGACTTTTTCAAGGGGGTTTTCAAGTAATTCGGCAACAAGCAACGTGGCACCGAGCAATCCAAAGACCAATACTCAAGGTGAGAAGCCCAACAAGAGTACCACAAGTGAGAAGGTCGAAGGAAAGAAGCCGATCAAGAGCAAGGACAACGTGAAGTGTTTTAAATGTCAAGGATATGGTCACTACCAATCCGAATGCCCCACCAAAAGAGTCTTAACTATTCATGAGATTCGAGAGATTGAAGACAACCTTGCAACTCAAGAACAAGAAGATGAATCCGAGGAAGAAGAGGTAGAGGAGTTTGACTCCGAAGAAGTCAAGGGGGAGACGCTAGTTTTGAGAAGATCTCTACACGCAAAGCCTACGGCCATGGAAGAGGAACAAAGGGAGCAAATCTTTCATGCGAAATGTCTTGTGCAAGGAAAAGTGTGTGATGTGGTAGTAGATGGAGGGAGTTGCGCGAATGCCGTGTCAAATATCCTCATCGACAAATTAAAGGTTCCAACCACAAACCACTCTCGTCCTTACAAACTCCATTGGCTCAATGATGGATCCGAAGTCAAGGTAAATCGTCAAGCCCTAATCTCTTTCTCTATGGGAAATTATCATGATGAGATACTTTGTGATGTGGTTCCAATGGATGTATGCCATATACTTTTGGGACGACCTTGGCAATATGATCGATATGTGACCCACGAAGGGAGGGAGAATGCTTACATTGTGAAAAAGGATGGTAAGAAGTTCAAGTTGAATCCTTTGCCACCCTCCAAAATAGTTCCCATCAAGAAGCCCCCACAAAAGACAAACTTATTGGCAAGTGAACGAGAAGCCGAACAAGCCGTCAAGGATGGACAAGCGATTCTCGTTATTCCTCAAGGGGTCCAAAACCAAGAAGGGGAGGAACTACACCCCTTAATGAAACCCCTACTCAACAAATTCAAGGATGTATTCCCCGAAGATCTACCACCGGGTTTGCCACCAAAGAGAGGGATCGAACATCAAATCGACTTGATACCCGGAATGCCACTTCCCAACAAGCCGGCATATCGATGCAACCCGGAAGAAACAAAGGAGCTACAAAAGCAAATTGAGGAGTTGCTCGCAAAAGGATATGTGGAAGAAAGCATGAGTCCATGTGCGGTACCGGCCCTTCTTGTACCCAAGAAAGATGGTTCATGGCGAATGTGCGTGGATAGTCGAGCAATCAACAATATCACTATCAAATATCGATTTCCAATGCCACGTTTGGATGATATGATTGATGAACTTCATGGTGCTATATTCTACTCGAAGATTGATTTAAGGAGCGGTTATCATCAAATTCGTATGCGCGAAGGAGATGAATGGAAAACGGCGTTCAAGACAAAGCACGGATTATATGAATGGAAGGTGATGCCATTCGGGCTCACGAATGCTCCAAGTACGTTTATGAGATTGATGAATGAAGTGTTGAGACCGTTTTTGGGAAAATTTGTGGTCGTCTACCTAGACGATATTTTGGTCTATAGCAAGAGTGAGGAGGAGCATGTGCGACACCTTGAAGAAGTACTACAAGTTTTGCGGAAAAACAAGCTCTATGGAAAGCTCGAGAAGTGCTCATTTATGCAACCAAGTGTGACATTCCTTGGTTATGTGGTATCGAAGGAAGGAGTTTCGGTTGATCAAACAAAGATTGAGGCAATCAAATCTTGGCCTATTCCAACCACTATAACGGAGGTACGTTCATTTCATGGGTTAGCTTCTTTCTATAGACGCTTCATTAAAGATTTTAGTACGATTGCAAGTCCTATGACCGAAACCTTGAAGAAAGGAAAATTTGAATGGACTTCGGCGGCCCAACAAGCTTTTGAGGAGCTTAAGGAGAAGTTATGCAAAACACCGGTTTTGGCTTTACCCGATTTCTCACAACCTTTTGAGGTTGAGTGTGATGCTAGTGGAGTGGGTATTGGAGCGGTGTTGACTCAAGGAAAGCGGCCCATTGCCTATTTTAGTGAGAAGCTTGGAGGAGCAAGACTCAACTATTCTACCTACGACAAGGAGTTTTATGCCATGGTTAGAGCTTTGGATCATTGGAGCCACTATTTGAGGCCGAATCACTTCGTCCTACATTCCGATCATGAAGCATTGAAGTATATTCATGGGCAACACAAGTTGAAACCAAGGCATGCGAAATGGGTGGAATTTCTACAATCCTTCAACTTTTCTTCAAAGTACAAGGATGGAAAGAACAATGTGGTAGCGGATGCATTATCTCGAAGATATTCTATGCTCACCATGATGGATGCCAAGCTACTAGGGTTCAAACTAGTATGCGAATACTATAAAGAAGATCCGGATTTTGGTTCTATTGTTCGAGATTGTGAGAAAGGATCGAATGGAAATTTTGTGCTACAAGAGGGATTCTTGTTCAAAGGCAATCAATTATGTATTCCCAAGTGTTCGATAAGGGAATTGTTGGTACGAGAAACTCATGGAGGAGGCCTAGCGGGACACTTCGGCATCAACAAGACATTGGAGTTATTGCAAGAACACTTTTATTGGCCGAAGATGCTTGGAGACGTACAAACGATTATCTCTAGGTGTGCCACGTGTCAAAAGATGAAGAGCACATTCCATCAAGGTTTGTATACACCTTTGCCCGTACCGAAACAACCATGCAGTGATGTGTCGATGGACTTCATTGTGGCTCTACCAAGAACGCAAAGAGGAAAGGATGCTATCATGGTGGTCGTGGATCGATTCTCGAAAATGGCGCATTTCGTGCCATGTCATAAGACGGATGATGCTTCCTTAATTGCGGATTTATATTTCAAGGAAATTGTTCGTTTGCATGGGGTACCAAAGACAATTGTGAGTGATAGAGATAGCAAGTTTCTTAGCCATTTTTGGAGATCTCTTTGGAGGTTAATTGGTACGAAGTTGTTATTTAGCACATCTCATCACCCCCAAACGGATGGACAAACGGAAGTCACCAATAGGACTCTTGGAGTGTTACTACGAGGACTAGTTGGGAAGACGCAAAAAGATTGGGATTTGAAGTTGGCTCACGCAGAATTCGCTTACAACCGTACACCAACTTATGCAACTCAACATTCTCCATTCGAGGTTGTGTATGGAGTTAATCCTTGTTTGCCAATTGATATGGTGCCTACTCGAAGAGGGAAAGAGCAATCGGATGCGTTCAACAAATTGAAAGATATACAACAATTTCATGAACAAGTTCGTGCAAGAATCGAGAAGGTGAACGAGATGTACAAGAAGAGAGCCAACAAAAGTCGCAAGCAACCGGAATTTCAACCCGGAGATTTAGTATGGCTACATTTGCGGAAGGAGAGATTTCCTAGCAAAAGAAAAAACAAGCTAATGCCAAGAGCCGAAGGACCTTTTCAAGTGCTTGAAAGATTTGGTGATAGTGCTTACAAGTTGGACCTACCCGAAGAGTATTCGATAAGTTCTACATTCAATGTGGGAGATTTATCACCATACTTAGAAGACAAAATGCTTGAAGAATTGAGGCCAATTCTTTCTCAAGAAGGGGAGGATGATGCGGGAGCATTGAGTTACGATCTTCGCAAAGACCCAAACAAAGTCGTAGATGCTTTACAAGTGGGTGAAGATGGTTTAACTTTGTGTCTCGAGGCTTTGGTGTTGCAAGAAGGCAAGTTTCGTGAGTTTGGAAGACCTTTGGAGGTCACGTGCACGATGAGAAGCGATATTTGGGCAAAAGAAGGCATTGGAGACAAACTGGTTGAAGAGCGATCGCCTTAGGACAGGAGGAAGCGATCGCATTGGAAGAAAATTCGAGGACCAGCTTACTGGCCACAAAGCGATCGCTTTGTGGCGAGGCAGGGCGATCGCCCTCTAGACAGAATGGGCGACTTCGAGTTTCCTGCTGTTGTTTTGACTTCCAAACTGTATAGGATTGTTTTCTATTCCTAGGAAGAGTAGTATTCTTAATGTTTATACTTTTAGGATTAGTTTTCTATTCCTTGTTAGATTAGGATGCTTGTAAACACCTATAAATAGGGTTAGATCTAAGTTGTAAAAATTCAGATTATTGTTATATAATTCTCAAGGAGAAATTTCAAAGAACAAGGTTGTTCTTATTTTTGTCTATTATTTCCTTAGGTCTAGGAGGTAATATTCAAAAGGATTCTTTACGATAGGTGAGTGAAGCCTATCCGGTGAATCCAAGCGAGGTCTTTACGTTAGGAGAGTGAATCCTAACCGGTGACTCGTGTTCTATCTTTTATTTTCGCTGCAACTTTGATCATTGTTCCACCATATTCATCCATAGTTTCGTAGACGACAAATCCGGCGTTTGTTACGCATCAGGGGTACACGCAGGAGGAGAAAATATTTTCACCATGCAAGAGTTCTCCCCTTCCCAATCGGCTTGTTAATGCACGCAAGAGTGAAACACAGTAGAGCAACTAATGACACTTTTTTAAGGCATGGAATTGGTGAAGCTAACTCATGTTGAACTTACTCTTGCATATGCACAAACTGAGACTATCTAATGCCATCTCATATTTGAGATTGGGATTCCAAATTCTGTTTGATCGATCCAATGAAAATTTCAGTTCTATACTAAAGATTTCTAATTCAAAACACACTGCAAATGGAACATCGATTTGAACCCGGAACACGTTTAATCTAAATCTACAAGCTAACAATAAAACCTACCTAAAACATCTGATCACTATTTCTAATTTCTAAAATACCACAACTTCAAAACTCACAATCTAAAACCAGTCAACAGAGTTGAACTCTATTGCAAGCAGAACAAAGTTTTACAACTACTTTATTTGTTGAGATGCATCATTCGGTATGGAGCATGTCAGCGGAATTACTTGTTTTCAATAAATTCTCCTGTTCCTGTGTACCCGAAGATTGATCTTGCTGAATTTGTACAGGGGGCACCTCTGATTTTTTCTTTTCCTTGAGAACTACTTGCCGTGGCATCACTTCCAATAAGAACGATCCTCCGTTCCACACAGTTGCTGAAGCCTTAAGTATTTGAAACGCAAGGTGTAACTCATATGATAAGAATATGGGAACTGTAAGTGCCATGGTTGCTACAGTAAACACGCCTTGGAGTAAAATATACATCAACAGTCGGTTCTGATCACCAAGCAACCCACTTAAACGCCACCATAGGTTGTTCGCTTTTTGTGCTTTCTTCGAGAGTTCCCTATAAAAGCCAAAGTGTCCATGAGGAATACAGGAGAGAGAGATTCAATCGACAAACATGTTCAACTGATAGATTAAACTACTCCCTCCGTTCCGCTCAAAAGGAATTTCTTAATATTTTGGAACATTCTACTTAAAGAGCCTTGTTTCCAAAAGCCAAGCTCACCTTAAACTTGAAATTAGTAAAATAATTTCAGGGTAAATGGAAATCTTTTTAATCCTTCAAATGTTTGACCGACACAAGTAGACTCTTCTAGCAAAAAGGAGGGGGTGTATAATAAGGTGTTACACCCAGCCACCATCTCCCACCCTAAAGAAACACAATAGTGGGCACGTGGGTTGGGGTGGTGGGTGGGAGCGAGGGCGGGGAGGGAAGATGCATGTGGCTCACTCATACATTGTCTCACTTCTGCCCAATCCAATCATAAAGAGAAGCATTTTTAATGGCTTGATAGAGTTAATGCCAAGCAATACTGAAAGGAAGAAATAGACAACCTGTAGGAGGTCATGACTTCGGGATCTCTTAAAAGCCTCTGTCGACGTAGGACATTCACAATGAGAAAATATAGAGCTTGCCAGAGGCTATAAGCAATTAAAGGGACTGTAAACAGCCATGTCCACAGGTATGATTTGCTTCCTACATAAGGCCATGAAGCTCTTCGAGCAGTTCCCTCAGGATGCATAGCTTCAAAGAACGCGGGATCCCACCATCGAATTGTAAAGAAGACCAACCCTGCAAACAAAAAGATGTCAATTGACGCAGAACAACAGAAAAGGAATCAATCTAAAAACTCATCAATCCAAGATACATGGTAAACATGTTACAAGTCTAGAACGGCAAAGAAACAAAGAGATGCTAGCTACTGCAATCCAAAGTGATTTATACCCATAATCTAGTGCAGCAAACACGCAACAGAGTTGATGGGAGAATGGATCCGTGTGCATCAAAGCTATGCTAACGAAATAAGATTGTCCAATTTTGTAGTTTTTTTTTTATAGGTAATTGTCCAATTTTGTAGTTCGATAATCATACAAAGCTTCCAAGGTTACTTTCAAGAATAGACAAAAAGTTGAGTACTTCCTCCATCCTAATCAAAAGTATCAGTTTCCCTTTCTGTACTTTCCAAGAAAAATTCCCATTTCAAACTAAAGTTCACAATTGCTTATTCACAATCATAAACTAAAACATATACTGCAATTACTGATCACAAGGACAGGCATGAAGCAGACGAGCATCCTACAATACTGTGGGGCTACTTAAGGATGCAGGGAGGTCAAGGTTTCATCTACCAAACAACTGCATATTCCTCATAAGGAACTGCCTTTTGTAGAGACACTCAAAAGGTAAAATAAACTATCCCGACTGCCGACATTGACTGTCTCGACATCGCTGGCTCCAGATGTCAGGCTATGCTTACAGATACCTCCTTTATCTTTCTAACTGTTTTTGTTAGCGATTACATCGACAAAGCCATTCGTTAATTTGAATTAACTAGCAATGATGCAGCTACATAGTCATCCTCAGTTTGATCAAAGTCACAAAGAAAAACACATCCGTGTTGACTAGCTTGTTTGCTCTTTCAGTCCAATATTGAAAATGAAGATGTATCTTGAGGTGGGAATAATATGAATGTAAGAGGTTTAAATTTAGATATGAGAAGAATACTGTTTAACAGGATATTCCAAAAGAGTGTGATTGCTTATCCTGACTAAGGGTTCAAGCTTATCTTGGATATTTGCATCTCTTTTTTACTATATAGCTGTTCAATATTTTGAAGTTCGAATGGTATGAGTCTATGAGATTCCACTCGTACTTCCAACAGTTCATTACCGCGGGCTTTATGCAATCAATCGAACTATATAAATCTTTCATTATTACAGATCAAGATTAATTTATAACTTTATATCTTATAAATGGTACTTCTATGTATTGTTCATTAAGAGATACCAGATTATCACTCTTTTCAGAAATGCATTAGTAATTTTCTACGTGTCTCAAACTTAAAAAAATTAGTTCACTGATAAAGTAGATAATTCACATGTTTGTCCTATGTGGCCTCTTTCTCTGAGTGTCTTAGTTTTCCTTGAGCTTTAATAGTACAACAAAAGAATAAAGATGATAAGGAAACGAAGGGCAATGAGAGGCAAAAGGCCAACTTTTACATTCAATAAATACAGCTGTTTCAACACAATCCAGCTCACCAGGTAAAAGATGTATAAGGACGCTAACAAGTTTGTCAACAGAGCTAAAGACTAAGCTACAGCGCCAGACAATCAATGCCCATGCAAGTGGCCCCTGCAGTGAAGTAATATTGACCATCAAGACGTGGAGCGGGTGTAACGTCGTCAATACAGCCAAGTATAACTTGAATAAATTTACTTACCTCTGCAAATGAGAAGGAAACCATGAAAAGCTTTTCATTTTTAGGATAGAACAGAAGCATCACCAAGAAGATAGTATTTGCATAGTAGCAGAAATCCTGCAATTATTGACACAAGAAATGTGTCATCGTTCTGAAACTAACAAGTCATTCAATTTGGTGTTATAAAGGCAAGTGGAGTGGACAAGGAACTCAAGATCATAAAGAATGAGTATACTAGTAGTACAATTCCTGTTCGTACCACCATCCCTCCCACCACCACCCTCCCCTCCCCCCAGCCCATCCAGCCCATGAACGCATGCAAGCAAGCACGCACACACACAGAAAAGGAAAAAAGAAAGAAAGAAAGAAAGAAAGAGAGAACAAAAGAAAACCAGAAAATAAAAGCTGCATACACGGCAATAGGGAAAAGGAGTGACCAAGTTTCTTAACAAGGTTAACCAAATAATCTATTAGTGAACATCATTGGATATGGCCATCTAGTTGACCAATCACACAAACTGTCACATTATTTCAAAGTTGACTTTCATGGTCCTCGTACGTTCATGTTTTCCCTTTGCCCGACTAAATAGAAAAGTTTGGGGAACTAGAAAACAGCTCTCACTGGATGCAACAAACCAAAGACACTATTAACAAATAGTAAACTAATTGCAAACTAAAGCAATATGCTTTTCAGCCCCCTGAGCGCATAATAAAATTAGATGCATGAATGCACTCAACAAGCAGAAGGAAAAAGTGAGATTGTCTTGGAGCTTACCAGCAGATAATAATGCCATTTCTTATATCGGTAATATATCCATCGAAGGGGAACGAAGGTTACATAGAACAAACAATAAACATATCGAATATCCTGTGGCCCTGCACCAATAAAGATGATCAAAATTAACAAACAACTAACAAATTCAATAATTACAAATCAACAAGCAATTACAAAATCATGCATTCTAAAATCAAAATACAAATTGATTACAGTTAACCAAAACAGTTATATACTCACTTGCGCCCAGAATAAAGCAAAAGGCCCCGAAACCAAGAACACCCACCAGATGGGTCACCTATAAAACAACCAAAAACTCATTCAATACAATTTCCAAACCTATATTCACCAAAACCCATATGCCAAAACCATGATTTTCATACGCAGGAATCCATAAAAATAGCAAAATATCATTTTTTTACAAAATTTTAAAAAATCTATCTATATATAGGGGTAGGGGTGTGTGTGTGTAGAGTATGTACCTTGTTAATAAATCGTTCATGCTCTTCAGCCTGTTTAGCGATCTTAATGGCTTGTTTGGACAAGATCTCTTTTGTTTTCTCCTTTGTTTCAGCCACTTTCTACACAAACCATGAATTACCCACACCAAAATTACATTAACCAAATCAAAATTTCATTCAAATTAGGCAAAAACAAACAAAACCCAGAAAAAGGCAAAGTTGTCCGAGAAATCAAAACCTTGGATCGATCCTTGAACCTTTGCTTGACCTTTTGGAAAGAATCTCCGTTCGAATAGTACTCTGCTTCGTCGTTGCTCGACATTTTACAACCTCAATCTTGCTTGCTCTAGACAGACAGAGAAAGAGAGAGAGATAAAGAAGGGAGGAGAGCGTATGAGCCTGGTAAGGTGGTGACGCGTTGCTTCAAATATAAGGTTTCTCTCTCACTCACACACACACACACACACACACGCACTTTCCACGGGAAACTGTCACTGATGATTTGATTAAAGAAGGAGTAATTACAATTCGGGTTTCTATTGATTTTTTTTTAAGGGATGATTGTTTAGATCTGTTGTTTATTATGGGGTGTGGAAATGGGATTACGAATTGAAGATTACATCCGTACACGTTTGGTAGTATAGAACTTAGAAGAAAAAGGAAGGCCCCTGAGGAAGATATTAAGGATTATGTGTGGGAAAATTTTATTTATGTGGAGTATTTTTACTATTCACACCAATCATTAAACTTTCTCCCTCCGTTCTTAAAAAAAAAGTCACTTTTTTTTCTTCGGTCGTTTTAAGAATTTTTTTCGTTTTAAAATAAGTATCGTTTTAATAATTTGTATATAAATTAAAAGAATTTATATAAAGATTGATTTATCTTTATTTAAATTCAATTATTGTAAATGAGTTTCAAAAGTATTTTTCTTTTTTCTCTTAACAATTTTTTTTAATGATATAATAGTAAATAAAGACAGTTTTGACAAAATATGGGCTAATGTTTCTTGAAATCTTATAACGATACTTATTTTGGGACCAAAAAACTGTACTAAAACGACACTTATTTTGGGACGGAGATAGTGTTTTCTTAAAAAAAAAATTTGATGTTATATTTATTATTTTACTCTTGATTTGATTTTTATATACTTTAATTGATGAACTTCACTCTCATATTGGTATCTTTGAAAAATATACACTATTATAATATTTATAATATAGTCAATTATTGTGTGTCAGGTCATACAAGAGACAAGATACTCTTTTAGAAACAAAAAGAGTAATATTTTTTTGTTATTTTCATTATAATCATTGTAGGTCCACTTGGCAACTGATAAGACTAAGGGATGAATAGCCTTATAATTTTTTTTAAGTATATTAAAACCTTTAAAAAATTGACAGCGAAAAATAGGTTTAAAGATTCATTCAACTGGTCAATTGATAAATGGAATCAGTTGATAAATCAACACAAGAAAGAACTTACTAATGTTTGTTTCTTAACTAATAAAGTTTTAGGCAAGTTGATTATATTTAAAGTTTTAGTCAGTTGATCAAATAAAGCAATGATAGTAATAAGTAATTGAACATAAGGTGTAAAGTGGTTTACAATATGAAAACTGTTACGTCTACTACTAAGTTGATCAGACTTGAATTTTGAAGTGCACTAATATTATTAATAATTTTAGTTGATCACTAATGGATTAGTGTACAATAAGACCTGTGATTATGGAAATTAAATGTTCAACAGGTACAAGTCAATCTCGTATGTTACAATCAAAGATCCCTAAAAAACTAAGTAGTTGGGAGGGATGCTTTACAATGATTGAACTTTAAAAGCAAAGACTAAGAGATAGAATTAAAACAGTAAATACTTTAAGTGTTTTGTTATTAAATGCTGAGACAGTATTCTTGAAATGCTATGAATTAATTTGAATGCTTGAGTGCTTCAGTTTGTTGTATTGATTGTTGTTGTTCTTCGTGGGGCTTCAAAGGCTTTATATAGGCTAAGACGAGCTATTGGTCGTTAGAAGCTTTTTGTTTGACTTGCAATAAGCCAATAAATGTCTGTAGGAGTCTAAATTAAACATTGAAGAACTCTTTTCAAGGTATGGATTGTATTTGTCTTTCTAAAATAAGCAGTAAAAGTCAAAACGAAAAGTGTCAGAAAATACAAAATAAAAAGCATGTTTGTTTTGTTAAGAAAATAGACACGCAAAGTACTGACTTAAATTCAAATAACTAGTCAGAGAAGCTTATCAATGAAGCTTCCACTAAGATCATTAGGCTGACTTATGATATAGGTCAAAGACATTATCAGTCTACTGACTTATGCCAGCTATCAGTTGACTGATTTGAAAATGTTTAAGTCATCATCAGTTGAACTGAAGGCAAGTAATCAATCATTAGCTGACTTAAGGAGTTAAGTCGGCTGACATAAGTTTGTGATTCCAAATAAATTAGAATGATTTCAAGTAAATCATGTAAGGACTAACAAATTTCTCCTATTTACTTTTTTAGAGGTAAATACCTTCATGGAATTTTGTCATATGCTTTCCAATTTTCATTAAAAATAAAATATTTATCTTTACCCAATTTTATTAAACTAAAAATGTCAAATTCCTTACATTTTTGTAATAACACTCGGCGTTTTTACCATGAAAGTATCTTATTGAGTTACGAATGCAACTACTTTACTACTCTCTCAGTTTTAGAATGTCTTTTTTAAATTTTTTATAAATGTTAAAATATATTATTTTTTCCATTTTAGTAATATATATACATAAATGCTCTAAATATCTGCATTATATAGATGAAATTAATAATTTATTAAGACATTTCCAAAAATAAACACTCTTTTTAATAGAAAGGAAATACCTTTTCTCCTGATTTATATTTATTACTCCCTCTATTCCTCCCAAATTATTATCCTATTTGATTATTTTGAATCAAATGGACTGTTTTTTCAAATGAAAATTTAACAAATTTTTTTTTAAATCACAAAACACGAAATTTATAGCACATACAAAATACTACAAATTACATATTTTGTGATTTTGAAAAGAATAAAAAGTTGTACGTCAAATTTTTTATTTTAAAAATGGTCAATTTGACTCAAAAAGATCAAACACGACAATAATTTAAGAACAGATGGTGTATTATTTTTCACACAATTTGTCTTCCTATGTCAAAGAAAACAATAGGAAAGGCATTGTCATGAAGATGGTTGTGGGCCAAAAATAATTCTTATAATGTTGTTTTAATCAATTGATGAGTTTGGCAACATCCATAATTGTTGTCCCATTTCACATCATGTTTGGCTATAACAATCCTAGAAGCACCAAGAGAGTACTAGGTGTAAGCCTGTCATTGCGTGGGTTGAGTTTTGAATCCGATTCGGATCCGAATCTAATTTTTAGTATATAGATTTAATTTTTTAATTTGATTACCTGATTGTGAATCGAATTCGATAACACAATAGCTTAAAAAATTGGATTAAATCAAGGGTGATCTGATCCGTTAACAACCTGAACCGATCTCATATAAAAAATAAAATAATACTATATATATAAAGTTAAGCTCCGTTTGTTTTACGGAATATGATTTTCAAAAAACGTTTTCCTTATTTTCCAGTCTTTGGTAACATTTGAAAAATAAAGTCAATGTGAGATATTTTACAAGTAAAATGAAGCCTTCTTTTCAGGAAAATGACTTACGGATTCAATTTCCGTAAGTCATTTTCCAAAACTTGTTCATTCCAATTTTCTCCTAATATCACTTTTCCACATTTGAATGTACTATATTCATTTTTAACTTTTCGTTCAAGAAAAATAATCATAATATTTTACCGTAATATTTTGAAGTGATTTTATGAACAAAGTTTTATTTATATACTTTTTGTTGATATTGTCAAGATTTATAGAAACTTTTATAACATTGAAAAATATATTCATGTTCGTCCCAAAATAAATGTTCACTTTTATTCACAGTCACAAATAAAAACAAATATTCATTTTGAGACGAGAAAATAACAATAATATTATAGATTCAAGTAGTTGAATTCCAAAAATATTTTAACTTAATATTTCAATTAGAAATACTAAGATAGAGTTCATGTTATATATATCCTGTTTGAAATTCTTTAGTGCGTTGATTTAAAATTTTTAATTATTTTTTTAATACTTTAATTTTTAAAGATAGTATTACACGGAATAAAATATTTAGTTGAAGAGTACATGAAGCTTCTGGTATAATGTTTAAGATCATAGAATTTTTAATTTGAGGCTAGAATTGGAGCCTAATATCACATTTGCACTACTCAATTTTAATAAATACCCTCTTCGTCCTAAAATAAGTGTCTATTATTTCATTCCGGGACGTCCCACAACAATTATCTCTTTCTTTTCTTTTTCTTTTGTTTTTGAAATGTGTTTTCAAGTCAATTATCAATTATGTTATTGATATTTGTGATATTGAAAAGTAGATAAACCCCCATTGATTTAATACCACTAGTGATAATTTGGAGTTACTAAAGAAATTATTTAAATTAAAAAAATTTAAAAAATAAGTGTATATTCAATAGGAGACACTAATTTTAGAACGAATAAAATATAACTTTTTATATGTATTCATGATATGTTTTCCGTGAAAATTTCATATGTGCCAAACACCGGAAAATATTTTCCGACATATTTTCAAAAGATTTACCAAACGCCTGAAAATAGAACCTTTTCATTTTCCAGAAGCTATTTTCCAGAAATCATTTTCCGGAAGTTATTTTCCTTGAAACAAACGGAGTCTTACTTATTTTGAGTTTTTAGTTATTACTCCATCTGTTTTAGGCAAAGAGTTCTCTTTTCATTTTTAAAAGGCAACATTTTAAATCAAATAAATTTTCTTACATAGTTTACTTATATTTTAGAAAATAAAATTTCATTAATTAAACACTATATTAGGAATACTATAGAGTATAACTTTTATAACTTTGTAAAAACAAATAAATCTATGTAAATTATCGGTCAAACTTTAATTAAGTTAACCAATAAAAGTCAAAAGTGGACTTTTTGCATCTACGAGAGAGTTATAATTACTACTTCAACTAAATATAATTTTGTCTGTACACTAAAATTTCTTACTAACATTGTCATTTATGTTTATGTAGGCTAAGATTTTTTTTTTTTCATATTTGTTCGATGTTTGATTGACTAAAATGTACTTTGATATTATATTTATTCATTACTTTAATTAGGAACAAATAAAATCTGAATCCAAAAATTAAGTATATGAATTAATCGAGCTATGGAATATATGAGATTGATATCATTTGATCCGATTAAAATTCAATAATTTCTTAACAAATTAAATTCAAATAAGGCATATCTGATCCAAATTCGATTTATTGACGGTCCTAACTAGGTGGTATTATTGCATCATAGGATAGGAAAGTTTCAAAAAGTTTTGTAGGATGTGTTCTACATTTTCTGCAATTTATATAAACATGCCAACTCTTTTTTTGTTCAATACGTATTTGAAATATCATGTTTTTGAAAGAAAAAAAAATTATCAATCGAAAAAAAAATATTTATTAAACATTTCAATACATAATAATTATTTTCTAATAGAAGATAATTTAATATGCAGATTCTTAAGAGATGTTAAGACATTCTTGGTTTGGTGTTTTCACAATTCATTAGTCACCGTCCTTAAATTATTGTCCTGTTTTTTTTTTTGTTCATCCTAAAATAATTGTTTTGTTTGAAATTTTCCTTCTTAGGCCAACAATTTTACCATTTTACACTTATTTTTTCTTCATACTTTAATTATGGACCACATGCACATGAGTATTAAAGAAAATTATACATTATATCAATATTAATAAATAATAATCAAGATAATTATTATTTTTTAATTTGTGTGTCAGGACAAACCAGATAATAATTTACGGATTGAAGAAGTATTATTTTTTAGCTATAAAATTTCTCTATAATGATATGCCAGTTTCGTTCTAAACAATTTTAGTACCCACCTTCCTTTTTGAAAAAGCACTACGTGACAAAAAAAAAAAATCTCTTCCGTTTCAGTTAAAAAATTTATATTATAAAAATTAATTATTAAAATAAATACGCAATAAGTGGGATAAAAAATAGAGTTAAAAATAAAAATAAAAATAATCAATTATATACACACTATTGTGGTTTGACTTCGGCTTAAAAAGTAGCTTTTAACTTTTAGGGTGTGGAGCACGCAAAAGAGATAAATATGGATGACGATCTTATTATGTCAAGTTGGTCCAATAGCATAAGTCAATTGAAGGCCATAAAAGGATGAGGTGGCTGAACCTAATAAGCACCACGTGGATTCATTCAATTCAATTCAAGGCGTCTTCCGCATTTCAAGGTGCATTCTTTTGCCTACTATGGAGTAGTATTAAAATTGCTGCAGAAAGAGGCAAGGATGGGTCCTTTTTCCATTTTTGGCAAAACCAATGAGTATTTAATTCCACTTATCCAATTAAATAAGTACACACTCCTCCGTTCCTAAATTATTATTACGGAGTATTATTTTTTTATTAGTCTCAAATTAATTATTTTTAGTTAGAACAGTATTTTTATTATTTTATTCATATTTCTTTTACTAATTTAGTAATAAGTTACATTAAATGAACATTAAAAAAAATTATACATTATACCAATATTGATATGCTCTGATACCAATAGTGAGTAATTGTGGGTAACAATTGCTAATATAAATAATTGAGAATTATGCACAACGGAAAAGATGATTAATTAGATACGTAAAGTGCAGTAATAAAGAGTTTAAGCTAATTAAATAAAGCAATATGTAAAAAGTTTTAGGGATAGAGAAATTGACACAATATTTAAAGTGATTTAGATCTCTTATCCTACGTCCAGTACTCCTCACAGTCCTCTTGGCTCAATGGGGTCAATAATCCACTATATTTACTCAAAATATACATATTATTAGAAAGAAAAAAACACTATTTTTCTCTTTTAGTCGGCACTCAAACTAGGTATACTTAAACTCGGTACATATTTGCAAAGACAAAAGAAAAAAATACTAGAGGCAAGAAGAATGACTATGTTTATCAAACAACTATGAAGTCAACAAACAGCTACGAAGTCAATAAACAACTATGATCAAACAATTATATATGGTTAAAGTAATCTAACAAGGCTGTTATCAAATAGTTATGATCAAACAGTTATAACTGAAGCACTTAAAAAGAACAAGCTGTTACATAAGCAAGAAGCAAAACAAACAACTAAGATCAACTAAGGAAACAACAAACATATATTATTAAACAACTAAGTTTGATATATATAATCTATATATGTTCATCAAACAACTAAAGAAGAAGGAAGCAACTACAGCTAAACAGCTACAACTCTGTAAGCCACACAATCATTGAATGAATGTTTGCATAATCCTAAAGGAACAATGACATCTCAAGAACTGACAAAACATGTGGACTGACTCATCAAGCTTGCTACAAGTGACTGACTCTTCACAAAGAATATTCAGACAAGTTGTAAAGAAAATTCCAACTACAGCCGTTACACAACAACCCGTTTCTAATGAGAAAAATTCTCTGTGCTTACAAAAGGAAGAGTTCACAAGAAGATATGTGCGTAGACTGTGAGATAGATGCATAAAAAATAAGAGAACATGCACACACACAGACACACTAAATTAGCAGCAAAACATATAAAGAAAATCAAGAGCTGCTATACAACAAGAAAAATAGTCTTAACTGTTTGTACAAAATAAAAAAAGAAAGAAAGCATCAAAGTCTACATTAACATCTACTACAAACTGTTGAAATCATCGAGAAAACATTCAATAGAAAGAATAAAGAGTAAATTTTCACCAAAAGTTTCCATTAAACTACCTAGAATCGTTCCAAGGAAACATAATCATCTACTATACCATCATCGTTATTATTATTTGGGCACGTCTATAAGACTAGTGACATTTGAATCGAATGCAATTTTAATTGAAATGAGTACGGAAGCTAAGCTAGATATAAACAAACATTGCTTTGCTTTCCACGGCTGGCTATAGCAAGTAAGGCAGAAGTCATTATTCTTTTTGTTTTGTTATACTCCATCCATCCATTTCATGTATATACTCCTTCCGTTTCAGGTAAAGAGTCTATTTTTACTTTTTTGTGTCAATTTAGTTAAAGTTTGATCGATAATTTACATAAATTTATTTGTTTTTACGAAGTTATGAAAGTTATAATCAATAGTATTTCAAATATAGAATTTAATTAGTAAAATTTTATTTCCTAAAATATAAGTGAAGTATGTGAAATTGTAACATGTTGATTTCTAAAATGAAAAGTAGATTCTTTGTCTGGAACGGAGGGAGTAATCCATTATACTCTTTTAAAATATTTTATTTGGACAGTTGGCTTTCAATTAAGCTTACAATTTCTATAATTTCTTAATTTTACTCTCCACATAAGATATAAACATGTTGACTACACTCAAATATTTTTGTAATAGTGATCAATTCCAATAATACTTATATATTCTTTAATTATTAGACTTTTCAATCGTTGATTCATTGGGTGTAATATGATAGTACGTTTTAAATACTACTCCCCGCATCTCAAGAAAATAGACTCACTTACAAAGTCAAAATTTTTAATATCATATTTTTACTCCGCTATATTTTCTTTAAATTATATCAAACTTATAGATTTCTTGTATGACATGTTAGATGAACATTATGTTTCTTAAATGTAAGATAAAGATTGAAAAAAGAGATGTAGATTTGTAACTTAAATTTTTAAAACTGGTCAATTTGTTGGAGACAAACACACAAGAAAAGTAAGACTAAGTTTTTTAGTTTTTTTTTTTTTCTCTGGGAACAATATTGATGTAAAATTAATACGAGTCATTTTTGGAGCTAAATGTAATATGTCATATGACAATTACTCACATAACATGATAGCACAAAACGATTATAAACACGACTTACAAAGAGAAATGATACGATAAAATACGGAACGACACGAAATACGAAACACGAAACGAAATTATAAATTTAGTTAAAATGATATTTATTGTTATATTTATAATCAAATAAGATAGGTAATATGAAAATACGATAGTGCGGCAAACACGGCATGATAACACGAATTTCCACCTCTAGATTTAATGCATAAACCAAAGTAATTCTTTAATGTGTGTTTTTATTAGTTATTATAATAGGAGAATACAAACATCAAGCTCTCGTAGCTCAGTTGGTTAGAGCACCCGTTTAGTAAGCGGGAGGTCTTGAGTTCGACTCTCAACGAGAGCATTATTATTTTTTCCTCACGTAAAACCATTGCCAAACTAGAAATCACGCAACAGTCCAGACTTAAACTAAAGGAAACTTCTCTTTTTTTTTGTATATTTCAATTATAAAAATCTTATCCTGGAAAAAGAATGTGATTACTGTGATCATTAAAGGTTTCAGGATCTAATTCGAGTTTTAGCATTTCATGAAAAGCTTTCCCAGCTTCCTGGAAAGATCCGATCCTTGTCTAGCAAAAGCTGGGATTAATG